>JAZEWU010000025.1:1751634-1763204 GCA_036362915.1 Geotria australis | reverse complement strand
CATTTCTTTTCACATGACCTAAACCCTTAAACAGAGCTTTACTATGGATAACACTGGTCATGAAAGCCTTCGAGCTATTATTTTTATTATTGACATGCGGTTCTCTACACAGACCCTCGCGTGAAAGGCGCTCTATAAATGCTATAATTATTATTATTTGTGGACGGGATCGATTCGCCGCCGAAACCGACCGGCAAACTCGACGACCCTGACTACGATGACGCGACGGTGACGCTGATGACGCGACGTTGACGCTGAGGCCGCGACGCGTATCTCCGCGCAGGTACTACGCCGACGTGGCAAAGATGCCGGCGATCAGCGACCAGGACATGAACGCGTACCTGGCGGAGCAGTCACACCTCCACGCGGCCGAGTTCGACACGCCGAGCGCCCTCAACGAGATCTACGCCTACGTCAAGAAGTACCACGCCGAGGTAGGTGGGCGCCGCCGCCTCTCTCTCTATCCCACAACCACCGCCGCCGGTGTGGTGGTGGAGGGCATCGGCTGGGCTGGGGCGCAGACGCCGCGCGCTCGCTAAGTCGCGATCGAGCTCGATCGTTTGCACCGCTCAGCCCGGTGCCCACTCGCTCGTGCGCCGGAGCCGAGATTCGAACCGGGGGACCTTCTCGCTGTGAGGCGCAGATGCTACCGCTGCGCCACCCTGCCGCCCGGTGTTAATCGCATCGCGCGCACGGAGCAACGAATCCAGATTGCGCCGGCAGACGGGAACCGGCTTATCCGCAGACTCGGCACACGGAGGTTCCCGGCGATTGCCAAACACTCCCTCTGCCCAAGTTGCTCATCTTGGCAAAGCGGGTCGTTCCGCCTCCCCACCCCGGTGGAAAATCTTTCGCGAAAAAGTCCCCGGCCGGACGGGTGCAGGCTTGGGTAGGCCAAGCAGCCTGCTGCAGGCGTTATGGTCACGCTGGTATCGGTTGAGAGATTTCTGATGCCAATGTAGGTTTGACACGGCTCTCGATGTGTGGGGAGAATTGCTCTGCGTAGCTGTTCGGTCGGGGTAGCGTCCGTGTGTGCATCGCACCCTCCCTCCCTGTCTCCCTCCGTGTTTGTCTTTAAGGAAGTGACTGCCATCTTAGGGGACGCTGGCAGATTTTTGCCGCTCTTAAGATGGCCTGTTTCACGACCTTTCAGTGTATTCGAAGCAGCCTTAATCATTACATTTTTGTTGCTTTGGTTTTTTATTAGTTGTTTTTTTTCTGTCGTTGAAATGCCGTTCTCTCCACAGCCTTGTGCAGCGCTTTGCGACCCCTCTGGTGAAAGGCGCTATATAAATGCTATTATTATTACGGACGTCTCTCACCCATCCCCCGCCCCCGCTTGCCTTCGCAGATCCTGTCCGCGCTGGAGCGAGACGAGCAGGCGAGGAGACAGCGCCTGGCCCAGAAGCTGCGACAAGTAATCGTCTGCATGAGCTGGGACGGCTGATGGGCGGTGGCTGAGGGGTGGGGGAGCCCGCCGTGACGGTTGTGGCAACGGTTGTGGCAACGGTTGTGGTGGACACAGTATGTCTGGGAGGTCAAGAGGTCGAGAGGGTCGAACGTCTGCCCCGTCCTCGCTCCCGTCTCGCTCGCGGTCAAAGGGAGACGCCGGCAGAGCGTCGCCGAACACCACGACTTTTTGCAACCGGGAATTTTATTTTTTTATTTATGTTCGCGGAGATTCTTGTTTTTGTTGTTGTTGGGATTATTTTTTTTACGGGGGTTTGTGAAAGAAAATAAAAAACAACACAAGGAGATGGAGCGTGTTCCCCGTGCCACGCGGTCGCCAACAGAATACGGTTTTCGGCGTTTGAAGTTATTTTTATTTCTTTTCGGAGAGGGCTGAATATCTCTCGCTCTCTCTCTCTCTCAGCAAGACACGCGAATCTTCCCGGGATCACTGAAGACAACAAGAACACTTCCCCAGTGGCGACTGTCAAGAGCAGGTCGTACTTCCACGCCGACCCATGACCCAGGAACGGGTTCAAGCTGTGTTTAGACAGCGGGCTCAGCACGCAACCAGAAACTGTGGACACACACGCTCACCCCCTTCCCACGACCTTGTCCCGTTCCCCAATTCGCTCAGCATACTTCGGACGCGAGTCTTAATTTTTTTAATTTTATTTTTTATCAAACGATCGAGTTTATTTGTGTTCCTCGAGACAGCCAGCTTCCATGAATGTTACTTTAGAGCTTGTGCAATTTTATTTTTGGGGCGATTTCATTTGAAGGTTTCGTTCAAAGTTTTTTTTGCGGGGAATATTCCTTTCGATTTGCGTCCGTCTCTAACCGTTTGTCCGTGAACGCGACCGCGCCAAGATGGGATTGCCTCTGCTCCGTCTGACTTGCCTGGCCGGGCGCCTGGCTGGCTGCCTGGCTGGGCGCCTGGCTGGCTCACCGCTTGGCCGATTGGCAAAGCAGACCCCCCCCCCCGGGGAAGCGGTGGCAAAGCGATGCCGGCGGCTTGCCACGGCGCGCCACCGAGAAACTGCCTCTCTCTCCCTGATCTTCCGATCGCCACGTTCGGTACGACGATCGACGCCGAACCTTCGCGCTTCCCCTCGCGCCTTCTGACGTCGTCAGCCGTCGCCCGCGGAATCCCCAATCGGCGATCACCGATTGGTCACGATCCGCGCCTCGGACGTGCGGCAGAGTTACGGGTCGGCCGTGAGGCGCTGACATCCATCCGCGCGTCGCAGAAAGAAGGTCCTGCCCGAGGCGGTTTGATTCGCGCCGCGGGCGGCTTTCTGTGTGGAGTTTGTGTGTTCTCCCGCCCTGTTCTGCGTGGGGTTTCCTCCCGTAACCAAAAGCATTAATTGGCCGGTAGCATCGTATAGGACGCGGTGTGCGGCAAATGTTGGCGCCGGCTAACCGCGTGGCTGCCTTCAACGCCCGGCTCTCTGCGGTTTCCTCGCTACGCCTCTCTTAGTCGTTCTCCGATTCGAACGACTTTGAGCGAATACCGTGCCACGGCGTTATAAATTGTGACATTAATTATGATTACATTATTCAGCCCACGACGGACCTTAAGTCATGCCCTGACGGTTTGCTACACTGGACGGAGGTGAAAGTAAGCCGGTACGGTCCACTACGGGGCTGTGATGGACTGGCGTCCCATCCTGGGTATATCCCTGCCTTGCGTCCTGTGTCTACCGGGATAGGCTTCGGCTCGCCGCGACCCTGTATAGGATTAAGCGGTTTCTGATAATGGATGGATGGTCCAGTACGGCGTACCAGTTGGGAAAGCGACCAAAGCATTCAGTCCGACACATGTGGGAAGCAGGGCTGCGATACGACCCTACCGGGAGGAAATTCAAGAAACTTTCACCCGCGACTCCGCGCCACAGTTTTCCGGCAAAGGCAGACGATGCCGCCAACAGACGGATATAGCTCGTTCGGGTTTCGAGGGTCTATCGAAATAATATTTCATCGGGCAATATCTCATTGAGCTATTGAATCGATATTTCATTCGGAGCCGTGCGGAGAATGACGATCGCGTATTTATTTCTCGTTCCAGCGTTACCGATGATCCTCCGAGCTTAGGCGGTAATGAGTCTCATGCGAAATCGATTCGCGATCCGTTAACCGCTGACGAATTACACACAATTCTAGCACCCCCCGCCTCACCCATCCCGTCCTTCTGGGTCCTTCCCCCGCGATAGTTTTTTTTCCATTATATTGGGAGAGAAGGAAGATAGGTGGATGTTTATTATTACAGCGGGAATACCCAGTGAGCTTGCAAGCTCTGGAAGTGGGGTTCCTGCGATACAACAAATGTACAACTTAACTTAGACGATAATTAACCAGGGGCGGCACGGTGGCGCGGTGAACTTCTTGCCTCACAGCAAGAAGGACCCGGGTTCGAATCCCGGCTCGGGTGCCTTTCTGTGTGGCGTTTGCATGTTCTCTCCCCGTGTGTCCGCGTAGGGTTTTTCCGCCGGGCACTCCTGTTTCCTCCCACCGTCCAAAGACACGCTGCTGCATAGGCTAATTGGCCTGCTGACTACATTGTCCCCGGTACCCTGTGACGGACTGGCGTCCCATCACGGGTATAGCCCAGACCTCTCGCCCTGCGTCTGCCGGGATAGGCTCCGGGCTCACCGCGACCACCCCCCCCCCGTACCGTCATTAAATGGTTTCTGACAACGGATAGATAATAATAATAGCATTTTAAAGAGCGCCTTTCACCCGAGGGTCACAAAGCGCTGCACAAGGGCCGCGGAGAGAACGGCATGTCAACAACATCAATACATATTAACTGAGAATTGTACGCGCGACCACCCGTCTTTTCCCGACGTCGACCCAACAATGTCAGTCTCTGCGTCCGGGTGACTATGGGCGCCTCTACTGGGCTGGCGGCGGCGCTGTGTAGGCGCGTCGCAGCCGCGGGTGTCACAACACCCGCACTTTCACAGAAACATGATACCACCCACCCCCTCACCCCGACTTGTTCCTGAGGCAGTCTCATATCGTATGTTGCGACACCCGCACTTTCACAGAAACATGATGCCATCCCCCCCACTTTTTCCCGCAACACCCGCGGCTGCGACGCGCCTGGCGGTGGGTTGCGGCGGCGGCTCGCGGTAGATTCGGGATACGGAGGAGGAGGCGGCGCGGGGCGCTGATACGCCGAGGTCTCAATCGGCGTTGCCGTTGGCGCGGTTTCCCGTGACGAGCGATTATTAAGCGAACCGCTCGCGGGACAGGTGCTAATTTGAGCGATGATGGAAAGCGTCGCGTTGGCGCCCGGTAAAAGCCGCCCTTTAACCAGACGAGCGTACAACGTAGAACCACCGCACGCACGCACACCCACCCACCCACACTCCCCTCCTCTGCCGCTGCCAGACGTCTGATACAAGTTCATGCAACGCCGCATATCCGACCGTCGCTAGGGACCGCAGGAGGAGGGTGTCCCTATGTCTCTCCCTGTCGCTCACCCTCCCTGTGTCCCTCCGTGTTTGTCTTTAAGGAAGTGACGAACATCTTAGGGGACGCTGGCAGATTTTTGCCGCTCTTAGGAGTGCCAGTTTCACGACCTTTCGGTATATTCGAAGCAGCCTTAATCATTTATTTTTTGTTGTTTTTTTATTTCGTTGTTGAAATGCCGTTCTCTTCACGGCCCTTGTGCAGCGCTTTGTGACCCTCGGGTGAAAGGCGCTATATAAAATGCTATTATTATTATTAGCGAGAGGGTCGGATGTGCGAACGTCCGTGGCGGTGGTTGTTCACAGCAAGGGCCAGCCGGCGTCTGGCGGAAGCTGGTGGACCTAAAGTGCGGTTCTGTACGTGCGGCAAGCAGTCAGGCGCGTCGCATGCGTGGGTGTTACAGGAAAAAGTGGGGGGGATGGAATTATGTTTCTGTAAAAGTGCGAGTGTCGCAACAGGTAGTCTCATATGATTTGAGACTACCTCAGGAAAAAGTGGTGGGGATGGAATCATGTTTCTGTGAAAGTGCGGGTGTCGCAACACCCGTAACACCCGCGGCTGCAACGCACCTGGGCGTGTCGTAGCCGTCAGTTTGTACGCATCAACAACAACAACCGCCGTTCGCCACTAAGTGGCGGTGACATCACCGCGGCGCATGTGCCAGGCCAGGTGCACCTTGACGCTATCACTCAGAGTGTAGGACGCTCGCTCGCCGACAGGAGGGCACAGGACATACATACCCAGGTGCCCATGGGGCTGACTGACCGAGATGACTGGCAGATGCACCACCTGTGCTCCCCACCGTCCCACACACACCACACACTACACACCAACAACAACAACCGCCATTTGCCACTAAGCCACTAAGCACCTTGAGGCCACTTGTAGCGTCGAAGGCTCGCCCACAGGAGCTCACAGGACAGACCCAGGTGTCATGATGGGCTGCCTGACTAGCAGATGCACCACCTGAGCTCCCTACCGTGCCAACTTGCTGTGCTTTTGCCGCTCGGCGCTCGGCTCGCTGTTGTGAGCGTCGCTCCTCTGCCGTCCGTTGTTGCTGGAGGGCGACTGCCTCCAACTGCCCAGTAGCGTCTTTCACGAACCTCCACCACACACACACGCGCAGGGAAGGAACGCGCCCCGCGATAATCCGGGCAGGTTCACCCCTCGCGCCGCCGTGTGTTGTTATGTTTCTTCTCGCGCAAATAAATCGCCGAAACCCATTAAGCTTCCCTGCACGCCCATTACGGCGAGCTGCGGTAATTGCTGCTCAGCCTCATTAGGAGCTTTCCCCATCGCGCCGGGGAATCACACGGACCAATCCTCGCCGACGAATCTTATCCCTGAGCACATCTGCTCCGTTTTTTTTTTCGGTTCCGTTATCGTCTCCGCCCGGCTGTCGTTTCGCCCGAGATAAACCCCCCCCCGTCTCTGATTCGTGAAAACCGGCGTAAGGCACTACCACTACTCGATAGATAATTCAATTCAACTTTATTTGTCAATTCTACCATACGTACAGGGCAATAGAGAGGATCGAAATTCCGTTTCTCTCAGACCCCCGGCGTTGTTTACTTTCGTTCTGCAAATGACTAGCAGAAACTGACGGCTCTACTTGTTTCTTGATGAAGACGTAGACAAGAAACGAACATGAAAACATGAAGACACGGCTAGATTCACGATCGGTTGCTTTTTACAATCAACTTGGAAGGCGAAACGCGCCCAATATTTATTTAGGGCTGAGTCGACCTTGAGGGTGGAGGGGGGAGGCTCACGGTCGGTTCAGGAATTGTCACAGATGTTGGCTGCACCACCGCTCCTCATTAGCACTGCAGTCCAATAACTGGGTGGTGAAATTTGTTATAATAGAATGATAATTTATTACATTTATATAGTAGCGCCTTTCAGCCAGAGGTTCCCAAAGGGCTGCAGGACATTTCAGAGGTGGGGGGGGGGGGCGGAGGGGGGAAGGCAGCCACTCGGTCAGCCCGCGCCAACCTGCCAGACACTGCGTCCTATATATTATGATGTTGTCGGCCAATTAATTAACGAGCGTGTTTTTTTTAGTCGTGGGAGGAAATCGGAGAACGCGGTGAAAACCCCACGCAGAACAGGGGCAAGATAACGCACAGACTCCGCACAGAAAGGCGCCCGAGGCGAGAATCTAACCGCCTCGGGCAGGACCTTCTTTGGGTGAAGAGGTGCGGATGTTTCCGCTTCGCTGCCAGCCTGCACGCCCACAAACACAGAGAGCGAAAGGCAGAGAGACAGAGAGGCAGCATTGTGGCACAAGTAACTCCCGATCGTTCCATCGCTTCCGAGGCCTTGCCGGCCACCGCTTCGCAGGAACGTCGGCCGCGGAACCGATAGACCGACCGATCGATCGATGGACCGATGGACGACTTGATCGACCATTCGGTTCGCCGGCGGTCTCGGGGGGTCCGTTGCGGGGGATTCGTCACGGACTGTTGTCGTGTATCCGGCGCGCGAAACGGAAAAATAATAAGAAGAAAAAAAACGAACCGCCTTAAGTTGCAATTTTTCTACCAAATATGTGTTTCTCGGAACAGGAGTCGAGCGTGTTCATTTAGTCCTTCGCGTGACTGACAAGCTGTCGCAGACTCTTCCACCGCTATACTTTGGTAGCGCGTTCACGTGTAGCTAGGGAGCCCGTCGTGTCACGAGGGGTCAACTCTCCGACGAGAGCGACGCGTTAACGTTTTCACCCGTTGTTTTATCGTGTTCATGCGTGTTCATTACCATTCCACGTTAGCGGTTTAGACTTTCGGCCCGCGTACGGTGAACCCAATGAACAGCACAGCAGCGGTTTCTTAACATACGTTGGGGGGGGAAATAATAATTATTATTACATTGCTAGCATCGTAGTGATGTAGGTTTTCACGGCTCGATTCATGACGGTTCCTCTTCAGAGCTGTCCTTTCGGCACAGCCGTGTCACTGATTTTTCGCCTCCCACGTTGGAGACATCGGACGCTTGAGGATTCTTCCAACGTGGGAGGCGAAGCGTCGCGACGGAGAGATGGAGATCGCTCGGTGACACGGCTGTCCCGAAAGACCAGCTCTGAAGAGCAACCATCATTGACGGCAACGATTTAACGGTCACGAATTGTCAAGGTTAGTGCTCAGCACACCGGACTCGGATGTCCAGGGGGGGTGGGTCGCCCGGCCACGTTCTCCCGGCGCGGCAGGATAATTTACGGTGCAAGGTTCTTAAATGCCCCCACCCCGCTTCGCCACCGACCCCCATCCCCTCTGTCAACGCATCGGTGTGAATGGGCACAGCTTAGCCGGCAGGAGGTGCTTGCTAGGGGTGGGATAAAGTGTGGGTAATACCGGTCGCTCGCAGGACCCACCCGGCCAGCGTGGAGGAGTAGGCCACCCGGGTCCGGTCTCCACGGCCCACTGATGGGTCGCGACCCACCGGTTGAGAATGCCGGGCATAGACTGCAGCGTTAAAGTCTCCAAATAGACTTTCAGTGTTAAATCCTCCCCATAGACGTCAATGTTAAATTTTCCCATAGAGTTCGATGTCAAAGCCTCCTGAGGACTTCAATGTTAAATCCTCTCGTAGACTCCGGTGTTATAGCAATGGAGGGTCCAGGTGCTCTTAAACCTGACCGTGGCAATGGGGGCAATGGGGGGAGGGGCGAGCTTGCACCTGTATCCTTATATTTCTACCGTAATAGGCGGATTAAATTCCAATTGGTTTTCTCCAACGGAATCATTCTATAAGAGAAGAGTGTCATTTGGTGCACTATTTGCCATATTTTTACCAAGGTCTTACCAGGGTGTTTGTCTCGGGGTTTTGGGGGGGTGGGCAGGGAGGGGCGGGGAGGAACAACAACACACCAAGGGGACCCCATCACAGACAGGGCATCGCGCGCCATGGGAGTCCAACTCATCCGGGTTTCGCGCCGTAGGCGTCTTTGAATGTTCCTTGAACGGGCGCTTAAACAACGACGATTTGTAAAGAAAGCCGATAAAAGTGTATAGAAAAACACGTTATTAGTAGCGGTGGGCGGTGGGGTGGGTGAGGTGGGGGTGAGTTGAAAAAAATAAAAAATAAAATAAATTACGGCAGAAAATAATCTGAGAGCGATTCTGACGGATGCCGAGTGGGCGGCTTGGGGCGATCGTCCGATCGCAGAGAATCGGAACCAGGACCGGGCAATCGGACCGGGTGTCGAACCCGGCGTCAGGAGGAAGCCGTCTATACGGGGGCGGGGAGTGGCGATGAAGACGCGCGCGCGTCCCGGGGTCCGATGCCCACCGAGGGAAAATAAAACAAAAACACGCAACGAAAGAAACGCGGCGCGTGTAAAAGAAACGCAGCGAAGAGACACGTTAAAATAACAAAAAATAAAATAAAAAATAAAGATTCTACATTTTCTAGGGAGCACGTTGTAATCTAACTCTGGCTGTATTTTGTATGTAATTTTCTAGCACACCTGAACTGAGCGCGCGTCATTTTTGTGTAGGCCGAACTGTGGCCACCCTCCATCCCATCCGCGTGCACCCCCCACCCACCCATGCCGTGCTTGGGATGTCAGGCTTCGCGATAAGCCACGTTTGTGGTGCGTGTAAACCTTCCCTGCTCCCCCCTTGCACCCTTCGTCCCCCCCCTCGCCCCTCGTTCCCCCCCCCCACCCGTCGTTTCCTTCGACTTCCAAGTCCGATTGTAATGTGATGTCGTCTCGGCAAGAGGCATTTGTGTAAGATTAAATCTCCTCTGGAACGTGAGACTCGTGCCGGCTTCTCTCTCCGTCGTGTGTGTCGTGTCGTGTGAGCGCGTGGTTACGTGTCGCTCAGTCACTCCCCCGGCCGCGTGACGGAGAGGCAGCGATGGGTCGGCCTCCCTAATCGTTGGATCGCTGCTGTTTGGCTGTCTTTCGTTATTGCATATAGGTGCTACTCGCTAACAGCACTGGACCCACCGGCCAGCCGAGACTATCCGGGGGACCTTCGCCTTTGTTAATCCCATCCTAACGGTCGGATTGGCTCACGGGATTCCGAGGCGGTGAACCGGTTACCTCTGGTTACCCTGGGGGGTTGGGGAATCAACTCGGTGTCAGCCCCGAGTGTCTAACCCCTCTCTGTCCCCGCTCTCACGCGTTGCATATGCATTATTTAAGCGCCTCTCGGGTGGGGGTTGACACCTGAGTCCGTTCTGAGCCGCCGAGGGGGAAACGCGATGGCATCCATCCATCCAACTATCCATTTTCAGAAACCGCTTAATCCTGTACAGCGTCGCGGTGAGCCGAAGCCTATGCCGGCAGACACAGGGCGCAAGGCAGGGCTATACCCAGGATGGGACGCCATTCCATGTCTTTGAACGGTGGGTGGAAACCGGAGAGCCCGGCGAAAACCCCACGCGGACACGGGGAGAACATGCAAACTCCACACGGAAAGGCCCCCGAGCCGAGATTGGAACCCGGGTCCTTCTTGCTGTGAGGCAGCAGCGCTATCCACTACACCACCGTGCCGCCCTGCCCGTTATAAATGTAAACATATATTTCAAAATTATTTAAATTTCACGACTCCATGTGTAGAGACTCGCTCTCCATAGGCTGCTCTTTAGGGACAGCCGTCTCACCAAAGCACATCTTCTGCGAGCGACACACATCGACTCACATCGACTCATCGATCGAGCACTCTCCCCACATCACCTGGGCAGGATCGGGATCCGATACTCGGATCGACACCGACTGACAGCCGGATGAACACGAGACGGATCCGAATTGAAATCGCATCGCGATGGATCGGTTCCTGTTGATCCGATCCGGCCAATCGGGCGCGGGCGGTGCAGAAATCAGCTGACGCAAGGTGTGCTGGGTGGGAAGGTGAGTGTGGGAGCGGTGTGCGGGAGATGCTCTCAGTCAGGCTGTGGGGAAAGATGGTGGTAGACAAAGGCGGCCGGGCGTGGTGCTGACCACCCACCCCCTTCGTGTGCCGTGCTGGCCTTTTTCGGCGCTACTCGAAAACAGAACTTGATCGTACAGTCTGCTAAGGCTGTACGGGGGATGTTTATGATGTGTATAGGTGGTATTCTTTGTCTTTGTTAACACGGAGCTGCAGCGTGGCCTGCAGCACTTACAGTTTGTTAAGGTTATACGGTGAGTAGCGCTGCCTCCTCACAGCATGAAGCAACCGGGTTCGAATCCCGGCTCGGGGGCCTTTCTATGTGGAGTTTGCACGTTCTCCCCGTGTCCGCGTGGATTTTCGCCGGGCACTTCGGTTTCCTCCCCCACTCCTAAGACATGCTGCTGCATAGCTTAATTGGCCTGCGCACTAAATAGCCCCCCGGTTCCCTGTGGTAAACTGGCGTCTCGTCCTGAATATAGCCCTGCCTTGCGCCCTGTGTCTGCCGGGCTTGGCTCCGGCTCACCGCGACCCTGCGCAGGATCAAGCGGTTGCTGACAACGCATGATGGATGGATGGACGAGCGGTGGGGGTTGCTCGAGGTGGTTTCGGGTTACAGCCACGGAGAGGATTGCGGTGTGCTTAGCGTCGGAGTTGCGGTTACCGTGGGGGCATTGGAGCGAAGCGGTTGTGGGGCGGTTGCGGGGCGGTTGTGGGGCGGTTCCGAGCTATCGTAGTGGCTGTGTTTTCTAGCGCATCTCACCCCCC
>JAZEWU010000025.1:1651908-1663859 GCA_036362915.1 Geotria australis | reverse complement strand
ACCCCCCCCAAAACCCCCCAGGCTATAGGGATCAGAAGGAGACCTCGGGAGGCGCGTGTGTGGCCGATAGCTGGACACCATTTATTTTTCGAGCTCATCGCTGAGGGGCCCCGTTCCATCGATTCATCCATTTTCAGAAACCGCTTAATCCTTTACAGGGGTTCGCGGTGAGCCGGAGCCTGTCCCGGCAGACACAGGCGCCGATCCCTCGACTCGTTCATCCGCTGCTCGACTTCCTCGTCGTCGGCTACACCTCGTCATGTCCAAGGAGGGCGTCTCGGATGATGAGGTGTTCGACTCTGAGGTGGGACCCTGGTTTTGGTGTGTTGACTCCATCCATCCATCCATTTTCGGAAACCGCTCAATCCCGTACAGGGTTCGCGGTGAGCCGGAGCCTATCCCGGAAGACACAGGTGGCGCAAGGGAGGGCTATACCCAGGATGGGACGCCAGTCCATCGCAGGGCACCTGGGGCAATTTTCTCAGTAGGCCAATTAACCTGGCAGCATGTCTTTCGACGGTGGGAGGAAACCGGAGTGCCCGGCGAAAACCCACGCGTGCCGAGATTCGAACCCGGGGAGCTTCTCACTGCCCCACCGTGCCGCCCAGTGTGTTAACTCTAAATGCCTTAGCCGTGGGGCTATTGCAGAGCCTCCCCCAGCGCCAACCCACGGAGGGTGGGTGGGGAGATGTTCGGCTTCCTGGCTGAGCGATGTTCGGCATACAGACAATTCCACCGTAGTTTCACAATTGATTGGTCACGTATACAAAAATAGGGCGGCACGGTGGCGCGGTGAGTCGCGCTGCCGCCTCGCGGCAAGAAGGCGCCCCCCTGTTCGAATCCCGGCTCGGGTGCATTTTCTGTGTGGCGTTTGCATGTTCTCCCCGTGTCCGCGTGGGTTTTCGCCGGGCCACTCCGGTTTCCTCCCACAGTCCAAAAACATGCTGCTGCATAGGTTAATTTGCTTGCGGACTAAATCGTCCCATGTGCCCTGTGATGGGCTGGCGTCCAATCGTGGGTATAGCCCTGCCTTGCGTCTTGTGTCTGCCGGGATAGGCTCCGGCTCACCGCAACCCTGTTACAGGATTAAGCGGTTTCTGACAATGGATGGTATACAAGAATGCTTGTTTACTGCTTGGTGCGCTGTTAAAATACACCTGAGATTAACATCGAAGTCCATTATTGCAACATTTGTTGGGAGGATTCGGTGTTTTTTAATCAGTGTTTGGGGGAGGGAGGTCATAATTGAATTCTGTTTGGTCCCCTAGAATCGCTACGACTTTCTATCTCTTTGCATTAATCAGAGCATTCCTGCCAATCCTGTCAAACCCGTCCCGTGGCCCATAAAGCCGTGCCGATGTCAATTGTGGCAGCAGTGTGTAACACAAACGCCGCCCTCCCTCAGCGGTTCGTTCGCGAGATCACCTCTCTGCCCCGGTACTTTTTGCTGGTCTCAGGCCCTGGCGCTGTCTCACACAGCCACACAAAGCCAAAGACAAAGATCACCCGTATAGCCATAACAGACTGTAGGGGCAAGTGCCGTTAGCGAGTAGCACCTATGAAGGTCGACACGGCACGCGAGGAGGTGGGTGATCAGCACCACGCCCGGCCCGCCTTTGTCTCCCTAGCGGCGACGTTTACACACCGCACTAGGTACTCATTTGAGGCTGAGTCGACCTAGGGGAAGGGCTCGCGACCGGTTCAGAAAATCGTCACTGTTGGTGTTGGTGGCCGTGAGCGGGATTCGAACTCGGGCCGCCAGCCGCGTTTGTAGCCCAGCATAGCGCTCACCACTGAGCCACCGCTCCCCACAGACGACAACAACAACAACCGTCTTTCGCCACTAAGTGGCGGTGACGTCACCACGTCGCCTGTGCCAGGCCATATGCACCTTGAGGCCACGTGAAGTGTCGAAGGCTCGTCGACGGGAGGTCACAGGACAGACACACACGGACGTACACACACACTGGCTGTGAGCCTGAGGGACGCGCGCAGCGGCGTGCCGGATGACATGAGACTAAGTTTGGCAAGAGGAGCGAGGCCAGGGTTGGGGTGGGTGAGAGAGGACGCGTGTGCGGGGAGCGGTGGCGCGGCGGTTAGCGCACCTGCCTTTCGTTAAACGGGCGACAGAAGCGGCGCGGACAGCCACGCTGGATCGACCCTGCCCGGCTGGGTGAGTAGAGGTGCCACTCGCCGACAGCACTTGTTACCCCGGTGTGTCAAGGCTATACGGGGAAGCTTTGTCTTGTGTACGGGTGCTTCTCGCTAACAGCACTTGACCTTTACAGTCTGTTGATGCTATACCGGGGGATCTGTCTCTTGTGTATAGGTGCTACTCGCTCACAGCACTTGATCCTAGAGTCTGTTAAGGCTATACCGGGGTAATCTTTGTCTTGCGTGTCGGTGTTTCTCGCTAACAGCACTTGACCCTGGTTTGGTAAGGCTATACGGGGGATCTTTGTCTTGTGTGTGGATGCTACTCGCTAACAGCACTTGACCCTACTGTCTGTTGAGGCTATACAGGGGGATCCGTGTATTTGTGGAGAGAGACGTTTGGGGAGCTCCCTTGGAAAGAAGTGCCTCCTCCTTCGTGTTGCAGAGAAGGAGGAACGCGGAGAGAGACACGACCTCGTTCTCTCTCTCTCTCTGCCCATCGTTCGCTCTCTCTCTACCTCCCTCCCCTGCTTTCGCTCCCTCCCGTTCTCTCTGTCTCTCTGTGCCGTTCAATCGCTCCCCATCGCATTTCTTACCCTCCCTCTCTCTGCCCATCGTTCAATCTCTCCCTCCCTCTCTCTCTCTGCCAGGCGCCGTCCCTACCCTCCCAACCCTCCGCACCCTCTTTCCCTCTCTCTACTCTCTGCATCTCACCGTCTCCCCGTCTCTCACAACTCAGCCGACGCTCGACTCTCTGCTTCCCTCCGCAACCCCGCCGCGTGCAGCTCGCTCTTAACGAGGCGCTGAGCAAGGGTCGGTATCTCGGCGCCCGAGCGGAGGACCAGGACGACTCGTTGTACGACGCCAGGTTTCGAGCCGACGGCCCCATGGAGCCACTGACGCACGACGACGACGTGAAGAAGAAGGGACCTCCGGACTTTCGCACCAAGGAGATCGACCTGGTGGACCGGGACCCCAAGCACATCAATGACGATGTGGTCAAGGTGAGAAACTCACTCCGGTGGTGTGCAGAGAGGGCGGCAGATGGGGCGACGACCCCGGGTATCCATTTCAGGGAGGCAAAACAAATCAAAGAGTGAAATAGAACAGTCACACAAGCTGGTGTGAATGTGGCATCAGTGTTTTAATAAGCGAGACCAGAGTAGAGAACCTCCATCCATCCATCAATTTTCAGAAACCGCTTAATCCTTTACAGGTTCGCGATGAGCCGGAGCCTATCCTGGCAAATGCAAACAACTGTGTAAAGAAATGGGAAACTGTAATTTAACCATCGTGCTTCGAAGAATCGCAAAGAATAAGACGTTTCTCATTACGAGGCCCTATACTTGAGTCTTGGGGGGGCATACAATCAAGGAGTCGGAGTTGGCCCCGGGCATCACCAAACCTCTGCACGCCACTGGAACTGAGTGACGTCCAGTGGCGTAGCGTGGGTTGCCAGCACCCAGGGCCAGCACCCGTTAGCACTCCCTGAGTCCCTTCCACCAGTCCAGTATTGAACCCCTTACCCCCCAAGCACATGTATTGTATTTTAAGAAAATACTGATGTACTTAAAGTAAAATGCATTTAATGCTAGTATACTCAAATTTATTTAAAATCGCCTGGTTTTAATTTGTGGAAATGTTTCAATAACAGCATTGAAATCTACATTGAAATCTCTCTCAATAGACAGTATTGCTAGGTTACTCAGTCTTTCTTGGCTCATTGTAGATATCTGAAACTTTGTATTATTTTTGTTTTTTGCGCTATTTTTTATTTTTTATTACTACCTTTTTTTCTTTAGAAATGTTGCGCCCCCTAAGAATGTTACGCCCGGGGCAAACGCCCCGCTGGCCAAACCCACGCTACGCCATTGGTGACGTCCATCCATCCATCTATCCAACCGTCCGTCCATTGTCAGAAACCGCTCAATCCTGTAACGGGGTTCGCGGTGAGCCGGAGCCTATCCCGACAGACACAGGGCACAAGGCAGCGGCAATACGCATGATGGGACGCCAGTACATCACAGTGCACAAGGAGCAATTTAAGCCGCAGGCCAATTAACCTATGCAGCAGCATGTCTTTGGACTGTGGGGAGGAATCTGGTAACTCAGTACAGCAGTGGCGTCACCACGGGAGGCACATTATCCACATGCTAACACGCTACCCATAGGATAATTTATGTTTTGTTTATTTGGTTTGATTGCTTGTTTTTTCTTTCGTTGTTGACATGCCGTTCTCTTCGCGGCCCTTGTGCAGCGCTTTGTAACCCTCGGGTGAAAGGCGCTATATAAAATAATAATGCTATTATTATTATTATGACACATGAACCACAGCCCACCCGCTAACCCACCACTGACACGCTAACACGACGCAAACACTAGGTACTCATTTGAGGCTGAGTCGACCTAGGGGAGGCCCAGGACCGGTTCAGAAAATCGTCACTAACACGACCCCACACTCTAACACACCGCCCATACACTAAGCCAGCCCACCCGCTAACACGGCTGCCGCGTGTTGCTGTGTGTGTGTGTGTGTGGGCAGTTACCACGGATCGGTTTCCACACGGACTACGAATTCTATTTTTCTTTAACGCGCCCTGGGCCTCCGCGCCCTGGATATGTATGGGCAGCATGTGGTGCCTGGCCTGCCAGCCACGCACACAGCCTTAAATATAACAACGTGGCACGTGGGGGTGTGGGGGGACGGGACCAGTTGCTCTGCACGCGGGTCCCCCTCCCCTCCCCCCGTCATTCATGCGGTGGATCCACAGAAGAGTGAACGGATCACAATTTTGACTAAATCTATATACGGTCTCCCCCTGCGATGGACTGGCGTCCCATCCTGGGAATAGCACTGCCTTGCGCCCTGTGTCTGCCGGGATAGGCTACGGCTCACCGCGACCCTGTACAGGATTAAGCGGTTTCTGAAAATGGATAGATGGATAAATACGGTCTCTCCTCGACTTACGACGCATGCGACTTACGACGACTCGGACTTACGACTACCGTCCCAGTGACCCGGTATATATTATTTTCGAGTCCCGACGGTACTGTCGTAAGGGTCTAACGACGACCGCTCCGGCTGCGGTACGATAGCATCGGCTGGCCGCGCTGCCGCAAGGCGGCCATATTTGTTATTGTCTGGGTCTCAGTCTGTGTTTAGGTGTCTAGTAGCTGGTTGTGTTTTGTTTACAAAATGTTATAAGGGTATTTCTACCTACGACCGAATCGACTTACCAGGAAACTGAAACTTCACTTTGCGAGTTGCACATTAAGTGGCACCCGTTCTCCCCGTGCCCACAGTCCAAAGCCACGCTGCTGTCTACATATGGCCGCCGGCAAACCGCCTGGCTGCCTTCTACTCCGCCTCTCTGCGCTTTCCTCGCTACGCCTCTGAGTCCTTCTCTCGTCGAATGAATATCTTCGACATTGAACGAGTATGTGCCACGCAGCGTTAGAAATGTAAAATTATAATTATTATTATTATCATCATCCAAAAACATACCGCTGTATACGTTAATCGAACCCGGGTCCTTGTTGCGGTGAGGCGGCAGCAGGTGCAGTGTGACCCTCGGGTGAAAGGCGCTCTATAAAATGCAGCTATTATTATTACTCGGTGCGCCGCCGTGCCGCCAACACCACTCACTGTACGTTGAGTCGGACTGCACCTGTCTCTGCGTTCCTTTGCAAGGTTGGACAGGAATGCAGTCGGACATTATTGGACCAAAGCCAGTGGTGGAGATTCCACATTTCTATAGCGAGACACAATTCATCCTGGTCATCCACCCTCCCCCCACCCCCTGTTCCCCCCCCTCCTTCTGCGTCACTGCCCCTCCCCTCCGCTGGATGACCGGGGCGCTTTATTTAGAGCTGGCAAAGTTTAAATAATGTAAGAGGTGACGGGGTGGATCGAGGGTCAGAGCGCGGTGCCGACAATGCTTAAATCCTGGGTTTGAGTCCGGGCACCAAGCCGCCGGTTGCTCGTGATTAAACAGCGTCCTCAAGCGAAGCGAGATGACGCTCATTATAGCAATGAGCAGCTCGCTTGAGTCAACACGAGGCCGAACTGGGATTGACAACACCGAGGTCTCATGTAATAATAATAATAATAATTTTACATGTGTAACGCGTGGCACATGTTCCATTCACCGTCATTCGACGAGAGAACGACTCGGAGGCGTAGCGAGGAAAGCGCAGAGAGCCAGGGGTATACCGAGGATGGGACGCCAGTCCATCGCAGGGCACCTGGGGCAATTTTACTCAGTAGGCCAATTAACCTGGCAGCATGTCTTTGGACGGTGGGAAGAAACCGCAGTGCCCGGCGAAAACCCACGCGGACACGGGGAGAGAACATGCAAACTCCACACAGAAAGGCCCCCGAGCCGGGATTCGAACCCGGGTACTTCTTGCTGTGAGTCGGCAGCGCTACCCACTACGCCACGGTGCCGCTGTGCTCGGATCGTGAAACAATAATTTTCTTCAGATGTTATGATCCGTCTTTGATTATCATGCGGTGAGAAGCACTAGGCTGGCCAGACTGTTAAACCACTTGTATTTTTGAACTGACATTATGGTAATTTATCTAAAAGATGCGTGTCAGACTTTTGTGGACAGTGGCGCAATTTCAGTGCTAGCCATGGGGGTCAAGGTAGAAGCGTTCACGTCGCGATCCCTGTCAGGTAGTACTTGGTATTGCCTGCGAATTCTACCAAACACTTCGAGGCCGAGCTGAAAGACAACGGTGTCCAGAGGCTGACCATCGTGCTTCGAAGAATCGCAAAGAAGAAGAAGCTCTGCTTCGAATTTTTTGGTAGAATTTGCAGGTAATACCAAGTATTACCTGACAGGGATCGCGACGTGAACACTTCTACCTTGATCCTGGATTGGTGGATGGCAGGCGGGTCGCAGCCGCGAGTGTTGCGGGTGTTGCGACCCCCGCACTTTCACAGAAACATGATTCCATCTCCACCACTTTTTCCATTCAACACCCGCGGCTGCGACGCGCCCTGGTGGATGGGGTGGGATGGGGGGTTGGGGGATGGAAGGCCGTGTCCGCCTTCACAGGTGCTACTCGCTAGCAGCACTTGCCCCAACAATCCCTCGAGGTTGTACGGGGGATCTCTGTCTCTGTGGCTGGCAGCGCGGGGGGCAGAAATAGGCGCGTCAGTGTGGGAAGCACTTTGGATTGTGGCCCGTGCACGCGTGTGTGCGCATGGGGAGTGGTGGCCGGGCTACAAACCTGGCTACGACCCGAGTTCGAATCCCGCTCACGGCCAACACGATTTTCTCAACCGATCCTGGGCCCTCCCCCAGGCCGACTCAAATGAGTACCTAGTGCCGCGTGTAAAAATCGCCACTGGGGAGACAAAGGCGGCCGGGCGCGGTGCTGTTCACCCACTTCCTCGCGTGCGGTGTCGACCTTCACCGGTGCTCGCTAACGGTACTTGACCCTACAGTCCGTTAAGGGCTACACGGGGGATCTTTGTCTCTGTGTGTGTGTTTTGTGCGTGGGCGCGTGTGTCATTGGGGTACGGGTGGTTCCTGCTCTGTTCACTTGCTATCATTAGACAAGAGACTTTTTAAAAATGTTGTCAGTTTGAGGCGCAGACCGTAAAGGGCGGGTTGGCCTTCCATCCATTGAATCCACCCACCAGCGCCGCCCGCGCCTGATTCATGGCGCAAATTTCAAACATCCGCTTCGCTCCGTGTTCCCAAAACCTCGTTGTAACTTCGAAGTAGGCTAAAACCGTGTGACTATTTGTAATACGCTGCCGCATCACAGCGGAAAAAAAACACCCCTGGGTTCGAGTCCACTATTCGGGCGGCTTTCGGTGTAACGAGTATCGATTGAGAGTTGGTCTCCAAAGCTGCTCTTTCGCGATAGCCGTGTGGCACTGAGCATCAACCAACCAATCGATCCACACATCCATCCATCCATCCCTCCGACCAATCCACCCCCCATGCATCCATCCACTCGTCCATCAGGTGGAGTTCGAGGACGTGATCGCGGAGCCAGAGGGCGCCTACAGCTTCGACGGCGTGTGGAAGACGAGTTTCAGCACCTTCACGGTCACCAAGTACTGGTGCTACCGCCTGCTGTCGGGCCTGTGCGGGGTGCCTCTGGCCCTCGTCTGGGGCTTCTACTTCGCCTGCCTCACCTTCTGCCACATCTGGGCCGTGGTGCCGTGCGTCAAGAGCTACCTCATCGAGATCCAGTGCGCGTCGCGCATCTACGCGCTCTGCATCCGCACCTTCTGCGACCCCCTGTTCGAGGCGGCGGGCAAGGCCTTTGCCACCGTCAGGGTGGCGCTGCGCAAGGAGGTCTGACCGCGGGCAACTGGGCCCCGGGGCTCCCGAGGAGGCGGTCGGGAGGCGGAGAGGTGTTTTCTCCGCCACCGCCGCGAGTCCTAACCGCGGGAGGTCCCGAGAGGTCCCGAGAGTCGGTTCGTGTCACCCTCTGTGGTCTACTGTCTTCTACGTAGAGATGCTAGCTGTCTGGGTGTTGGGGGGTGTGGGTGTTGTGGGGGGGGGGGTGGTGTGCCGTGCCCGTGCCCCTAGCTTCTTCTGATTCCCAGATTCCTATCATTGTAGTGACCCTGCCCGGGGCGGGTTGGCACCCGCTCATCAATTAGTATCTTCTCCTACGTCTTCGACTTCGATCTCCTGTGTCAGTGTGGTTGTTCGTGGGGGGGCATAAATCTGCTCGTGTCCCGACCTTCATTCGTGCACCCAACTCGTGCCCCTACCTTCATCCGATTCCCAGATTCGTATCATCATAGTCAGTATGTGCGGGGTTGGCACCCGCTCATCAATTCGTACCTTCTCAGTCTTCCACTTTTTTTTCGATCCCCTGTGTCTGTGTGGTTGCTCGGGGGCATCATCCGGCTCGTGCCCCCTCATTCATCCATTCATCTAATTTCCAGATTCGTATCATCATCACCATCATCATGAATCGGTCGTGATCAATCCACTGCTGGTTGAAGGGCCTCCTCTTCCCCCCCCTAGCTGGTGGCTATGTCTCGCGATCCGGCGATGTAACGATAGCGCCCGCGTACGGGCTCATTTCGTCGCTCCGTCTCTCTCCGCGGCGGTGGTCCTCCTCTGGGACGTGTTCCATCCCGTGGCTGTCGTTCCGTCGCTATTCTTGACCCCAGGTCATCGTCCCATCTCGCAACGCGCCCGGCTCACGGCCGCTCACTCTGCCGAGCAGCCTGAGATGTGTGGTGTGAAGCCAGCGACCCGAGTTCGATTCCCGGCCACTGCTCACATCGGGTGGTGAGTGACATCCGAACCGGTCCTGGCCTCCTCCAGCAATGAGCGCCCCGCACTGACCCCGGGCGGTGAAGTATGGTCATTCAACTCTGATGATCGACGCAGCACGGTTAGGCCTCCATCCAGCAGTGGATTTACTAAGGGCTGTAAATTATTAGAAATTATTATTATCAATTATTACGCTTAATAATTTAAAGATTTTAACCAAAAGTTCTGATGAAAATCAACACTCATGGTTGCTTTTAAATGCTGCTCTTTCCGGGTAGCCGTGTCGAGCGCTCTTCCATTCACGTGCAGATGCCTCCAACGCGGGAGGCGAAACGTCGCGACGGAGAGACGGCGAGCGCTCAGTGACACGGCTATCCCGAAAGAAGAGCTTTGAAAATCAACCATCATCAAAATAAAAATTGATTAATGAACGTTGGCCCATCCCCGTTAAGAATTTTAAAAAATATGGCCTTAAGCACATTCGTGCGGAAAAAAAATATACACGCTGGGTGGGCCAGAAATTACTGACACATATCAGGCAAACATTAAACGTTAACGTGTCAGCTATTTGTGGCCCACCCCGTATAATAGGCGCGTCGCAAACGGGCGTTCACAGCGGCTCTATAACGGCCCGCGATGTTTTAAACCCGGTAACTTATTGCAGGAGCGTATCAAGCTTGTAAGCGTTCACGGTCTCTGATGGAACGTTGGTTTTGATTGACGTCAAGAACCTCTGAGGGTCTTGTGTTGCTCTCTCTGTCTCTCTTCGTGTTGCGGTAGAGTTTGTAACAGCACGCTCCCTCATCTCTCGGTGGCGGTTTTCGCCCGGGGTTTATAACTCGCCCGCGGCTCCGCAGCCCCACAGCGATCCCCGGAAAACGTGCAACGTTGGGTCGACGTTGCGTCAACGTTGGTTCGAACCACGTGCCAACGTCGTCGCAGGAATCCCGTAAAGAGCTTGCAAGCTCACTTGGGTGGTTTTTTTCTGCCGTGATAATAAACATCTATCCATGTATCTGCGTGGTTGGAACCCTTGGAGCAACGTTGGGCCAAAGTTGGTTACGACCGCGTGCCAGCGTTGGCCCAACGGTGGTGTGTGGTTGAGAACACTGGTTCAACGTTTGCCTAACGTTGGCATATGGTTGGAACCAGTGGACCGACTGAGCAGGGCTCCGCGCCTCCGAATCCACGGGTACAACGCGCCCGGAGAAAATGCGCGCGTTACAAAAGTATATTATTATTATTAATGGCCAAACGTTGGCTCAATGTTGGCACGTGGTTGGAATCACTGGACGAACGTTTGCCCAACGTTGGGTTCCGGTTGGAACCACTAGACGAACGTTTGCCCAAGGTTGCATGTTTACTGCATCCTCACCGCAAACAGTGTTTTTAGTGGGGCCTTTACGAAATAAACTATCCGATGAAACGTTTCACGCAACTCTGTGTGACTTTGTGGTCGGCGGTCGCTGGTGCGTAACTATATTTCGTGGGAAGGCAGCAACGCTGTCAGAAACCGCTTAATCCTGTACAGGGTCGCGGTGAGCTGGAGCCTATCACGGCAGACACAGGGCGCAAGACAGGGGAACACCGAGAATGGGACGCCAGTCCATCGCAGGGCGCCTGGGGAAATTTAACTCAGTAGGCCGATTAACCTGGCAGCATGTCTTTGGACGGTGGGAGGAAACCGGAGTGCCCGGCGAAAACCCACGCGGACACGGGGAGAACCTGCAAACGCCACACAGAAAGGCCCCCGAGCCGAGATTCGAACCTGGGCCCTTCTTGCTGTGAGGCGGCAGCGCTACCCACTACGCCACCGTGCGGCCCATATAGAGACCAGAGAGTGAATAATACGGCTTTTGTAGGTCCCATAGTGTAAAGGGTGCAGTCTCTGAGCCTTATACAACTCTGTAGCTCTGGCCTTGTTATGTATGTCTTATGAAGAAGGGGGGCATTGCCAGAAACGGCACCTTTTAAATGTGTATTTCTACTGAGGCCAAAGTGCTATTAGTGAGCGTAGTGAGATGTTCTTTTATGGATATAGGAGGACGTGAAGCTGGTTGGGCTTGCAGATGATCAGTACCGGCAGTGTTTAGATCGCCCTGTATAGAGGAGGTTTGTGAAGGACGCTACCTGGCAATCGGAGGCAGTCGCCCTCCAACAACAGAGGGCGGAGGAGCGGCGCTCACAACAACGGGTGGTGCATCTGCGAAACCAGCTCAGTCAGGTAAGACAAAACACCTGGGTCTGTCCCGTGACTTGCTGTCGGAGACCCTTCGACACTTCACGTGGCCTCAAGGTGCACCTAGCCTGATACGACCGCCGTGGTGACACTGCCACTGCCACACAGTGGTGAGTTGCGGTCAGGCGCGTCGCAGCCGCGGGTGTTGCGACACCCGCACTTTCACAGCAACATGATTCCATCCCCCCCACTTTTTCCTGCAACACCCGCGGCTGCGACGCGCCTGGTTGCGGCAGCTGTTGTTGTTTGTTGTTGTTAGTTGTTCTGCACCAATGACAACACAGCCGCAGGAACATCA
>JAZEWU010000025.1:1631661-1647318 GCA_036362915.1 Geotria australis | reverse complement strand
CGAGTGTTGCGACACCCCCACTCTCACAGAAACATGATTCCATCACCCCCCAACTTTTTCCTGAGCTAGTCTCATATAACATGTTGCGACACCCGCACTTTCACAGAAACATGATTTCCATCCCCCCCACTTTTTCCTGCAACACCCGCGGCTCGCGACGCGCCTGTCGAGTGTAACTGACCGCGTGGGTGGCGCGTCGGTGGAGTAGAGATGAGTGCTGGGGTCAGAGAGCAGCACCGCCCGCATGCCCCGCCGGGACACGTGGCTCCCACAGAATCCGCAGCTCAAGTCCAGCACGGCCCGATCGGAAAACTCCCCCGGTTTCCACATGGCTCCGTCGTGGATATCTTGCCTGATTTACCGCCCGATTACTGCCCCTAATGAATGCCTGGTGTCCGGTTCATCACTGGTTAATGTCTCGCTCAGAGGTGCTCAATGTTTTGCGCCTCAAGGCCCACTTGGCCCGCTTGGGACTGGTCTCCACGGACCACTAGGTAGCGCTCGAGGGCCACTGACGGGCCTAGCTAATGCCTCGCTAATGAGGGTATGAACAGCTGGCTCAATGACCGTCTGAATATCTGGCTAATTAATTGACAGATAGATGGCTTAGTAACTGAAAATCTGGCTAATGACTGAATATGCAGCTGTTTACTGTGTGAATACAGTATGTGGCAAATGAGTCGATAATTAACAGCTGATAATTGCTGCCTGAAAATAGTGTGAAATACTTCCCTGGTAATCTAATGAAAACACGAATACCTAACCAATGTTTGATCATCTGATAATAATGGATAACTGCCTAAAATCTAACGAATGACTGAATATCTGCCTTCTCGACTGGCGAACAACCGGATAATAACTGCTTGAATGTCCGGCGGATGAATTCCTGAATGTTTGGCTGCCTGTGATTGCTGATAAGTGTCTGAATAGCTACGCAATTGCTGCTTCAATGTCTGGCCGGTGACTGGCTGACTAGTTCACAGCCATGATCTGAAATAGTTGGCTTATGACTGTCAACATTAGCCGCATGATTGTCAGCAATAGCCACTCACTGCCTGCCCGAATTGATAACAAAATATTGCCTCTTCCGCGTTCCCGATATTTGTTTAAATTGCCCACTGAAATTTTACCAATTTGACTCCTGGCTTAAAGGCTGTCTTTCCCATCTACCTTATTTCTACTAATGTAAAAAAATCTGGCTTGCTGTCCTTAGCCTAACGACTGCCTGACCAAAGAACCGATCAGTCAACCGGCCCGTTGGAATTAACAACCAGCTGCCTCTTGACGTTGCACAATTAAACGAATCGGCCCAATAAACAGCCCTAACATCTTGTAATTACTCGCGTCACTTCAGCGTCTCGGCAGCTACAGAACCAAACTCCGTTATGGTCGATATAATCGCTCAGCTGTCTCTCCGCGGCCAGTTGCCTTGTAGCCTGTGCACACTCGGCGCCTGCCTTGCGTGAAACTCAAATGGTATGTGGTCACTGCTATCCGTGAGCAGTGGACTAAACCCCCCACGAGGGTGGCACCTGGGCTGGCGGGGTTCTATTCTGGTCAGATTGTACGGGATTGCGTGAGTGAGCCTGGCTCTGTTTTGTTGCCAAATTGTGTATAGCTTCAAATGTGAATTGCAGGACTATGTCAGGATAAACTCCTTTGAAAGGAGGCTGCAACGTTGGGCTCGGGATATCCACGAGCGAAATATGTACACGTGTGTACATATGGACTTCTTTTTGTAAGGGTTCCAGTTTGCACGAAGCCACACATTGTCAGAAACCGCTTAATCCTATACAGGGTTGCGGTGAGCCGGAGCCTATCCCGGCAGACACAGGGCCCAAGGCAGGGCTATACCCATGATGGGACACCAGTCCATCACTGGACACCGGGGGAAATTTAGTCAATAGGCCATTTAACTTATGAAGCAGAATGTCTGTGGACAGCACGCTCTTCTTCTTCTTTGCGATTCTTCTAAGCACGATGGTCACCCTCTGGACATCGTTGTCTTTTAGCTCGGCCTCGAAGTGTTTGGGATTATATTCACGTTTAATATTTCGTCGTTGCCTGTGTTCATTTAAAAAGGCGCTAGGTGGCGGCCGTCCCCTGTACGACGCTGGAGCACAGTGGTGGAATTTATAATAATAGCATTTATATAGCGCCTTTCACCCGAGGGTCACATTCTAACGGTCGAGTCTGTCCACAGGAGAACCAGTTCCGAATTCCCACAAAGTAGTGCCTGTTTTAGCGACCCTCGATTAATGATGCTTTACAATCTTCCAAATCCACATGGGTGCAAGCACTCGGGGAATATGCGCGCGTTATAAATTGTATTATTATTATAAATGTAATGTATTATTATTATCAGCTTCGGGGCGGCACGGTAGCGCAGTGAGTTGCGCTGTCGCCTCACCGCGAGAAGTTCTCCGGTTCGAATCCCGGGTCGGGGGCCTTTCTGTGTGACATCCAGCCAGCCAGCAAAACTTGTTTTCCCATATGCAGTGCTAAACTTATGTTTGATCATAGCACAATTGACAATTAGGTGACAGAAGCATCAAACAGATACCAGGTGACTATTGTAGTAGCGTGTAAGCAGATGAAGATACACGAGTCACATGCAGATGTTATAGGCAGATCAAACGTGAGCCGGCAACAAAACATTTGCTGTACTGTAACGTTTCCTTGCCCTGACTCACGCCCCACCGCCATTCAGCCACAATATAGCTTAAGATGCTGCATGGACAGCAATCCGCCTCTCTACCGATTTCAATGTACAGTACTGTATTATTCCTTCATCGACATTTTCCGAACTAATCTTGTCTCGTGAGGGAAAAGCAGGGAAGTTAACCCTTATGCAAACCTATGTCAAACATTATTTGATGATGCGGTGGCGGCGGCTGCTACAGCATACAAACAACAACAACAACACAATCCAACCCGTCAGTCAACAACCCCGTGGCCTTAATAGAATTAAATATATTTAACGTGCGACGTTTTGGGCAGTGGTCCTTCCTCGGAGCACACGAATCGACCCCGTATATATCGTTACTGTGCAAATGAATAATAATACAACAGATGGCGTGGGTAATTGCAATGGGATATTCAGCCACTGGGGAAGGCATTTGCATGTAAGCAGGCGTTTGAGTCCTCCGTGATGTAATGTTATGGTAGCCTAACTTAAGAACAACAGGACGCACCCGAGATAAAGTATTTGGTGATGCTGCTGATGCTGCAAGTGGTGCAAAAGTACAACTCAACATAACACAATTAACACGTTCGTCATTTACAACACGGTGACTTTAAATGAAAACATATTTAATAGGTGATGGTTGCTCTTGAGCGACACGGTGGCGTGGTGAGTAGCGCTGCCGCGTCGCAGCAAGAAGTCCCCGGGTTCGAATCCCGGCTCGGGTACCGCTTTTCTGTGTGGAGTTTGCATGTTCTTCCCGTGTCCGCGTGGGTTTTCGCCGGGCACTCCGGTTTCCACCCACAGTCCTAAGACATCCTGCTGCATAGATTAATTGGCCTGCAGAATAAATGTCCCCCGGTGCCCTGTGATGGACTGGCGTCCGATTTTCCGTTCTCTGTCGTTGTTGACATGTCGTTCACTCCGCAGCTTTGTGCAGCGCTTTGTGACCCTCGGGTGAAAGGCGCTATATAAATGCTATTATTATCCTGGGTATAGCCCTGCGTTGTGCTCTGTGTCTGCCGGGATAGGCTCCGGCTCACCCTGACCCTGAACTAATAGTCGTATATATGAATTTAAATAATAATTTCAATTTATATAGCGCCTTTCACCCGAGGGTCACAAATACGTACAATGATGCGTACAATGATGCGTAGTGGCGATTCCCGTAACTGTGTTTAATTAACCAAGCTATTTGGTGTTGCTGTTAACAAACATTATCATACGATACGAAAATACATCCATCCATTGTCAGAAAGCGCTTACTCCTATACAGGGTCGCGGTGAGCCGGAGCCTATCCCGGCAGATACAGGGCGCAAGGCAGGGCTATTTACCCATAATGGGACGCCAGTCTATCACAGGGCACCGGGGGGCAATTTAGTCACGCAAATATATGATAAGCATTATTTATCTGCTATGCAAGAGGGCCATTGCTCGAAACGTCACTATATGTGTCACCTCTTTAATGGTGCAGTGTTATTTACGAATGCGTTCAGCAGTTTTATTTAATTGCGACTACGGATTAAAATGCTGAGGGGGTCGTTATTAAACAAAGGATTTAACCGCCCAGAAAGTACCATTAATTAATAACAACAACAAGGCGCGCTGTGAGCTGGTGGCGTCCATTTTACCAAGGGGGGAGCCTCCGAGTGCAGATCAATGCCCAGCGCTGTGATGTCACTTAGACTCAGACGCATTTTGTTGACGGGACACATTTTCATGAAATGTAACGTCCATTAATAATATAGCATCGTAGCGGAGCAACGTGCGGCTAATGGTTGTGGATAGTTGTCCTTATATGCCAGGGAAAGGGAATAAAAACAAGCCGCTTTGAGCGAACGTCCTTCTGTAAGATGGCCGCAGGTGGTGTTGACATCCTGTGTGCCGACGTCACGTACTGGTCGGTGACGTAATTATTCACCCCCCCATGTACGATTCGATCCATGTGTTTAGACCACGTTGAGTCGCTAATCGATTACTGTTTTAAATTTCCGAAACTACGACTCAGGTTAAAATTAACTCGAAGGCTTTCATGACCAATGTTATCCAAAGTGAAGCTCCGTTTATGAATTTAGGTCATGTGAAAAAGTGTGTAAGTGTAGTGCACCCGTCGATATGTTGGAGAAAACGAGCGAGCACACAGCCCTTCAACATTTTGAGATATAATAGTCAGTGCTGGCTTTAAAGGCGGCGGGCATTGGCCTCTCTTCTTGCTCCAGACTGAGGAGGGGTTTCTGGCATCTGTTGAGCTTCTGGACATCGTTGTCTTTCAGCTCCTCGGCTTCGTAGTGTTTGGTAGAATTTGCAGGTAATACCAAGTATTACTTGACAGGGATCGCGACGTGAACGCTTCTACCTTGATTCCCATCGAAGGTATTAGCGACTGTAACACTTCAAGCTCAAGGGTGGGCCTTTCGTCACCGGAACCCAACGCGGGGCGGGGGCGGATCTTGCCGGATAAGGCGGGGTTCGAGTGGCGGGGGGAGAGAGAGGCGAGGGGGAGACAATCCACCCCTCCCACCGCATCCCCCGCGGCCGCTTCCGGGCGTCTCTCCCGCGCGCCCGGCATTGTGGGAAGGCGAGGCCCAAGATGGCGGCTCCCACGCTCAAGTGGAAGCGGATCACTGGCTCGACGGGACCCGTTCCTCGGCCGCGCCACGGCCACCGCGCCGTCACCATCAAGGAGCTCATGGTGGTGTTCGGCGGCGGCAACGAGGGCATCGTGGACGAGCTGCACGTCTACAACACCGGTGCGTGCATTTCGGGCGGAAAAAAACGCGAGAGAGAAGGCGCGCGGGTTGGGCAGAAAAAGCTGGTTGTGGTGGGAGGGAGGGGTGAGGGGGAGGGGGGATGGGGGGGAGGGTGACGCCGCTGTGCGACTCTCGCTCGCAATGGGCTGGCGAGGGTGGGGGCCCCCCCGCCCGCCCGGGGGGAGTGGGGGGGGGTAGCGGCGTCAAGATGGCGGCCCGTGTTTGTTGCTAACTCGGCTTTGGCGCCAAAGCAGGCTGAGGCGGCCCCACCGTGTGTGTTTTAACTCGGCCGGTTGGCGCGGTGGGGGGGTTTGCAACCATTTTTTGGCCCGCTTTTGACGGCGGGAGCGAGACGGGCGCTCGGCGGCCACATCGCGTCGCGAGCCGGCCGCTTGTCGTGATGGTTTCGGGTGGTTTTTTTGAGACGGGTTTTTACGGCGTTTTGTGAGGAGGAAAGCGGCCGACTGCTCAGGCGGGTTTCAGGCCTTGAGGGCCGCGCGCGCTTTTTTTTTAATCGCCCCCCCCTCCCACTCTCTTACCGCCGACAACGACGAGTCAAATAAATAATCACAATTGTGTTGGATAGCCCTCGGCAGGCATTTGATTTTGCTAGTGGTTTTATTGTTTGAATGATTGGCCATTTATAAAAAAAATAGGTGACATGTTTTTTTTTCTTTAACATGCAGCACACATTTTTTTTCTTTTTGCAAATAACGCCGCGCTGTTTAGTAAATGGATGCATTCGTGGTGATGGTTGTCATTGTTTTAATTGTATGCGCCTAGGTGTTGTGCCACAGCAACCGGCCCTTAGCATTCCCCCTCGCCCCTAGCATACAGTACTATAGTACCTCATTCTTTTTTCTCTTTTTTAATGTTAAGTCGCTAGGTGGGTAGCACTACTTTTGTCTCACTCCGCCCTCCCATCTCATATGGTCCTTGGAACCCGGCTTCTCCAGAGCCGCTTCACCGCCTCTCAGTCCCCCCTCCCCACCTCTCGCCTCCCGTCGTTGACGTCTCCCTCCGCCACTCATCGGCGGTAATAACATGGCGCCGGTCATTTTGGCGCTTGTGTAGTCGATTGGCGGTTTTAGCCCCGGTGCCTTTTACTCGGTCAGATTTTATTTAAGCCGTATGGAATCGTTGAGCTATGTAGCTATTTTTTTAGAACACTTCTCCAGCGGGGGTGGGGGGTAAGCAAGTTACATCTCAGGGCACCGGCGATAATTTAGTCGGCACAATTAACCTAGACAACAGCATGTCTTTGGACTGGGAGGAAACCGGAGGACCCACGCAGACACGGGGAGAACATGCAAACTCCACACAGAAAGGCGGCACCAGAGCTTGGAATTTAACCTGGGACCTCCTTGCCTGTGAGGCGGCAGCGCGACTCATTGCGCCACCGTGCCACCTTCATTGCCTAAGGGTTGCTTTTGCCTTCGCTGTTCTGGTGGCACGCGGTGGCACACAAAAGGAACGTGACTTCGTTCCAACTCCAGCAGGGTCTTGTGTATTTTTTGCCCCCGTGGTTGAAACAGAGCGGTGTCAAGACCGAAGCGCCTCATGGCTGACACTGCTTTTGTGTTTCACATGAATATATATGGTCAATATTAATGTGTTTTTTATAGCTGTGGCTTAAACTGAACGTTTACAGAATTTAAGCCGCCAGCTGTGGGTGGGTTGGACTTGGCGACGTGTACAGAAATAGATCTTTAAAAATGACAAGTCAAGAGAAATCCGAGTTGTAGAAAAACTTCCAACCAACCATGGCAATACAGATGCAATGATAACATGTTACACTGGTTCATTCAAACAGACTTATATACAACAGTAAAATCCATCCATCCATTTTCAGAAACCGCTTAATCCTGTACAGGGTCGCGGCAGGGGTGTACCGAGGATGGGACGCCAGTCCATCGCAGGGCACCTGGGGCAACTAACCTGGCAGCATGTCTTTGGACGGTGGGAGGAAACCGGAGTGCCCGGAGAAAACCACAACAGTATAATGTTATACGTCAAACAAACAGAATTGACGTTTCACTATATTTTAGTTTTCTTACGAGATGACTTGTGCCACATCTGGGTAGTTTAATTGAGGAACTTGCAACGTTCAGATGGGTTTAATTTGCAACGTTTTAGGAAATGTAATGTCTCGCCTGGTTTCACAATTGATTTAGTCTAGTTTTCATTTTTAAAAAACCGGCTTCTAATAAAGAGCACATTTTCATTGGTGTTTAAAAAATAAAGGTTCTCATTGTGTGAGTGTAGTCAAGTTAGACTTTAGATGTTTTTATGGTATGTGTAATTTCAGTAACTTTTCTACCGGTCTTGCTTAGATTTTTTATTTTAATCCACAGAGTACTGTACTGTATGCACGCCGATTATTCGGCGAGGGAAAAAACTCAAGTAGTATCAGGACAACAATGTAAATATTTAGTCGTCCTTGTATTTTGCTCTCATGCATGAACTTAGGTCGTGGCGAATGGGATTTTTCAATTCTATATAATGGCGTGATTGCTTTCAAGTGAATACCTGGAATCTATAAATGCTATTATTCATTATAATGTAATAAAATAAGGACGTGGAAATGTTGTCCTGGTTTTTAATGTTTTTATTTATTTTTAAATACTTTTTTAGCATCTAAATCCTGATATATTTAGCAAACAGTTCTGAGTGTTTAATGACAATTGAAGCTATTGGAACGCAGTGTGCATCATGTTGCTGCCTTTGTTATACGTGACAGATTCCATTAACTTGACGCAGAAGGAGTGGGGGGGGGAGAGAAATCGCTGACATACAAATAGTACTAATTAAATTTCAAAAAAATCAAAACTGAATGCAAATGAGGTCACAGCTTTCTTGGAGGGAGGGAGTGTGTGCAGTGGAGATGCGAGAGTTCGGATGCCCAATTAGGCTGCTCGGCATTGTTTTGTCAGGCTTTCCAATATTCTCGCCGCCTGATACTTAGTAAGGGTTTCTTTTTAATGCACCCCTACTTAATGCGTCACATGCCCTGATTCGTTCATTGTCCGTTAAATGATTCCCACACTTCGAGGCCGAGCTGAAAGACAACGATGTCCAGAAGCTAACCATCGTGCTTCGAAGAATCGCAAAGAAGAAGACCGTATTCTTCGTGTTCGCGTTCTGTTTAATTACATGTCCGACTCGGGTGTGTAAGCGATCCTGTTGAACGTTTTGTTCCGAGAGAGCACAACATCTAACTCCTGGATCATTTCGGGGAAATCCTGCTCCACAGACTTTTTTAGTGCCTAAACACGTGTGTTATACGCGGGCAGGAACATTCACAAAGATGCGTACAATTAGTTTTCCCTTGTGTTAATATCATCTACTAAACATACTTTACAGACTCGTTTGATTTCTAAACGATGTGTTGTAATGTACGCCGAAAAAGAAAATCCACGATGAATTCTTAAAAAGAACAAGAGACCATTAGGGTATATGGCATGCAAAAGGTTTTGAAAAAACACCCTTAAAATGCTGAACGTTTCCTAATGAGGCCTGCTTGATATTGCACCTAGTCCCGTGTGATATCTTGCACCACAATCATCCAATTCAAATGTTTTTCGACCCCTGGTATTTACAATTAATATCATGTTACGTGCGTGCTTTCTTCTGCAGAATTAACAATATCCATGGCATTTATCTTGTTGCATTAGCAGACCTGTGGTCGCTTACAAAATTTCCTGTACAGCTATTCTTTCGTACCGTCATGTAAAAATAATTATTTTATATTTTAAATAGATTCGTGCCATTTGCTTTTCAAAAGGGCAATATAATAAAGCGCATTAACATGAAAAAGTGGCACGAGGACACACCAGAGAAACAAACATGAACCAGGCGCGGCAATGATAGACGCTTAAGCTCTTGACTTAAGCCAGAGTCTAGGAAATACCAATAAATTGATCCCATACAGCGTCATTAATGCAAACAGCCCCTAAAATGATGAACATCATGAAGCCATTGCACACAGTGGCTTTAGGCAGCAACGAACAAAAACGCTTTAATGCCTGGCACTGTTAAGTCTGCTCTAGAGTAAATTTATGTGCGTTCGTTATAGATTGTGTGTTGAATTGGTTCACTGTTTGAAATTAGAGGTTAACTTGCCTTTGCTCTTGCCAGCAATATTGTTTGATAGCCTGAATTACCATTTGAAGTTGGAGAAGATAGAGTTTGTGTCCTGAACATCATTGTCATCTATGTGTGTAACTATGCATCAATTTAGGAGTCAAAACGTATGCTTATGCCCACTATAGCTTTGCCATATTGTGTGCATGGGAATGTATTTCAAATTGGTTAGGTATTACATGTGGTTTACGTCCACCTTGCAACCAATAGAGGGCAGTACGTTCACCACAAGGACAAAAAGGAATTGATTTTTCAATTAAAGCAGAGGTTCTCAACCTTTTGCACTTCAAGGCCCACTTGGGTATGGCCTCCACGGACCACTAGGTGGCGCTCGCGGCCCAATGGTGGGTCGCGACCGACCGGTTGAGAATAGCGGCTCTAAAGCTTCCTCACGTGGAGTCCCCTTCCCGGAGTATAGGCGTGGTTGACATGTACAGTTTAAAGTTAATCTTAATATAAGTTACGTTTACGAGATTAGACGCTCGTGGGTGAGCTTTGCGGTCGTCTCGAACTTACGTTTAGATGATATAGCAACCACCGTAAGTCCACTTCGCTCGCGGAGAATTCACACTAGCCGCGATGCGCTGCATTGTGTTTATTCCCAGCAACGAACCAGTGGTTCATCCCCGCGGTGCGTGGCGAGATCCCGCCGGGCTGCGCGGCATACGGCTTCGTGTGCGATGGCACGCGGCTGCTCGTGTTCGGCGGCATGGTGGAGTACGGCAAGTACAGCAACGACCTGTACGAGCTGCAGGTAAGCCGCGTCGAAGCCCCTCGCTTTCTAGGAAACTCTGCAGTGACGTTTCCCAGGATGAGCGCCACAAACGACACGTAGCAGCTGCCTTCGTGTAAATGTTTGTTTTTGTGTAAATGGTTGCGTCTTGCGCTGCCCAGCCTATGTTTGAACTTTTGTTAATGGTAATTAAAAAATACTTTCAATCGTGGTTAGGTTGTGACAATACAGTGACATCACCATATTGCCATAACATGCCTAGGTAACTTTAAAAACTGTTGGCTTATTCGTGGAGCTTCACACTTGCGATAGCACCAATAAGACCCGAACACTACATTTTATTAGAAATTTTAAACCTCAAAAACCTTGAAATTTTTTTATAAAAAGTCAACGCCCGCAAATTGCTTATTTAAGAAGCGTCGTGTTGAATTGAAACATTTCCCCCCTTCTCCAGCCTTATACGGTCCAGCAGGACTCTGGAATGAACCGAGGTCAGACCAGAAGAGAAGAATGTACAAGGTTGTGCCGAGTCCCATCCTACAGTATCGGCGTCTGACCGACCTCTCTCTCTCTCTCTCTGACCGACCCGTTTCTTTCGTTGCCCGCAGGCGAGCCGCTGGGAATGGAAGCGCCTGAAACCGAAACCCCCGAAGCACGGGCCGCCCCCATGTCCCCGCCTGGGCCACAGCTTCTCGCTCATCGGCAACAAGTGCTACCTGTTTGGTGGTCTTGCCAACGACAGCGAAGACCCCAAGAACAACATCCCCAGGTGAGGCGCCCGGCGCTGGGTTGGTTTTTCTAATTCGCCGGTATTGGGCCCGCGCTGCTCTGCTTCTTCTTCTTTTCGATTCTTCGAAGCGTGATGGTTATATGACAGTTTCCCATTTCTTTACACAGTTCTTTGCATTTTTATTGAACTATGCAAGGTCGTTTGAGCTGCAGAGGTTGGGCAGTAGAGCGCAGACAAGGCAGTGCTCCATAGTATGGTCTGCTTCTCCACATTCACAGGTGGTTGGGCCGGTCTTGTAGCCCCATCTGACCAAAGCAGCTTTTGATCGTCCCATTCTAGTTCTCAGGCAGTTGAGTGTCTTCCACTGAATGCATAGTGCTGCTCTGCTACTTAGCTTGAATTCTTGGGGACTGTTTTGAAGCTGTATTGCGCGTGAAATTTAGCACACTACTATCATGTACTGCGCTTTTATAATCCAGTGTTGGATGAATTCCTCCTGGTGTCGTGTTAGTTGTGGGGGTTGTTTTAATGTACTTTGGGAAGGGGTAGAGCAGTGGTTAGCACACTGTACTATGAACTAATTTTGATATCACATCACTGATGTTATCCATGGCCAGGAATTGAATGCAGGTATTAGGGTTTGCATTGTTGCCAATCACTACGTGGCCACTGCTGCACATGGCGTCATTTTTTGTTAAGTGAGGTTTCGTGGATTGTGCAGATGTTTGAATCTCCCAAACATGCTGTCCCGAAAAGTGGCCATGAGATGGCAGCATAGCCAATGGGTATGTGATCTCTTCTGCAGACTGTGAGCGTTATTCCACGTGAGTGGCAGGGTTGGTTTATCGACTTAAACTATTTTCCTCCCACATTCAGAACACTCGTTAACATGGAGTTGGGCCAGCATTGAGAATAAGTGAAGCTTTCTTGTCTAAATTCATGACATAGTCCATATTAAATAATTTTCTCCATGCATTGTAATCTTTTTGCGGTGGACGGGTTAGCATGTTCCATTGAACCCCAAAGCTATGTCTCCTGGAGTCCCACGCTCCTGCTAGGATATCCCTTGGTGAACAGGTCTGTAGTCTAGCACTCCTGCTAGGTTTTTCGTGAACAGGCCTGGAGTGAGGTTCCAGACAAATAACGATCTACAGGCCCTCCGACTAAAGGATGTTGCCCCCCCAATCGGGGGGGGCAACCGGCCAACTGGGGTCAACCCAGACAATGGCCATATAAACTTGTAAATATTAAAAAATGTTAGTATTTAGTTTTTTATCCTAGTATTTTGAAACCTTTGTTGTTGTGTTCCAGTCCATGTATATACCAACACCGGGATCTGAGAGAAAGGGCATTTCGATCCTCTATATGTCCTGTACATATGGCAGAATTGACTATAAAATTGAATTGAATAAACCGGCAACAACATTACGCGCGAAAAAGAATCATCTTGCAAACATTGCAGCCAACGGATATCAAACTTTACCTCTTAGCCGACGCTCCCGGTCGTTTCGCCGCTTCGCTCGAACTTTAACCCCCGCCGCCGCCATCCCTCGTCCCTCTCGCGTACGCGCCAGGTATCTGAACGACCTGTACGTGCTGGAGCTGAAGCCGGGCTCGGGGGTGATGGGCTGGGACATCCCCGTGACGCAGGGCGCCCCTCCGCCGCCCCGCGAGTCCCACACGGCCGTCGTCTACCCCCAGCCCCCCGATACCTCCCCGGGAACCCCGACACAGCCGGCGCTAGGCCAGCCGCCCGGCCGCCGGCCCATGCTCGTCATCTACGGGGGCATGAGCGGCTGCCGCCTCGGGGACCTGTGGACGCTCGACGTTGGTGAGCGCGGCACGGGGCTTTTTTCGGATTCGATTCGGTTTCTTCGAAGCGTGATGGTTATACGGACAGTTTCCCGTTGCAACAAGTTCTTCTTTAGTCGCAGACAGCCCTTCGACGTTTAGAGATGTAATAGTCAGTGCTGGCCTTAAATGCGGGCAGGCATTGGCCTCTCATTGCTGCAGACTGAGGGGCTTCTGGACATCGTTGTCTTTCAGCTCCTTGGCTTGGAAGTGTTTGGTAGAATTTGCAGGTAATTCCAAGTATTGCTTGACAGGGATCGCGACGTGAACGCTTCTTCCTTGATCCCCGGCACGGGCTTTGCGAGGGGGTCTTGAGAGCACGTGTAGCGATGGAGGTTTTTTTACACGACTCTTGAGTATAGCGAGGAGGAACGCCCGCCACACGGATATGACGAGCGGCTCTGGAGAGCAGATTTGTCGGAAAATTTCACGTCCGTGTCGTTTGTGTGTGTATCTAGTTTAGTTGGTCATTGTCTTGTAATGGATCATGAGGTGTTTTAACATATAGCGGTGTACTTTCTTTGGTCTGCGTACCCTCTAGAGGTGCTCTCAAGAGCTCTCCCTAGTGGAGGCCCTTTAACCAGTAGAGCATTTTATCAGCCCGCTGCGGATTAAGGGAATCGGCATGCCGTGCAGTACAGCAAAATCTATCGCTGAACTTGTTTGACAAACGCTTTCATGACTATGCCCCTCCATCTTCACCAGTCTGCACCGACCAGAGTGGTCAAATATGGTCAAATAATGCCGACGAGTGAGTGTGAGGGGAGGTCTTGGTCTAGAAGTGCATTGATAATAAAACGTCTTTATTTAGATGTGACTTTATGTGTGATATGGCAGCGCTTACCGACTGCTTTGGCTTTCTGCCAGTGCATTAAAACTTCGTCCATCTTGCTTGCAGACACAATGACCTGGAGCCAGCCTGCGATGTCGGGCATCGCGCCCCTCCCTCGCAGCCTCCACTCCGCCACAGTCATTGGACCCAAGTAAGACTGGCGCACGCCTAACACGGTCAACTCGTTGACGTTTCCGTTTTAATTACCGAAACGGGCGGCAGGGTGGCGCAGCGGTAACACCTGCGTCTCGCAGAAATAATGGTCTTGCCCGAGGCGGTTCGATTCCCACCTTGCGCGCCTTTCTGTGTGGAATTAGTGTGTTCTCCCCCTGTTCTGCCTGGGTTTAAGTAATTGGCCGATAACGTCATATTATATATGACGCAGTGTGTGGCAATATGTTGGCACCGGCAAACCGCCTGGCTGCCTCCGCCTCTGCGGTTTCCTCTCGCCTTTGAGTCGTTCTCCCTTCGCATAAATACTTTCGTGCGTTATAAATTGTAATTATTAAATATAATATAAGTCCTCTATTGATTATACATGCTGCTACGGTATTTTTTCCACAAATTCTCTTATGTTTGCGTAGGCCAATTACAGGCAGCGCTTCCTACATTACACCATGCGGTCGAATTGAATCTGTAATTATGATGAAGTCTGGTTTTCAACAGGGGGCCGATGATTTTGCAGAGATCAGATGGAAGTAAGAAGTGACCAAATTTGTGCAAGAGTTTATAATTTTATTTGTTTCCGGTGTTTCAGAATGTTTGTATTTGGAGGATGGGTGCCCCTGGTGTTGGAAGATGCAAAAGTAGCAACACACGAGAAGGAATGGAAATGCACCAGCAACCTGGCCTGCTTAAACCTAGGTGAGTTGGGGGAATTGCGCTGGATGTGTTAATATTACAATCATAATGATTGTAGGCTTTGCTTTACTCTTGGCAGTCCACAGTGTTGTAGTGCTTGAGCCAGAAAATCACTTACCCGTGAATGCATGCAGATATAATACTTGCGCTGATACGGACGCGCATGAATCTCTTTAATGCCGCGGAATATCAACGCGACTTAATATGCTTTCAACAATTTACAGCGTATCACCGTTGCATACAAATGTGCACATATCGTTAGCAAATAACGATTTATTTTGTGAAAAGTCAAACACTTAATTATTCTGCTTGCATGTTGTATCGCAGGAATATCGTAAAGAGCTTGCAGGCTCACTGGGCATTTGTCTGCTGTAATAGTAAACATCTACCTATTTTGCCCCGTAATAACACAGCACGAACCGGATGCGTTATCCAGTACTCGGGTGCGTAAAGTGAGAAATCGCCTTTTATCGCGCGTCCTCATAAAATCTCTCTCTCTTCCGCCGCGCAGAATCAATGACCTGGCAGTCGGTGCCGACCGACACGTCCGAGGACAACAATCCGCGCCCACGCGCCGGCCACTGCGCCGTGTCCATCAACTCGCGCCTCTTTGTGTGGAGCGGCCGAGACGGCTATCGCAAGGCCTGGAACAACCAGGTGTGCTGCAAGGACCTGTGGTACCTCGAGACAGGTACGTGCTCCTACGGCTTTCCCCGCTCGCGGACAGCCCGCGTTATCCTCGCACTGATGCCCGCGCACGATAGTTTGTGGGGCGTAGGGGGTTGTGTCGTTTTCACATTCGTTTGTGTCTCTGTTACAGGGGTGTTTAAGTGTTGTGGGTGGGTGCCAAATTTATTTTTCGATAGCCGTGTCGAGGGCTCCCCTCTCTCCTCGTGGAGTGAGTACCTTCGACAGTGAATGAATATGTGGCACGCGTTATAAATTTTTATTATGTCTGGTCCATGGGCGGCACGGTGGAGTAGTGAGTAGTGGGTAGCGCTTCCGCCTCACAGCAAGAAGGGCCCGGGTTCGAATCTCGGCTCGGGGTGCCTTTCTGTGTGGTGTTTGCATGT
>JAZEWU010000025.1:1614100-1625656 GCA_036362915.1 Geotria australis | reverse complement strand
GCCTCCCGGATAACAAAAAAAGTGGCGGCCATCTTAGGGGACGCTGGCAGATTTTTGCCGCTCTTAAGATGATTGCCAGTTTCACGACCTTTCAGTGTATTCGAAGCAGCCTTTAATAATTTAATTTTGGTTTTTAGTAGTTGTTTTTTATCTGTCGTTGTTGACATGCCGTTCTCTCCGTGGCCCTTGTGCAGCACTGTGTGACCCTCGGGTTAAAGGCACTCTGTAGAATGATATTAGATTATTATTATTATTATTCTCATCCGGCGGGTCGTGGCCCGCCAGTGGGCCTCTGCTCGTCTGTCGAGACCAGACCCAAGTGGGCCTTGAGGTGGAAAAGTTTGAGAAAGCCCTGGCCTAGAAGCATTCGTCCATGCCACCTGAGTTGACGTATAACCTTTGTGGCTTGTGGCTGATTAAGGAGGAAAAAAATGGATGGTAATGCTAGTAGAAGTTAAGAGGCAGAGGATGATAACGGTACAGTAAGTAGGTCGTTATAAGACAATTATTATGTTGCCCCATGTTTTGAGATTTAAATATGACTAGTGCCCACCACTTAGGCTGTTTACTCACACTTGTGGGCAAGTGCCAACCAAGTCTTGATAAAATCGTAACACGCTTATGTTTGTTTTTTGCCAACACACATGCTGAGTAAACACAGGTTTTGTATCGTAAGTTAGCGCTATTCCATCTCTAGAAGTATTCTAAACAGATCATAATTTAAATTATTTTTAAAACTCCAGTGTCGTTTTAGTAACAAATTAAATAATATCTTGATTTGTAGCTTAAATATGAGGAATGTTTTTCGAGGTGCCACATGGCTCAGTCAGAGTACAGAGCTTTCACCGCTTAGAACCTGGGTTCGAATTACACTGGCCTGTTGAGTGTAGTTAACTGATAGTTTCATCCCAGTCACGACTAAAGTTTGGCTTTGCATTTGATGCACCTAAATTCCAGCTCTTGAGAATTAAAATGATATGGCTTTGATTGTCATGCGGCAGAATCTCTTGCGACAGACGCTTTGGGGAAAGTGCACACTGTGCTGTGTAAAGCGTAAAAAGGACAACTTGAAGGATTTTTCAAGGTTGTGAAAAATCGTGTCTGCGGGCGATGTTAATCACACGCAGGGTGTACTGCCCGGTGAGAATTACAAACGCCGCCTCGGTCTCGTGGCAAAGAGCCGTGAGCTCAATTGGAATGTTTTGAGAAGAAAGACGACCATATTAAAATAACGTGGTGTTACTGTTTTTGCTCTTGTTGTTGTGTTCGCTGGATGATGGCTGAATCTTATTTGTGTGTTACGGTGCAGGCCAATGGGGGTGATTCAATTTATTTTTCCCCCGCTGTGTGCGATATTGTAAGCGTCTCCTGCAGTTGACAGCTTTTCTTGTATTTGTGAGGTGTCCCTTTTTTCTGTTATGTCTTGCCATCTGAACTAATACCTTGCTTCGTAATGTGTGTTTTTTTTCTCTATTTAGGGTTTTTTTCTTCATATAAATGACTGTTTCCGAAAAAATGACACGTTTATTTTGTCTTTAAATCAGCCTAACACATGCTGTTTACTTAAGATGCAGCCCCACAAAGAAAATTGTTACTTTTCAATTCAAGTTTGATGACAATCGATAGAAAAGCAATTTACCCTCAAAACCCTTCCTATTGTTTGTTCCTGCACCTGAGCACTGCCATTTATGATTCATGTTTCTAACATAATTTCCTGTTGGCCTAACATGTCAAACACCAAACGTGCACTGTGGATTATTATAAAGACGTTGATAAAATGTACTCTACTGCGGGGTGCTGCTGAAGTGACTTTTGAGTCTTCCTATCAATTAATCTTCCGGCTTGTTTTTGCCAGCTTAGCTGAGATAGTTAACCTACAGGATAACGGCTATTTATTTATTAGGTCATGTCATCCTTTCACCAAGTGACTTGACATTTTACAGTTGCCTAAAAATAGCCTCGAGTTCAATTAACATTGACAACATTGACTTAACGCTTTTAAATTAAATTAGTCGGGAGTACATTGTTTTGGCCTATCCGGCTTGTTGGCCTAGTCAGCGGTAAAGTGAGCAGCCTGCGATGAGGGAATGTTCGCATCCTGGTTGGTGGTTTGACTCGGCCCTCGTTCATGCCTCCGAAATCAATAAAACGACAACCACTTTGTGGAGTAGTCAACATTGACTGCGCTGTTGAGAAACCCTCCGCTGCCGCCATAGGAGTGTGACATTTGCACCACTGGCTCAGGCTCTGTGTACAGACAACGAACACCGCCTCGATGCTCAGCTTGAGCAGGATTGCTTTTATATTTTCGCTTTTATATTTTCGCTTTTATATTTTCGGCTGCGGTTTGGGCGATTGTTTTTCTTACCCGGGCCTTGGCGTTGGTGTGTGCGTGTATAGTGACACTGCCTTTGTGTGCTCCCCCTCCCTTGCCGTGTCCTCCGGCCGTGTTGTGTGTTTCCTCCCGCCTGCCTGTCCGTGTAGCTCTCCAATCTGGGCTCTCTGGTGACGCTGATGCAGACTAAGCCTGTGCAGTCTGGGGTTGTCACTTCCCAGGCGAGCTCTCTCGCCCACTTCATCCAGGTTAGCCCTCCTTTGCTTTGCGCCGTGGCGGTGGGGTGTTTGCCGGTTTGTGTGCGGCGCACCATCGATCGGTTTTTTTTCCCCATCGTTCCCGCAAGCTCTCGGCGGCTTGTAGAATCGTTGGAAAAGCCATTGCCTCCTTTTATGCTAATCCTCTCGTTTGATTAATTATTAAAATCGAAACCAAAAACATTTTCTTTTGGATCGACTCTTTCACAGCCGCCGGTCCCGATATTTTGTGTAACCGAATCTAGGTTTTATTGGCGGATCTGTCTACTGTCATTGATGTTGACATTTTTCACCAAAATCAAACTGACCGATTTTACAGAATTTCTAGCAAAACCTATACAAAGTGGCCGGCTGCAGTGTGAAAGGGTTAACGGTCTCAAGTACTAATGAACAAAGGAAAAACCAAAGCAATTCGTTTTTGGTTCGATGTGATTTCATTTTGGGAGTCAATGGAACCGGTGCTGACACCAGCCAATCATAGCAGGTCTCCGCAGTTGACGTGGTGCTTGAGAGGGATGTGTGTTTTTTACGTCGTTTTCACGAGCATACATGCCGATGCCCTCTCAAAAGAATCGAGCATAATTGTCGTCGTAAAGTCTCCATGTGCAACTAATGACTTCTTCCAATCCCTACAGCAGCCTGCAGTGTGCTTGTGAAGATAATTATTATGCTTGGATCCACACTAACGCAATAAATAAGCCCAAGCTGGAGCCAGTAAAAAAAAAAAGCTTTTGTGTGCCCCAACGTTGGCATCATCTGCGAGAATTTGTCTTGCCAGTTGGCCTGTGAATTTCTCAACAGCAGGAGGTTGTTTATCAAGTTGGTGTGGATCTGAGCAGGGGCCTCCTTTGTGCTTTTGTGTTTGTTGGGAATGGCTGCGGCTCATCGCTCAGCGGTGGCTTCAGATGGCCCGGTGCACACGACGAAATAGGCTTACCGTTAACTGCGTGTAAAATACGATTACCAGCACAAGCATCGTTTCGCAACACTGTTTGTGCATTGATTACTATTGCGCAAGTGCACTGAAAGGGGGTAGTAGCATTTCCCAAGCTGGTTTTCTCAACCGTTATCTAAATAGATTTAGTGTACGTGCTCATGGAAACAGCCCTAACACTGGCCCAAGCTTTCTTTTGTATTGACAGTTTTTTTCCTGTTTTCGTCTAAATTCCAGTAATAATAATAATTTTTAGAATAATTATTATTATCTAAAATCCAGTCATGATAATGCTCGATTAATGCCTTAAACTGAATACTTTTCTACTCTGAAGTCTCAAAGTTAGCAGTGTAACATGGACGTGGAATTGTGGCGGTGAAAGGTGCCAAAATATTGGATCTTAGCACCCATTTATAAAGTCCCATCAGTTCCCTCTTATCCACACAAAGGGTGGCGCACATTTTACACACAAATAGTAATTTCCCCGCGGTGATCAAACCCATTTTTCTTTTGCGCGGCCATTTGTGACCAAGCAGAGATCATCATCTCGCCATACTTGCAAATCCAGTTTAATTGGACGTAGCTGCCCAAGCTTCAAACGCAGTCTTGCAGCAGCGCTGGCTCGTTGCCCCGAAAACACCCTATTATTAGCCCGCTAGATCGCCTGGCCACCTGCCACTAACCTTAACTCGGAGCACGTTCACAATGTATATTTAATTTGCATTACAGACACCGGACGGCTCGGCAATGCACCGCGCCCCGATAACCCGCGCCATTGCGCGTCGTTTAATTTTGTGCCCCGGGTTTTTGGCGTCCGGGGGTGTTGTTTTTCTTCGGTGGGGGATTGTACGTAAAGAAAAATAAGGATAAACGCAACGTTCGGCAGTTGTCGCACCCGAGGGGGAGAAATAAACAAATTCTTCGTTTGGTCGCTGCCGGCGTCACCTCTGGGCGCAGCCGCGGTGCGTTCGGCGCGATGATCGGTGCTCGAGATGTGCGGTGAACTGCACGAGGCACGTCCCACAGGAGCCATTGCAACATCTGCGATGGCTCCCGTTAGAGAAACGCAGCGTGTTAAATGAGTGTGTGCACAACCCAAGGCTAATGTTTGTCCAATCCTTAATTATACAATGCATCAGTTTGCAAAATAGTCTTCTAGATGTTTGGGTAACTGCTTTTTAAATGCCCGTTTGTCATATTGGAATTGTCGTTTCGTACATCGGGGCCAGCGTTGCCACCCACTGTTGGCTGCTGGATGTTTCCACTGTAAAGTTAATCCTTTCGAGTAATTTGAGTGCTATTCATATCGAAATTAATCCCAGCAGCAGAGATGTTATGTCAGCTATGGTTTAGATTACTTTGGCTGATTATTGAGATGGGCGGTTTGTGCCAATAAGGTGACTTGGATAATTGGGAGTTTGCTCAGTGCATGTACACACACACACACCAGCAGAGCAACTGAATAGAATAGCAATGATCCGGGGTAGCTTGTGCATAACCCTCTGTTGTTAAATAATATTCGCCGTTAATTCATGTCACTTCTAAAACCACTAATCTTACATTGACCGCAATGAAAAAAATGATTATTGAATTGTTTCAATAATGTCACAGGATCGCTAACGTCCACTGTGAAGCAGGCGGGGCGCGTGTCTAAGGGGATTCTGGTATGCCGTAATACTTAGCACGCTGGGCTTGTATTTCAGAAGTTGCTAATAAGATTTCAACTCCCGGCTGTGCAGTTGGGCAGCTTTCTTACATTACAGCCTTTCCCTTTTTCTCATTGCCGGAAAGGGTTAAACCTCATATATTTTACAGTTTTTGTACGGCAAAAAAAGGTCCAGTGGTGCCTTCCGCTTATGTTCACCCAGCAGTCAGTCGATTGGCAGGTTGTGGGTGGGTTGGGGGGCACACAAATGTGGGCATTTCCAGCCTGGAAGCATAGGCCAAATAACCGTTCGATCGAGCTCCATCTAGCAGAGGGCTATCCACCATCAGTGTCACGAGCAAGCGATCGCAGAGCGTTTATTACTTTTAAATGTGGTCGCGGAGTTTGTGGCGGGGGGGGGAACGAGGACGAGCCCATTTACCCATCCCTACCACGCGGCCCACTCACCTGCCGCCAACGGCCACCGTTGTCGCCGCAGACCAAGGGCACCCTGCCTCCGGGCGCCACCATCGTGAAGCTGGTGACGTCGGCGGACGGCAAGCCCGCCACGCTCATCACCACTTCGCAGGCGGGCGGCATGACGGGCACGGCGCAGATCCTGAACATCGGCGCCATGGCCGGCCACACGGGCACCGTCGTGGGCAAGCCCGGCGGCGCCACCATCATCAAGACCATCCCCATGTCGGCCCTCATGGGCCAGGCCGGGGCTACAGGTGACCGATCGCACGGCACTTGGCGGGATAAACGTCTCGTCGCATTGTCCTGTGTGTTGTTTTACACGTAATTTATAATTATGATAATAGCATTTATAGAGCGCCTTTCACCCGAGGGTCACAAAGCGTTGCACAGGGCTGCAGAGAGAACGGCACGCCAACAACGACGGAGAACGGAAAATCAGCAAAAAAATGTTATATAACGCGTGGCACATGTTCATTAGTGTAGAAGGTATTTATTCGGAGCTTTAACGCCTCAGAGGCGTGAGGAAAGCCCAGAGAGGCGGGAAAGGCAGCCATGCCTTAGCCGGCGCCAACATTTTCCAGACACTGCGTCCTATATATGAAGATGTTATCATCTAAATAATAAATGAGTGGGATTTTTTTTGGTCGTGGGAGGAAACCCACACAGAACAGGGGGACAACACACAAACTCCACACAGAAAGGCTGCTCGAGGTAGGAATGAAACCGCCTCGGATCAGGACTTTCTTAATGCAAGGCGCAGACGTTACCACTGCGCCACCCTGTACGTACGACCTTTGGAATGTATTTAACATTATTGACTTGGTATGTACTCTAGGTGGCGCGCAGACAGCTGGAATGAAGTCTCCCATCACCTACATCACCACTAAGGTCATGACCTCTGGGACCGGAGCTCCAGGCAAGATCATCACAGCCATGCCCAAGCTGGGCAGCACCCAATCCGGAGTCACGCAGGTGAGCGTCAAGGTTCAAGGTGGTTTGTTTAACCAAGTCACTACTCGAGAAGAGTCTTAATTTACAGTGGTGAGCAGTAAAATTCACTCGTAGGCTTTGGTGAGCAGTGTCGAAGTGTAAGTTACGGATTTTGGGCCAATCAGAAAACCATTCTTTAGCGCTGTTATACATATAATTTTAGGCTTTTAAATTCCACTCACGGATGAGGGCCTGCCCACATAATTGGAGCATAGTAGTACAGTATAATAATAGAATTGGTTTGCGCTGCAGACTGTAGCCCAGCAGCAGCCGACAGCACCTGTTACATGTATGGTGGTTGCTCACCCGGCCCAGTGATGGACTGGCATCCTATCAGGGGTATGGCCCTACCGTGCGCCCTGTGTCTGCCGGGATAGGCTCCGGCTCACCGCAACCCTGTACAGTGTACAGGATTAAGCCGTTTCTGCCAATAGATGGATGGTTGCTCATCCAAATTCCCACTTTGCACTAGTACCCCATCAACCCTCCTAAGCGCTCTTCCGCCTTTATGCTCACGTCAAAATAATAATAGCATTTACAGATCACCTTTCACCCAACGGTCGCAAAGCGCTGTACAAGGCTGTGGAGAGAAGGGCATGTCAACAACATCAACGCAGATTAACTGAGAGTCAAGCTATATCGATACATTTTAGGACGTATGACATAAATAGATACTACGTGCATGGTCCCAGGTGCTGCTGCGCGGGACAGGCCCGGCCGGCACCATCCTGCGCGCCGTCACTCCCATGTCGGCCGCCACCATGATGGGAGGTGTGCGTCTGGTTTCCCCGGCAACAGTTACTGCGGGGAAGCCTGCGCTCACCACACTGGTCGTCAAGGGCACCACAGGTTTGTGTATGTGTGTGTGTGTCTGTGTGATATATGAAAGCTTTGTTTTTGATGTAGTATGTCGGTGGTACTCGCTAATAGCAAGTGACTGTACAGTCGGTTAAGGCTGTACGGGGTGGGGGGGGATCTTTGGACGTGTACGTGTGTGTGGGGAGTGGTGGCTCAGTGGTCAGAGCGCTGGGCTGCAAGCCTGGCGATCCGAGTTTGAATCTCGCTCACGGTCAACAATAGTGACGATTTTCTGAGCCGGTCCTGGGCCTCCCCTCGGTCGACTCAGCTTCAAATGAGTACCTAGTGCGGTGTGTAAACATCGCCGCCGGGCGTGGTGCTGGTCACTCACCTCCTCTTGTGCAGCATCATACTTCGTAGGTGCTTCTCGCTAACGGCAGTTAACCTTGCCTGTCTGTTAACGCTATACGGCGTGGAATTTTTGTCTCAGTGTGTGTTTGTGTTGGCTCGTGCGACGTAGGCATGACGACACTGGGCACGGTCACCGGTACCCTGAGCACACAGGCGGCGGCGGGCGTGACGTGCCTCCCGGCGGCCCTCGCGACGCCCGTCACGACGCTGGCCACCATCGCGGCCCTCTCATCCCAGGTGGCCGGCGTGGCGGGGCCCTCGGCGCCCAACGTCACCCTGACTCACGTGACCAGCACCACGGCCGTGCCAGCCACCTCCATCAACCAGGTGCAAACAGCTCTTGTAAGTCACGGGTGTGTAATCTGCCTATGGGATGAAAATGACCCACCTGTGTTTCCAGGTCGAAACTATCCCACCTGTACTACTACAGGTGGGATAGTTTCGACCTGGCAACACTTGCATTTTATCACACTCATTTACTTCTTTTCCCATTTCCATCACGAAGGAAGCCTAACATTTATACTTAAGCGTTCAATGCAACCTGCCTGTGTTCTTATCGCTTTATCTTAAATCTACTGGCGTAGGTTCACGCCTGCGATGCTTCCAACGTGGGATGCGAAACGTCGCGAGGAGGAGAGCGCTCGCGCGCTCAGTGACGCGCTATCCCGAAAAATAGCTCTGAAGAGCGACCATTATCTTCAATAGCCTCCGCGTTCCTAACCTGTAGCGGCCCGTCTCTCCCTCCGCAGCCGGTGATGCTGACACATCAGCTGGTGAAGCCGCAGACGGTGACCGTGTCGGTCGTGCCGGCCCCCCAGCCGCCGGTGGAGGTGGTTGCGCCGCCCGAGTGCAAGAGCCCACCGCACGAGACGTCGGAGACCAACACCACCAACACCTCAACCACAACCACGGCCAGCATGGACCCCAACCAGGGTAAACCGACCGGCCCCGCTTCTGCGCCGAGATGGATAGATATATTGCGTGTTCTCCCCGTGTCCGCGTGGGTTTTCGCCGGGCGCTCCGGTTTTCTTCTCACAGTCCAAAAACATGCCGCTGCATAGGTTAATTGGCTTGCAGGCTAAGTTGCCCCCCGGTGCCCTGCGATGGACTAGCGTCCCATCCTGGGTGTAGCTCTGCCTTGCGCCCTGTGTCTGCCGGGATAGGCTCCGGCTCACCGCGACCCTGTACAGGATTAAGCGGTTTCGGGCAATGAGATGTGTTATTACTACGGCAGAAAAAAAATGCCCCGGCGAGCTTTTCTCACGCTCTGGAAGTGGGGTCCCTGCGACGCGGCAAAACGCGCGAATTGGCAAACATAAATAAAGTGTGAAAATGACAAGTTAACACAACGAACCACGAAAAAGTTTAAATTAACCATTTGCACGCAGCGTTGTACGAGGCATAAGTGACCAAATAAATAAACAATACAAAGTATTTTTAAACCGTGAAATATAGTGATGGGAATAAATTATAAGAAGCTTATTGCACGTTAAAAGAGCACCTGGTTACAACCGTGCCAGAAACAATAAACTACGAATTTGGTGGCTCAGAGGACAGCGAGTGGCCTGTTTGCACCAGCATCTCGTCTAGCCGTTTACACCGACCCATTTCTCAAACCCCCTTTGCCGCTCGGCCACGTCTCGAATGCGTAACTTTAAAAAAAAATGTTCTTTATCCTCGGCCGGCCGCTCGCTTGTTTTGCACCCACAGTTCAGCCCCCGCCCACGGGCGAGGGCGGCATTCCGGAGAGCGTGCACGGGGAGACGGCCACGGCCGGCACCACCAACACGCCCACGAACACCGTGTCGGCCGCGCAGCCTCGCGCCGTCACCACCGTCACGCAGTCCACGCCCGCCCCGGGGCCCGCCATCTCGGTAAGCCCGCGCGTGATTCTTTGTTTGTGTGCTTGTGTGTGTGTGTATGTTGCGTGATTGATTGACTGAGTAAGTAACTGGCACAAAAAACAGCTTACGATTTATTGGAATGGGAAGTTTTCGTACAATTTGTTCTTATTTCCAAAGAGGATGGGGTAAAAATCATGCGGTGATAGTGAAAGCGATGACAGTATAGGAACATCATACTGCGATTGTAGCATAATTTAGTCCTATATAATTCACGATAAATGTCTCACTGAGTCTGAAGATTCTTAATCAGGCTGTTTAATTCTAGGTAAGATAAAGAAACGTGTACACTCTCAAGGACGACACTTGGGCTACACAGAGCGTTGCATTGTTAAATCCTGCAGACGATTGCGTCCACTTCGGACCAAGCGGCCGATTCGGAGACTGCGGCCACCACCTCCGGCGGTGGTGGTGGCGGCGAGGCAGCCGCAGCAGCCACAGTGGCGCCTGCAACGGCAGCGACAGCAGCACCAGCCACGGTGACCGTAGCGGCAGCTGTAGCGACCCCAGCAGCAGCGCAGGCCAGCGAGGCCGCCCCCCAACCCGCCCAGGTGAGAGGTCACCGGCAGCGGCTCGGCAGAGTGGAAACCGATTCGTTCGTTCGTTATTCAATTCGGTTCAACTTTATTGTCCATCCATCCATTTTCATAAACCGCTTAATCCCATACAGGGTCGCGGTGAGCCGGAGCCTATCCCGGCAGACACAGGGCGCAGGGCAGGGGAATGTCGAGGATGGGACGCCAGTCCGTCGCAGGGCCATAGGGGAAATTCAGTCAGCAGGTCGATTAACCTAGGCAGCAGCGTGTCTTTGAACTGTGGGAGGTAACTGGAGTAGCCGGTGAAAACCCACACGGACACGGTGAGAAACCATGTTAACCTAATTTACCTGATCTTAACACTTTTTCTCATTGCCGGAAAGGGTAAATCCTTGTATATTCTACACACTATTTTGGTTTCTTGACTTCTCACGTGGTTGTGCAAAATAAGCTTCATACTTGTAACATGGTTATAATGGACACCATTTCCAGGTTTCGTGTGTCCGAACATGTGTTGCGTCGTGCTTAAATGCTCCTGTTCGTGAACAACGAACGTTTTGAAACGTACACCGTTACGTGACCGCGGAGGGTGTAGAGACAATCGTTCCTGGGGGGGGGAGGGATTAACCGCGTTGGCGTTGCCGCGACAGACGGCAAACGCTGCGGCGAATCCACCGGCGAGCGGCATCGCGACCCCGTCTCCGGCTCCGGCAACAGTCCCGGCGGTATCGGTAGCCGCCCCGCAGCCCGCTTCATCCTCGGCGGCACCGGCGGCCCCGGTCGCTGTTGCTCCTCCTGCCGCCGTCGCCGTCGCCGCCATCAACACCACAACCGCCACCACCGCCACCGTCACCATCAAGATGGTCATCCCCACACCGCTCCCCACAACCGCTACCGCCCTGCCCCCCGCGGATGCCGCGCCCCCGGCGACTGTGGGCACCCCCGCGTGCCTGTCCAGTGCCGAGACCGCCGCCGCCGCCCTCCAGCCACCGTCGCACGCAGGTGGGCACGCACACAACAACAACAACGATACAAAGATTCCCCGTATATGCTTTGATATTGTACCCATTGTCCTTGAAACCGATTGGCCCACACCAGAGATGGCTTTCCTTACAGCCTAAAAAAAACTCAGTGCTTGCCGAGAGTTGCGAGAAAAACAAGCAGTTTTGGACAATGCGAATTAGATTCGATTCTTCGAAGCGTGATGGTTATATGACAGTTTCCCACTGCAACTAAAGTTCTTCTTTAGTTCTTCTCGCCTAGATTGAC
>JAZEWU010000025.1:1598225-1614022 GCA_036362915.1 Geotria australis | reverse complement strand
AACGGATGTGTGTGTGTATTTCGGTGCTAGTATGGACTTCTGTGTGTGTATGCATCCGTGCACACACACGTGTCCCCGCGCTGATTTTCCCCACGCGTGTTGCGTGGAGCGCAGGCGCGCTGCTGCCCTCCAAGATGGAGCCGTTGGCGCCGTCAGACGCGCTGGCCCCGGCTGACAGCCTCAACGACCCCGCCCCGGAGTCGAACCACTTCCCAGAGCTTGCAGGTGTGTGCTTGCGTGTGTTTGCGGTCACGCACTCGCCAACATACGTTTTGGTCACTCGGTGGTCGACTCGTGAATAGTTACAGGACTTGTTGGAGCTCGGCTTGAACGTGGGACGTCTGCTGAATAGGAGAGTACCCAGTGGTGCTGTGATGCATTGATGCATTGATTTCATATGTATTCTGCTAGCTAACGATATATGCATGTGTGTAAGAGTTGTTGTTTTTGGACTAGTAAATGTTGTAGGTAATTAATGTGTTGCTGTGGACCCCTCCCTGTCACAAGAACACACCAAATTCACCACAATGGTTAAAAACATAATCCTTGATTAGTGACTTAATCACAAGTATTTGTATCAAACCTGGCTAAATACTTACGTGAATGACCTAACATATGTTCTGATCGTAGGTTTTCACGGCTTGTTTCACGATGGTTGCTCTTCAGAGCTGTTCTTTCGGGATTGTCGTGTCGAGCGCTCTCCCTCTCTCCCTTGCAACGTTTCGCCTCCCACTTTGGATGATACTTCCAACGTGGGAGGCGAAACAACTATCCCAAAAGAACAGCTCTGAAGAGCAACCATCGTGAGACAACATGTTTTGAGAACCTAGCGAGATGAGTGTACGCGTGTCTGCCGTGGGTGGCATTCACCTCTCTGGCGTTAACCTCCGCCCGTTCCTGCCATTTACAGGCCTTGCCCCGTCCAGCACACTTCTTGCCCCTCCGGTGCCCGTCGTTGTGCCCGTGATGCCCATCCTGCCCACCGTGGCCATCCAGCCCACCGTGCCCATCGTGGCCGCCGTGGCCGCGAGCCCCGCTAAGCTGCAGGCCGCCACCGTGCTGGCCCAGGTGGCTAACAACGTCCAGCCGAGTCCGGCCGTCGTCACCATCGCGGTGCGTTTGCGCGGGCCCGCGTGGCGTCCGCTCGAACGTGGCATTGGCGCCGTAGGCCCCTGCGCACGGATTCGTCTGTTTAACCCGGAGTTTTAAGCCTAACGACCCGTCCTTGGACGGCTGCCACCGCGACCCTCACCAGGACGAGCGGTTTAGAAAATGGATGGATAATAATAATAATAACATTTTATAGAGCGCCTTTCACCCGAGGGTCACAAAGCGCTGCACAAGGGCCGCGGGGAGAATGGCATGGCAGTGTACCTGCCATACCAATTTAGACGATCGCTGTCTTGATGTTGTTTTCATGTGAGTTGCGTCGGTGACATCACTCAGGCACTCGGTCGACAGTAACTTTTTAACTACATTTTTTGACCGACAGCTTTAGACTCTCGTTGCACTTCCCAAGAATCAACATTACATTAGCCCGCTCCAATATTAACGCGTATTTTTGCATCTTTAAATCACACTGCGTCGCACAAGCCCCCAGTCGAATATTAACTCCCAATCTCCGCCGCGCACACATCATCGGCACGCTCGCGCGACAGAAGCCGGAGGCGCCGGAGGCTGCGCCCAAGCCGCTCGCCAAGAAGGAGTCTGCGCCCTGGTTCGACGTGGGCATCTTCAAAGTGACCAACACCGTGGTGACTCGCTACCACCTGCCTCCCGACGACAGCAACACAGAGGTTCGTGTTCAGCCGTTACGCTGCCCGTCGCTAATTGACGGACTCGTTATCGGTGCGCGCTTTTCGGAGGATGCAGCCCTGCAGTTACTAGCTCGAGCCGCCGCTGTTGCTGGAAGGGCCTTCCAGCTAAGTAGTGACACCGTGCGATCCACACGGTGCGTGTGCTTTGAGTAGTGCGGGTTTTACGCCGCTTTCTTCCGAGACGCTCGGGCAGCGAGGACTAGTGAGTGAAAATAGCCGCTACGAGCGCTGTCGGCAGCTCACTTCATTCGAGCCTTTACGCTCATCCGTGTTGTGAGCAAGCAATTCCAGATGGTTTATTGTCAAAGCTGTTCTTTCGGGATAGCCGTGTCGAGCGCTCCAACGTGGGAGGCAAAACGTCGTGAGCGACAGAGGAAGAGCGCTCAGTGACACGGCTATCCCGAAAGAACAGCTTCGATGAGCAACCATCGTGAATCAAGCCCTGAAAGTGTACATCGGTACAAACAATTCCAGGGCAAAACCTGGGACGTAAAAATGTAGCTTTGAACACACGCTGCCATACGATAATTAGAATAACAGGGCCTGCACCTTGTTGATTTTTCTAGTTTGTGCGTCGGCGAGTGACCGAGTGCCTGTGCCACCTTCCATTCCCACACGCCCTCGCGCGCATTAGGACGGAGATGCCTCGAGCGGCCTCCTGGACCACAGCTCTCTCAAGCTGCAGTCGCTGCAGCCCGGCACGGCCTACAAGTTCCGCGTGGCCGGTGTCAACGCCCTCGGCCGTGGCTCCTTCAGCGAGATTTCCGCCTTCAAGACCTGCCTGCCGGGCTTCCCCGGGGCGCCCTCCGCTATCAAGATCAGCAAGGTGCGTCGATTGTTATCTTCCATCCATCCATTTTCTAAACCGCTTGTCCTGGTGAGGGTCGCGGTGGCAGCAGTCCAAGGAGAGTGGACCAGACATCCCTTTCCTCAGCAACAGATTCCAGCGCTTCCTGGGGGATTCCCAGGCGTTCCCGCTGTGTGGCCGATATGTTATGTTATCGACCAACTAATTAATGAGTATTGGGCGCCTGTCGCGATTGCGGTAGGAAATCAGAGAACCCGGAGGAAACCCACGCAGAACAGGGGGAGAACGCATAAACTCCACACAAAAAGGCGCCCAAGGCGGGAATCGAACCGCCTCGGGCAAGACCATTCTTTCTGTGAGGCGCGGATGTTACCACTGCGCCGCCCTGCCGCTCTCCCACTTCCAGAGCTCACTCGCAAGCCCCACCGTCTATTTTGCCGCCGTAACTCATAAACACGTCCGACGTAAACAACCGCGGCGTAAACCGCGACGCCCCCTTTTTTAACGCTTACGCTCGACCTTCGCCGTGTTTCCCGCCAGACCCCCGAGGGAGCCCACCTGACGTGGGAGCCGCCGGCGCTGAAGTTCGGCCGCATCCTCGAGTACGCCGTGTACCTGGCGGTGAAGCGGCCCAACCAGCCGCCGGCGCAGACCGCCGGCGACGGCAAGACGGCCACCCCGGGCGCCGCAGCCGCGGCCGCCCAGCTGGCGTTCGCCCGCGTCTACTGCGGCGGCGAGCCGTCGTGCCTCGTGGCCAACGCCAGCCTGGCGGGCGCCCACCTCGACACGGGCGCCAAGCCCGCCATCATCTTCCGCATCTCGGCGCGCAACCAGAAGGGTTACGGACCCGCCACGCAAGTGCGGTGGCTGCAGGGTACGTGCGCGGCCCGCGGGCGCGGCGACCGACAGTTTGTGTTGTTTTGTTTTGTTTTTACTGGCGGAGCGACCGAGCGCGCGACGCGGTTCCGCCGACGTCGCGATAAAGGGCGGATGAGCGCTCGAGAAGGGGTTGATGGTACTCGTGCAAATGTGGGAAGTTAACGGTGGAGTCGTGTTAGTTTTATAAGCGTGATCGATAAGTATAAGTAAGTGGGAAGTGAAGTTGAAGATATGAAAGCCTTCGTGTTGTGTAAATGCACTTTGTGCTTATGAAGGATTTGAGCCCAGTGCCCTCAGTTTTCATTGCTCGATGTATGGTGCGAAGTGTTCTTAAGAATGTTCCTCCTCACTGCTTTGCGACGTTTCCCCACGTAAAGGGGCATTATCGACGGTAGAGTGTTGCCTTGTTTTTATTGGCTTGGTAAAGCATTCTGGTACTGTTGTTGACATGTTTGTGGCCTCATGGGCATCGAGTCAACATACGTGCCAACTAATAGTTGGCGCGTTATGTTGACATTATTTTGTTTATTTTTTCACGATGATTTTTAGGTTAATGTTTTGTCTCCTGCACTGTAATAATGCCGATATGTGCACTTCTCTCGTCAACCACCGCTCCCCACAACACATCTTCCACATTTTCAGATGCTGGTAAAGATGCCCTAGGAAGCAAGCCAATGGCAAAACGCCCCATCACATCGCCCGAATCGTGAGTCCTCCAGTCACCAACGTCTACAGCACTCATTCTCCGATTAACATAATGTCACGAACTGATAGTTGCTCTTCAAAGCTGTTCTTTCGGGATAGCCTGTGTTGTTTCACACCGGGTGGGTTCACATCCCGAAAGAACAGCTTTGAAGAGCAACCACCACGAATCGAGCCGTGAAAACCTACATCAGTAATCTCACGAACTGCCCTTTATTTGCCCGTCGCATATTAAATTTGTCTTTTAATTTACGCGTTCGGATAAACAGCCGGAAAGGCAACACGGACTGCTCGATACGTTACTCGTCATATTTCCAGCTAGCTGATTCAACGTGACACACGCGAGTCGCAACGTCACCAATTAACCTGCAATTAACCTTGGTCGCGTTCTACCGCCCTGCCTTTTTTATTTTGCAGCAAAACCCCAATGGGCTTGAAGAAACCCAAGCAGGAGGCTGTGTAATGGTGGGGGGGAGGAACAGACTACCACCACGGAAAAAAACGGCGTTCTTTTTCTCTCCGAAAGAAAAACGGTGATTGTAAAACCAGCGCCCCGGGTGTGGCGCCTGCAGGGGGGGAGACGAGGGCAGTATGAGTTGGATGGGGTGGTGGGGGTGGGTGGTGTGAGGAGAGTGAAAGAGGGTGGAGGTAAGGCGGTGGCAAGAGCAGCAGTAGCATGTGAGCACGGGGAAAGTGGTCGAGTGGGGTCGAGCGGGGTCGAGCGGGGTCAAGCGCCCAGGCGAGCGAGGTGTGTCGTTCGGTCTCCGCGGTGGCGGCGGTGGCGGCAGCGGCGGCATCACGCCAGCACGCGTGCCGACGCCAGGATGCTGACCGCCAGCCGTCCGCTCTCGTCCCCTGTCCCCTTTCACATCATACATTGCGTTTTACAGAATTGGCTTGTACTTACCAAAACTGAAGGTTTTTAAAAACGTCGGCGTAGTTTTTTAAAAGCATATGAGTTTATTTTATCAATTTAAAAAAGTGTTCTATTGCCAAGCTTTAGCCGATATATGTTACCCTTTTTGCTTATTATTAATTTTGTTTATTTTCTATTTCGTCCCGATAACTTACATTGTCTTTTTTTTCTTTTTTTGCTTTTTTTTATACATTCACTGTATATTTCCCCGTCCCCCTAATGTACTCTGTGATTTTGATTAGTGTAATGTATAGTCATGGATTTCGGGTCTTTGTTAACGCATCGAAGAGGACCGTCGTAATTTACGCCTGTTAGATCCTAATGGTTTGGACTACTCGCAGGAGACTGTATATATAGGGTAGGTGTGTTGTATACTTAGTGATCGTACCGAGAAAAATAAAATAAAAACTGTTTAAAAAAAAACCTCAAAAAGAAACGAAACAAAAAAGGAAAAAAAAGCACTTGGCATCCATGCGTCTGACTTTCAGAACATAACTTTGTATCGTCTCGACGGACGTGACAAGATCATTACTTTTAAGTGGAAGTTTTGAGTCGGTTTTGAATTTAGACGCGCCTTAACCGGTCTCGTTTTTGTATTCCAGTCGCCCGTTATGGAATTACACAATCGATTTTTAAGTCCCAAGAGTTTAGGGTTTAAAAGTTTAAAGAAATACACATGCATAAACACAAAACGCCAACAGGGTTGATAATAAATTTGCAGCCGCTAATCAAATTTGGAGCTGGTATTGCCTCCCGCACTTATCTTGTCGCCGATTTATTCAGCACCCGGCACGTATGTTAAGTTGCATCCCGTTCCATTTTTCAGTAAAAGTGTTCATCCGTGAGTGTCCGGCCAGGTGAGTTAGTTGTAATGTTACTGAGTATACTTTTCTTCCTTGCTTTTTTCGTTTTTGTAAAACTTTCCTTCGCTTTGTTCTGCAGCTTCCTCCCCAACCCCCGACCCGCCCGCCCCCCCCACGTTTACAGCCGTTGTTGTGTAGGCACCAGAGGTGCAAGAACGCATGTTGTTTAAGAACCTGCTGTAATCATTTGTGTTTTTAATGTGAAAGAACGAGCGATTGAGGAAATCATTAAAGAGAGAGAGAGAGAAATGACAACTGAATTTCTGGAATTAAGGTCAAGTCGAGCTGTCAAAAAGTTTGAGACGGATCGGTGAGAACAGGTAACCAAATGGGGGGCTGATTTTGTAAGATATTCAGTGTGTACATTTACCTTTTAAAAAGTTTAATATAAACGTGTGATAACTGCCCATCGATTCACTCTGGCAGGATGGCATGTTACCAGTAGCTCGTGGCGTTTTTGTTATTTTTTTTGGAATTATGATACGGTAGGTACCCCTTAGCTGAGACCGGTTCATTTGAATGTAACGGATATTAGCCGTTTGTTGCATCCCTGCGACCCCCTAACCTGTAGTTCTCCGGTTGTTGCTGCATTGTAAAAAGGCTACTGCATCGTAAGTTTCTGCCAAAATACAGTGCTGTTTGTGCTATTTTGAATAAAACACTTTTGAGAGATCAGTCTCCAGTTGCGTGAAGCTGCCCAACCCCGGAGCACTCGTTAGCGTACAGGAGTGGGGGTCGGAACCCTACGACCCATGGGGCCGTATATCCGACGACGATACTTATTTCATACGGCCCAGGGCCACGTGAAGCCTGCCGCTTGTGAACGGCTTTCTTAACCGTTGTACCGGTCGCTGCAGGCGGTCTAGGTTTGTGCGAATCGTGGACTTAGAAGACGGACGCTTCTGACTTGAGAAAGGAGTTTGTGTTGGTGGGCACGCGCCCCGACGTCTCTTGCCCTCTTTTGCGTTTATCGACAGCAGTTACTTGAGCCGTGTGGTTGCTCGCCGGCACAGATATTTGAAAAATTCCGTTTAGCCGTCGCTAAGGAGGGTCCCTCGAATACGAGCGTGTGTGTCAATCTCGCTGGGTGCACCCAACCCTGGAGCTGTTTAAGTAGCGCACGAGGTCCGTTCACATGACGAACGCGGTTTACGAAACCCGCTGTTCATTGTATCGTCGCCGATGGGGCTTCGAGACGAGAGTTCGGCTGTTAACCCTGCCAGCTAGCCGGGCCGGCGTTCCTGTGCCTCTCGCTTGGCAGGCTGCCGGCAGAATTGAAAACAAAGGCTCCCTCAGATACGGTACATTATATTTTTTATTATGATTTATACAGTCTTTATGCACATTCCAGAAATAGATATTGTTAGTTATTATCGGTGCACTCGTTGGAATGTGTTCCCTTTTCAAATGATTATTAGTACACTTGCATTAAAAACGTAGTACAATATTTTGGCACTTGGGTAAAATGTATAGTAAATTGTGCTTATGTTTGCGCATGCGTGTATATGTCATCATTGACAAAGAGGACTGCATTGACAGTGGTGTTTAAGCACACAAATGTATCAGCCATTATCCATCCACTGCTAGATGAAGGCCCTCCCAAAGCCATCACCATCTCCCGGTTCTAACTCAACATTATTTAAACAAATCATTAGGTATTCTAAATACGTACATCCATTTTCTAGACCGCTTGTCCCGGAGGGGGGTCGCGGGTGCAGCAGTTCAAGGATCTAAATAAGTCTCAGCCCAAAACGTCAACCTGCCATCCTTGTACGTTCTAAGACATGTTACGTTCACGATGCATTTCGTTGACTTGACGTAAGTTTTTACGTCCCGGTGTATGAGAATTGCTCTCGAGCTCTTCTTTCGGGACAGTTGTGTCGAGCGTTCCTTCTCCTTCGCGACGTTTCACCTCCCACGTTGAAGGCGTTATCATTAGCCTGATAGTGCATCCACCGTGGGAGGCAAAACACCGCGGAGGAGAAAGGAGGAACGCCCGACGCGGCTGTCCCGAAACAGCGGCTCTTTAAGAGAATCCCGTCGCGTCAAAAAGCAAGTGCTACTACACAACCCTTGCGTGTCCTGAAACGCACAATCCTCTGCTGTCGGTGCAACACGGGCAGTGAAGGACCTTTCGTTCCGTTTCTAATGGAAAAACAATCCGCTCGCTCGTGCGCCCAACCGTTGCTTTGCACTGAGGCTGCAGTGTGCGGCGATCCGCCTCGGCGGTGCCGAGCGGCCGATGGCGTGCGAAGCGACGGTGGCACGAGGAGCGGCGCTCGTCGGCTCGCCCCCGGCGTGGGACTGGCATTCTCCGTGTGAGCACGCAGTCACGGGTTGGCCCTCCGCCCCGAGTCACCCAAACCCCCCCCCGCACCCCTCGCACAGTCGTCGTTTTGTTTGCGCGGTCGCTTGGCTGTCGAGTGCGCAGGCGGCGCAACTGCACCGGAGGCCCCGTGGGCTGGCAGGCCGCAAACCGCGCGGGGCCGCCCGTTTCGTTGACAACACCAGGTCCCATGAGCAACTGTGCTACTCCGCTGTGTGTAAGTATGACTGGGTTGTGTATTAAGGTGCAAAAAAACAAACACTCCAAACCGCATTACAATTATTCCTAAAGTAGGCATTTACCGAAGATCGAATCACCTTGAATAATCCCGATCTCATTGGATCTTGGCGTGGCTGGTTCAAGCCGGGGTTAGCGATGGTTGAAACAGTTCTCTGCACAACCACTGATTAGATGTCGAGATTCAGGGTAGCGATTCGATTTCAACAGTCAATTTTCATCGCCGGTGTATGTAGCGGCCACCAGAGGCGGTTTCAATCTCGCTCAGGAATTGCGTAAAATATTTTAAACACGCTTACACGTGCTGTTCGATGCATCGTGAGCTTTGATATTCGATCGATGCATCGTTACACCGTGTTGCGTTAACACAACAGTAGCGGGTGTCGTGCTGCCAGCAGAGCCTCTTGCCGCTCCACATGGCTCAAAGTGTGCCCAATCTTGCACAAGTGTTCCGCGTTAAGGTCACCGCAACTTAGTGGTGATTGGCAACCCTTATTGTCGGCGTGCGAACCGCGCCGATATATAACTTTACCGAATCTACGACGTAAAAACTAAACGCGAGAATCAGGATTCGATTTTTGAATCTAATGCAAAAATATACAAAAAAAATCTCATCGCTAGTGCACAGTTGTCAGGATGTTGCATTGCGGCTTAAACCGAGCCCGTTTCTCTGCCAGTTTCATTATTGCAAGACACGGCGGGGCGTTGGTTACGCTCGGTTACTGGGCTGTAACGAGCCGGTACCCTCTTCGACAATCCTCTTCGACAATCCTCTTCGACAATCCTGCCTGCAAGGCCAGCATCATGAGCTGGGTCGCGACTGCCCCCGGGATGCCAGCTGTGTGGCACACGGTGAACGTGGCACCTGCCTGCGAGCGAAGTGGCGATCTTGCCATCGGTTATTCCCGTCAAATCGCGAGTAATGTCGCGTATGGGGAGCGTGACGCCGGCCACTCGTGGTTAAGTCGTTTCCCAATGACGTCGCGGGTTGACGTCCGATTGGAAGCAAGCGACCTGTAGTTATTGTCGACTTGTATGTAGTTTACCTATCGAGGTAGGCACAAGAACACTCGATACGAGAACAGCTCTTGAGAGGCTGTCTTTTCCGGATAGCTGTGTCGAGCGTTCCTGATGCTGCCTCCAACGAGGGAGGCGAAACGTGAAGGCGAGAGGAGGAACGCGCGCCACTGCTATCCCGAAAGAGCAGCTCTTATGCGCAATTCTCGCAAGCACACTCATCGCTGTGACAGCCCACTGTACGCGCCATCCCTGACAAACCCCCGAAACGATCAGCAGACTTCGCGAAACATCCGTCTCCTTGGCGTTGTAACAGTGCGTGTCTCGGTTTGGTTTTTTTTATAAATTAAATCTGCGCTACATATTTCATCGGAAATCAATGTCCCAACTGCTGGAGATGATCCATCTCGAGATAATGCATAATTGAGTGCTTCTAATTGACGACTCGTGATTTTAAACGTTAAGCCAACGTTTGTCCGAATTGAATACCATTCTCCCGTTCCGTGCCCTGCAGCCCCCACTTGGGAAAAACGTTAGAATCGGGGCTCGATTCTTACTCGGTGTTTTCCAGAACGCTGGCTCGGGGCGTGCAGATTATCGGAATAAACTAGAATATACGTGATACGCATAGCCATTATAAACGTATGTAATTGTACTCTGTGTCCACATAATTCTCTTGCTGGAATTAAGCACTGGTTACAATGTTTAACCCATGTCGTTTAATAGACCACACGAGTCCACTAAGATTATTTATTTTGCAATTTAACCCATACCGCGAGAAGGTTTCTCAATCTTTCGCAATTCAGTTAACAATCGTAATCTTAGACCAGCGGAACATTTACACATACGCCGCCGAAAGTTGCCGGCAACTTATCAAATTCCGGCCGTGACAACGGGGCACAAAGCTGCCCGCTTTCGCAAATTAAGTCCCAGTTTCGAGCACAAACCCCCCGCTGTGCATCAGTTATACCTAGCAGCAATTTTCCCGGTGGCTCAAAAACGACGTTCCGTCATCGGTCCGTGAAAAACCACCGCCGCGTCTACCGCTTGCACGAGCGGCAGCCCGACGGAGGCCCGCGGTCACAAACCGCTCGCGTCGCCGATTCCGAAAATAAACCTCGGTTTCGTTTCTCCCCGAGCGGGCGCCGGGGCCTAGGAAGGCGTCGGTTCCAGGAGGGAGGCCGGGCCGAGGGTGGACGGTGGACGGTGGACGGCGAGCGGGGAGCGGCGAGTGACGGCGGGCGTTAGAAGTCGTCGTTCTCCAGGTCCATGTAGACGTCGAAAGCTTCCCTCTTGCAGTTGCCCTCGAGCGTGAACACGTACTTGTGGAATGTCCCGTCCAGGCACACGGCTGCACGACGGAGGACGCACAGAATACTCAGTTTAAAGCGCGTCCGTTGCTATTCGTGATCTCTGACTAGGGTTGAGAGCACTGATGCGTCAACTCTAACTTGGGTGGGGGGGGGACACCGATAATTCGGAAAGATCATCCGACACAAAGCTGTTTTTTCGGGATAGCCGTGTCGAGCAGTCTCCATTTCTCGGTCGCGACGTTTTGCCTCTTTCGTTGGAGGCATCTTTAGGCATTCTGAGACTTGAGTCACAGAAAGCCTGACACGGCGATCCCGAAGTAACCCGCTTTGGAAAGCAAAGCTCATGCATCATCGGTACATAAATACAAATGGAACTTCACCACGTACTTTACCTCGCTAATAGGGACTCGCCCAAGAGAATAACAGCCTGGGTGATCAAACCATCACCCGCACCCTTCTCCAGCAAAGCCTCTATCAGAGCCGCGTAATCTCTTCCCAGCCTACGGACGTGCTGCTACCGCTTTCTGAAATTACTACCGTGGGGCAACGTGTTGGGCCAGGTCCATATCTCAAGGTCCCCGGATCGCAGTTGATTCAGCTCCAGAATCCTCACCGAGCCGCATCGATCTCCAAGCACGGGTTCCCGAGCCGCGACCCGGGAGAGAGAGGGTCGATGAGGGAGGGTCGAGGGGGTTTCCTCGCGCCACGCTCGCCAGTGTTGTTTACGTGACGCCGGCACCGCGTGCGGTTCAGCCCACGATGTTTATTTATCGAACGCCTAATACTGTAACGCGCAGTTAAAGCGGTGAAATGGATTTAATCGGGCCAATTAAACCGAAATAGTGCCGGATTAAACCGCATCGTTACTGCGGTGTGCCCGTGTGATAGCGGAACCGATGTAAATGTACCGCGTGAGATTTGCGTCGGCGTCAAAACGAATCCGGCTAAGGAAAGAACAAAGTAAATTTAACTCGAAGGCTTTCGTGACCGATGTAAATGACCTCACTCATAAAAAGAACTAGACCAAAGAACAAAGCGGTGAGGAGTGGTGGCGCACTCTGCTGCAAACCTGGCAACCTGAACACCCCCCTCGTGGTGGCTTTTCTCCAGGTTCTCCGGTTTCTTGCTACGTTCCAAACGCGCGTGGAACTGGCCGGAACTACTGTGGGACCTTGCTGAGAAACCCCCCCCACCCAGCGTTGAGACGACTCGAGTGAGGCTCTCATGGGAAATTAACTAGTCTTATTGTCGTGTAATTTTATAGTTAATTTGATTCAACAATAACCGGAGAGGATGAGGAGAGCCTCATCATCCGGAGATGCCCTCGCTCAACCTGAGTCGCTTAATTATTTAGCACGGTCTTAAAAGGATTTGTTTCACGTAAAATATTGATGTGACATTTCAGAGATGACATGTTTTATTTATCCGCTCCCGGGGGGATGAAGCCACGGAGTCGCCACCGCGGCCTCCGGTGTCGCGCGGACGAACACGGCCACCGAGACGTACACACGGGACACCCCCAGATACAACGCCAACCCGCTCACGCCACTCACCGCTACGCACTCACACAACCCACCCATTCACCCACCCACCCGCTCGCCCACCCACCCGCTCACCCACCCGCTCACCCACCCACGCGCTCACCCATCCGCTCACCGCAACGCACTCACAACCCACCCACTCACCCACTCACTCACCCACTCACTCACCCACTCACTCACCAATCCCTGAGGCAGCTAACCGCTGAGTGGGTCGGGGCTTACCACTGGGCGGGTCAGCTCACCGCTCGCCGGGGTCGGCTTACCGATGATGGAGTTGCCCTTGCCGAAAGCGCAGACGCACGCCGTCTCGACGGGCACGGTGAAACTGGCGAGGCTCCACTGCGACTCGGCGTACTCCCCAAGCGCCGGGCTCACCCGGCGGCCCACGCGGGCCAGCCTGCCGCGGGGGGTGGGGGGTGGGGGGCAGGGTGGGGGGCGGGGGGGGTAAGTAGGAGAGAAAGTTACGTAGTTAGATTTATAAACTCGCCACAATGTTTCATCTGGCGCGTCGGGAAATCGAACCAAACCACAGGAAAGTCTACGGGTAGTTTTTTGCATCATCCGTATACCGGCACAAAGCTACCCATAGACTTTTCCCGTGCGTACGAGCTGGAAAGCGTCAGGACACGGACTCGAACCCGGGCGAGGGGCGCGTGGAGGGTTACTCACGCGGAGCGGCGATTCAGCTTGGTCTCCTTCAGTGCGAAGATGTGCACCGTGCCCTTGTCGCTGGACGCGCACAGGAAACAACCGTCCTGGCTGAAGTTGATGCTGCGACAGGAGCCGCGGCCAGAGAGACGCAAGCAAGTCTCAATTCAACACGTGCAAGCTTCCCCCTTCATTCCGTTTTCGTGTATAGATAAACGGCGGATCGTGACGTCGGCGTGGCGGAGGGGGTTTGCGTGTTTCGGTGAAGCACAGAGCTGTGTCTCCTGGAGTCTAGCACTCCTGCTACGGTCTCCCTCGGTGAACAGGTCTGGATTCTAGCACTCCTGCGAGGCTCTCCCTTGGCGAACATGGCTGGGGGGGGGTGGTTCCAGACAAATAATGATCCGAAGACCCTCCGACTAAAAGAGGCTGGCATCAGGAAGGGCATCCGGCCGTGAGATTCTGATCCAACACTCCCACCATTGGTGGGGGGGCAACCGGCACAATCCGGGTAAACCTGGTTAGTCGCCGTTTATACCAAAACCAATGCTCCATGCGTGTGGTCCGTGTACACGATGATACAAGCGTGTGCGAGCGATCGCCAGCCGCTTACCAGTGGAGCTGCGCCGAGTCGGCTCCTCGCCTCAGCTCCATGATCCTGTCGCCGTTCGTCGCGTCGTAGATTCGGATCAGCGTTCCCTGCCGAGGCATCGCGAGCGGGCGCATCCACGCGTCAAACCGATCGCCTCGATCCCTCCCGTAAACTACGTGACCCCCGCGTGGCCACACACGCTCGGGGTTAGCGCCCCTCTCCCCGCCTGCTGTGAAAACAGACCCCTGTCCTGTGCGGCTCACTCCGCCTCGCTGCTTCTTTCTCTCCCACCATTCTTCTTCCGTCATCTCTCGTCGTCGTGGTCACAGTCGTGGTCACCGTCAAACCGCGGCAACTTCCTCGCGCACGATTATTCCGGTGAGTTCCCGGCGATCGGGGGAGCCGCGCTGTGCTGTGCGGTAGTGCAGTGCGGTTGACACCTTGTGAGAGGCGGTGGCCACGCGGCTTGCCGTCGCGTCGAGCGCCAAGCACCCCAGGTCGCTCTCGTGGGCCCTCGCGGCCACCACGCTCTTGCCGGGCGTCAGCTGCGCCCCTTCCTGCGCAGCCGCCGAAAGGTCCTGGAACATTTACAACTCGGTCGGTGCACAAGCAGACAAAGATCCCCCCCCCGTGTAGCCCTTGACAGACCGCCGGGCCAAGAGCTGTTAGCGAGTGGCGCCCACGAAGGCCGGCACTGCAATCGAGCGGGCGTGTGGCCAGCATCGCGGCCCGGCCGCCCCTCTGTCTCAAGAGCGGCGATATTTACGCTCTGCAGCACGTGCTCATTTAAGGCTGAGTTGACCTGGGGGAAACCTTTTGACATTGAATGAATATGTGCGCTCTATAAATGGAAAATTATTATTATCGTCATCATCATTGTCGTCGCTGTAGTCCAACCGCCGTACCACGATGTGCAGGAAGCCGCTCCGGGGCCCGGGGTAGACGAGCAGACTCCGCTCCCGCGCCACGGACAGCTCGCACAGGCCTGGCAACGCAAACGCAGACATCACCCCCCCGCGTAGCCTTTAACAATAATAATAATAGCAATTACAGAGCGCCTTTCACCCAAGGGTCGCAAAGCGCTGCACAAGCCTGTGGAGAGAAGGGCATGTCAACAACATCAACGCAGATTAACTGAGAGTCGAGCAATATCGACGGCCGGGGGCAAGTGTTGTTTGCGAGTAGCGCCGACGAAGGCCGGCGCGGCACACGGAGCCGGTGGGTGGTGAACGGCGCGCCCGGCCGGCTTCGTCTCCCCAACTGCTTGATGTTTATACGCCGTGACCTTGGTATTTACGCTCTGCAACACGTGCTGGTTTAAGACCGAGTCGAGCTAAGTGAGGCCCGGGGCCCGGGTCGAATATTCGCGACACGCCGTTGGTTGTGGGTGGGAACTGAAACTCAGGTTGCCGCTCCGCACTGTACACGGAATGTGCAGTATGTCCAGCAGTTACCGATGGCAACCACCCATCCAGGCTGAAATCTGCTTAGCTCGTGAGTTCTGTCAAAGAGATCAGGCCCATACGTGTGGGTGGGCCCTAGCGTTAATCCACTGCTGGATAAAGGTACTCCCCACGTCGCGCCGGTCATACCGGGGAAAGGGGGCACGGGAGAGGAGGTTCTTTGACCATACTTCACCACCACGCCTGCTCACCCAGTGGATTGTCCCTCGTGTCAAATTTACAGATTTCTTGCGGGTTGTCGGGGAAGGAGAAGAGGTGGATCTTTTTCCGGAGTGCGACCGCAATTCTGCAAAACGGAAATAAACAAAACGAGCAATTCTCTCCTGAGGTGAGGAGCGAGGTGGGGAGGGGAGGGAGGGAGCGAGGGGGGGGAGCCCAAAGACAAAGATCCCCCATATAGCCTTAACAGACTGTAGGGGCAAGTGCCGTTAGCGAGCACCTATGAAGGTCGACACGGCACACGAGAGGGGTGGGTGACCAGCACCACGCCCGGCCGCCTTTGTCTCCCTAGTGACGATGTTTACACACCGCACTCTGGACTCATTTGAGGCTGAGTCGACCTAGGGGAGGCCCAGGACCGGTTCAGAAAATCGTCACTGGTGTTAGCCGTGAGCGGGATTCGAACTCGGGACGCCAGATTCGTAGCCCAGCGTTCTAACTACTGGGCTACGGGGG
>JAZEWU010000025.1:1514867-1547295 GCA_036362915.1 Geotria australis | reverse complement strand
CCATTGAATTTAGGCTGGGGCCCCGTAACCACCAAGACCGCCCCTGGGTGTGCGATCGGGAGGATGTCGAGGGATTTAAATCGGTCGCGGTGGAACTCCCAGGTCCTTAGTATGGTGAGAAAAGTGGGTTAATGTGTGGGTGAGCTGAGTGGGTGGGTGTGTAAGTGGACTGGCGAGTGAGTGGGTGGGCTAGTGGGTTGGTTAGTTGGTGGGGGCGCGTGAGGGAGTGTGTAGGTGAGCGAGTTGTGAATGGACGAGTAAATGCGTGGGAGGGTGGAGCAGCAGTGAGTGAGCAAGTGAAGTGAGCTTGTGAATGGACGAGCGGGTGGGTGGGTGGATGGATGAATAGGCGAGCGAGTTTGTGAATGGATGAGTTAGTGAGTGGGTCGGTGGGAGGGTGGGTGACTGGGTGGGTGGGTGAGTGAGTGGGTGAGAGAGAGATGTGGTAGTGGTGGTGGTGTAGGGAACGCGCTATTTCCTACTACAAACAAACAGGCGCCCCCCTCAAGACCCGAGCTCGTGTTTTTAAAGCAAAACATTCCAACTTCGCGGTCAATGATGGAAGGCCCTCACCTCGTAGCCGCTCACTGTGAGGAAACAGCCACGCCATTCCTCACCACCCCTCACCATTCACAATCCTCCCCCCTCCCACCTGACCATCATCCTTCACTCCCCGCCATCCTTCACCGAAATATGGGTGGGTGATCAACACGACACCCGGCCGTCTTTGTCTCCCTAGTGGCGATTCGTTACTCATATGAGGCTGCGTCGACCTAGGGGGGAGGCTCAGATCCGGTCCAGAAATCCGTCTTTGGTGTTGGCCGTGAGCGGGATTCCAACTCGGCTCGGCGGTTTTGCAGCCCAGCATAGAGCTAACCACCGAGCCAGTAGTGTTGCATGCAAAACAACACCGCTTTGTGACCCTCGGGTGAAAGGCGCTCTATAAATTGCTATTATTGTTATTATTATCCACGCCCAGCCCATCGCCTTTCCCCACAGTTTCCCCCGCGTCTCGAATCCCCACCTTGTGAATCAAAGGGGACTTGTACGGCTGCCAAATCGCTCATCGTCGCGAATCTAAACTCTTCCCGGAGAGAACAGCCAGCCAGCCAGCCATCCCCACGCGCCCTCTCGGCTCACGGTAACAAGCCCCAACACCGAGCCCTATAAATAGCTCTGCCCATCGGAGCTGGAATGAATGAATTAATACAACATGTACTATGTAAGTTCCAGCGAAACGCCAGTAACATCTTTGGAGGTAAGTGCTGTTTGTGCCCGATAAATTCTCCAACATATCGACGGGTATACAACACTGACATATTTTTTTCAGATGACCTAAACCCTTAAACTGAGCTTTCCTATAGATAGCTTGTTAAAGAGCTCTGTGTGTGTGTGTGGGGGGGGTAGTGTATGTGTGTGTTTTTTTTAACAACTTTCTCTTTTAAAACGCTCTCTTTCTGTAGCCTAAATGTTATTTCGAGCAATGAAACGGCCTCCTTTGCGTGACTGGATGTTGGAATGCTTTGGAGGGCAGGGAGGGGAGGGCTGGAGGGAGGGAGGCAGTCTGGTAGGGAGCGGTGGCCCAGTGGTTAGCGCGCTGGGCTACGAATCTGGCGACCCGAGTTCGAATCCCGCTCACGGCCACCAACACCCAGTGACGATTTTCCGAACCGGTCCCGGGCCTCCCCTAGGTCAACTCAGCCTCAAATGAGTACCTAGTGCGGTGTGTGAACATCGCCACTAGGGAGACAAAGGCGGCCGGGCGTGGTGCTGGTCCCCACCCCCTCGTGTGCCGTGTCGACCTTCATAGGTGCTCGCTAACGGCACTTGCCCCAACAGTCTGTTAAGGCTATACGGGAGAGCTTTGTTTTTGGGAAGGAGGGTAAATCGATCTGGGCCTATGTGTCGTGTTCTCCCCGTGTCACGGCTGGGCAGATCGTCACACGGCACGTCCCGGTGATTTTCCAGATGTTTCTGGACATCAACGGCTGGATGGATGGGAGGGTTTGGGAATGCGTGGAATGTAAACTGTCTTCTGTGCACACGCCGTACCTAACTATCCTCGCCGCCGTCATTCTCAGCCGTGGTCACTCTACTGCTCGATGAGGCCATCACAAAGCCGCGTCGACCTCGGGAGACCAATGCTGCGCTGGAATGTTTCGCTCTGATAAAATTGAATGATTGAGAAATTGCTCTCCGTGGCTGTTCTGTCGGGATGGCCGTGTCAGTGAGTGGTCCTGCTCTCTCCCTCGCGGCGTTTCGCCTCCAACGCTGGGTACCCCGGTTTCCTCCCACAGTCCAAAGACACGCTGCTACCACTCACCCACCGACGCACTAACCTCACTCACCCACTCACCCATCCACTCACCCACTCTATCCACCCATAGACGCTGCTCCTGCCTAGGTTAATTGGCCTGCAGACTAAATGTCCCCCCGGGTACGATGCAACAGACTGGCGTTCCATCATGGATATAGCCCTGCCATGCGTCCCGTGTCTGCCGGGATAGGCTCCGGCGCCCCAACGAGCCGGTAGAGGACCCAGCGGGTACTGGGTCGGTGCCTGTCAGAGACAAAATTTGGCCGCAAGACCCCACATGGAGTCTCGGGTTTAAATACAAATCCCCGGGGCTTTGCCGAGAGCTTCTGTGCAAACACACCGACACACACCTATACATACCTCCACACACACACAGAAGATCTCCCGTATAGCTTTAACGCTTTGTGACCCTCGGGTGAAAGGCGCTATATAAATGCTATTATTATTATTAACATACCGCTGCGTCAAGTGCTGATAGCGAGTGGCACCTATCAAGGATGGAACGGCACCAGAGGGGGTGGGTGGCCAGCATCACGCCCGGCGGCCCTTATTTTCCGAGTGGCGATGTTTACACACCGCGCCAGGTACTCATTTGAAGCTGCGTCGACATAGGGGAGGCCCAGGACCGGTTAGGAAAATGGTCTCTGGTGTTGGTGGCTGTGAGCGGGATTCGAACTCGGGTCGCCGGAGTTCGTAGCGCAGCGCGCTAACCACTACACCGCTGCCACCCACTGCAAACGCACACACACACACACAGTGGGTGCCTATCTCGGCAGATACAGGTCGCAAGGCAGGGCTAAACCTATGATGGGACGCCAGCCAATCGCAGGGCACCGGCGGGCAAATTAGTCAGCAGGCCAATTAAACCAGGCAAATATGTCTTCGGACTGTGGGTCAAAACCGGAGTACCCGGCAAAAACCGCCAAACACGCACACACACGGGGCAAAGGCACCCGAGCCGGGAATCGAACCCAGCTCCTTCTTGTCGCGAGGCTACTCACTGCGACACCGTGCCGCCCCTCACCAACACATTCTGTCGACGAAGTAATTCGCCAAGCATCCATCTCCAACCGTGACGCACGCGCCACAACCCCGTACCTGCATCCATCCATCCATCCATTGTCGGAAACCGCTTAATCCTGTACAGGGTCGCGGTGAGACGGAGCCTAATCCCGGCAGACACAGGGCGCAAGGCAGGGCTATACCCAGGATGGGACGCCAGTCCATCGCAGGGCACCTGGGGCAATTTACTCAGTAGGCCAATTAACCTGGCAGCATGTCTTTGGACCGTGGAAGGAAACCGGAGTGCCCGGCGAAAACCCAGGCGGACACGGGGAGAACACGCAAACTCCGCACAGAAAGGCACCCCGAGCCGGGATACGAACCCGGGCGCTTATTGCTGTGAGGCGGCAGCGCTACCCACTACGCCACCGTGCCGCCGAATAACTCGTAACTTTCGCTCCGTAATTGTCTCGTACGGGTAATTAACCAATCAGCGTGATCGACGCACACCTGGGCGGCGTGGCACAGCTGCACGCTTAACCAGCGCAGGTGACTTGATTCGAGCGGCTGAGCGCCAGGTGAGACTCATTACGTATTTCGTCAGAGCGATGACCTGGTTCTGGATACTTGCAACAACTAAATCGCAAGCCTGTCACCGCTCTTGCGGCAAGTGTACACGACGGTCCACATGTATTGTGACCCCCCCACCCCGTTCCATAGGGGGGGTTACCCCCCCGGATTGTGATCTTTCATGAGCTCCATACGTTCGTCACTACGAGTCGGTGTTTGCTAATGTATAAACTCCATCCATTCATCCGTTGTCAGAAACCTCTTAATCCTCTACAGGGTTGCGGTGAGCCGGAGCCTATCCCGGCAGACACATGGCGCAAGACAGGGCTATACCCAGGATTAGACGCCAGTCCATCACAGGGCACCGGGCGCAATTTAGTCCGCAGGTCAATTAACCTACGCAGCAGCATGTATTTGGACTGTGGGAGGAAACCGGAGTGCCCGGCGAAAACCCACGCGGACACGTGGGAGGGCGGGGGGCGGGGGGCGGAGGAAAACACGCAAACGCCACACGGAAAGGACACCCGAGCCGGGAATCGAACCGGGCTGCTTCTTGCCGTGAGGCTTGCAGCGCTAGTCACAGCGCCGCCTTCACAATACCATCGGAGGTCAAGGTAGAAGCGTTCATGTCGCGATCCCTGTCAAGTAATACTTGGTATCACCTGCAAATTCTATCGAACACTTCGAAGCCAAGGAGCTGAAAGACAACGATGTCCAGAGGCTGAACAGATGCCAGAAGCCCCTCAGTCTGGAGCAAGAAGAGAGAGCCAATGCCCGCCGCCTTTAAGGCCAGCACTGACTATTATATATCTCTAAATTCTGAAGGGCTGTCTGCAACTAAAGAATAACTTGTTGCAATGGGAAACTGTCATATAACCATGACGCTTCGACGAATCGAATCGAATTCGAATCAGCATCATTAGCAGCAGCCTGGGTAATCATCATCGCAGCTGGGTAATCGTCATCCGCCAGTACTGTACCAGTGCATGCTTATCCAATCATCATCAGCAGCAAATATCCCCCGTATAGCCTTAGACTGTAGGTGATCAGTATCACCGGCATCCAGTGTAATCATCATCGCTACTACTGCCAGTACTGTCATCAAACACCATCAAGAACAGCAGTGCCTTGCGGGTTGGCGCCGGCTGACCAGTGTGGCTCCCCCCCTACTGGCAGATCCTACTGGCAGATGCTCCCTACTGTGCCAACCTGCTGTGCTTTGGCCGATCGGCGCTCGGCTCGCTGTTGTGAGCGTCGCTCCTCCGTTGATGCTGGAGAGCGACTGCCTCCAACTGCCCAGTAGCGTCTTTCACTAACCTCCTCCACCGCACAACCACCACCACCAACACGACCAGCACCACCACAACCACAACCACCGCGGACTGACCTTGCGTCCGCTGGCCCTGTGCACCGCTTTCTTCACCTTGCCGTACGTGCCCTGGCCCAGGGTCTCCAGGAACTCGTAACGGTGTTTCAGGTTGTGCGTGTGCTGATGTCTCCACACTCCGCGATGACCCAAGCCAGCTGCTGCAACGGCGGCGGCAACCGGAGACCCGGGAGGTGCCGGTTTGACTCGGTTAGCCGGGCAGGAGCGAAACGACGGGGATGTTGTTGTTGATATTGTTGCTGTTGCAGCAACTGACGAAGCGCATGGCGACTGCTGCCGATACCGCTGGTGCCTATGATGCTGCTGCTGATGCTGCGGTTGTTGTTGCAACAGGACGAGCGCGGAGCGGCGCGTAGCCGTTGTCGAACCTCGAACCCGGACATCTCTGGCGGTGCCGGCCGGATCCGAGCGACGGCTTCTCAGCAGGACCTCCGTTGCCATTCGGAGGCTCCCGCGTGGAACGCGGCTGGGAACCAGGAACCGAGTCGTGGCTGCGGCGGTGATGATGATGATGATGACCGATTGCACGCAGACGATCCTTGAATATGACGCCGATACAGGCTGGTGCTAGAAAGAGGAACGCTGCGTTGATGATGATGATGATGTGTTGATAAGGATGAGGCTGTTGATGGTGTGGAAGGCTGCCAGCCAGCGGCCGCCTCGTGCCATCATCCGTACGGCGGAGCAGAGAGTGGAGAGAGAGTGGGGGAGACCGCGGGCCGAGCAAGCGTGCCGACTGAGCGTACGCGCTCCCAGCGGCTTGTGAAGCACGCCTGGGAGGATGGCGGAGCGCTGAGCGATATAGCGCCACCTTTGAACATCGGCCGGCCCTCCCACCGCATCCAATTGGACCCCGGTGAAAACTCAACGCCGCCCCAATAGAGGGGCTGGTGCGAAGGTTGGACACCGCGCTGTGACGGGAGGCAGGCATGCGACGAAAGGATGCGAAGTATAATCCATCCATCCATCCATTTTCTAAACCGCTTGTCCTGGTGAGGGTCGCGGGCGAAGTATAATCTTCTTTGCGATTCTTCGAAGCACGACGGTCAGCCTCTGGACATCGTTGTCTTTCGGGGGTCAAGGTAGAAGCGTTCACGTCGCGACCCCTGTCAGGTAATACTTGGTGTTGCCTGCGAATTCTACCAAACACTTCAAAGCCAAGCTGAAAGACAATGATGTCCAGAAGCTGCCCATCGTGCTTTGAAGAATCGCAAAGAAGAAGGAGCTCGGCCTCGAAGTGTTTGGTAGAATTCGCAGGCAATACCAAGTATTACCTGACAGGGATCGCGACGTGTATAATGATAATAGCATTTTATAGAGCGCCTTTCACCCGAGGGTCACAAAGCGCGGCACGACAGAAAAAAAACAACCAATAAAAACCAAATCAACAAAAAAATAATTAAGGCTGCTTCGAATACACTGAAAGGTCGTGAAACTGCTACTATTATTATTAAGAGCGGCACAAATCTATGGAAGGATTTAACATTGAACTATATGGGAGCATTTAACATTGACGTCTATGGGAAGATTTAACATTGAAGTTTATGGGTGGATTTAACATTGAAGTTTATGGGAGGAATTAACATTGAAGTCTATGGGAGGAATTAACATTGAAGTCTATCTGAGACTTGAACACTGAAAGTCGATGGGAGACTTGAAAACTGCAGACTTTGCACGACATTCTCAATCGGTGGGCCGTGAGCGCCACCTCGTCATCACCGCCACCATCATCGGGCGCTTGCTGGGCGGAAGCAAACCAAGCAAAGGCTTACGGCCCCAAATAGCTCAAGGTGCCCTGGATTGATGTAACGATTAATCCAAGGTGCATCCAATCAGCCCTAAGTCAAATTCCTGAAAAACATAATATGTTTAGCGCCCTTGCGGTGTCGCTCTCGCAGCCCGGCGTTATGTAAATTATCCGAATCATCATCAAGTTTATTATATGCTCCACTGAAGAACGCTGCACGTAGGTGGGCGGAAAGCCCCTATACTCTGCGCTGAACACTAATCAGCGCCATACACAACGGTAAAGGGTATTGGGACTTTCCGACCACCTTATATAATACTTATATATAATGAAGCAAAACCCGCCAGTCCCTTGTAATGAACAGTTTGATGAGATGATTAGGATGACGTTTCTGGAAATGACACTTAATCGTGTTTACAGGTATGTGTGTTGCATGAGTGCTACTCGCTAACGGCACTTGCCCCTACAGTCTGTTAAGACTACACGGGGAATCTTTGTCTTGCATTATGCATGTGTCTGTTGTGTATGTTACGCGTATATCTTTGATATAAATTAGTCATGTGTGACTATATGTATTTGTTATGTGTACACGCGCTGTGTTGCACGTGTACTGTCTTCATTACATATGCAGGTGCTATGTATGCATTACGCATGTTTCGTATGTGTGTTGTGTCATGGGTCTCCCCTAGGTCGACACAGCCTCAAATAAGTACCTGGTGCGGTGTGTAAACATCGCCACTAGGGAGACAAAGGCGGCCGGGAGTGTTGCTGGCCACTCACCCTTTCGTGTACCGTGCTGGCAATAATCGGTGGACGCTAACAACACTTGACCTTGCAGTCTGTTAAGGCTAAACGGGGGATCTTTGTCACGTATGTGTATGCATTGTGTACGTGATGTGTGTGTGTGTACGATTGTGTGGCGTATGCTATTTATTCTCTGCGGTCTAGAACGGAAACGTGATTTTATTTGTGAGTCGAGTACACACCCACTCGCGGAGGATATCTGGGTCGCACACACGGGCTGGGAACAAAGATAAACGCCCACCGGGTAGCCTGCACACGATGTAGGGCCAAGTGCGGTTACTGTCAGCGAGTAGCACTTATGAATAACAGCACGCCACACGAGGGGGTGGGTGACCAGCACCACGTCCAGCCGCCTTTGTCTCCCCAGTGACGATGTTTACACACTGAACTAACTACTCATTTGAGGCTGAGACGACCTTGGGGAGGCCCAGGACCGGTTTGGAAAACCGTCACTTGTGTTGACCGTGAGCGGGATTCGAACTCGGGCTCGCCAGGTTTGTAGCCCAGCGCGCTGACCACCGAGCCACCGCTCCCCACACATCACCACACACGCGCACACGCACACCCCCCCTCTCGCTGGTAGGACAGCGCTAAAGAGTGAAAGCGTCACCTCTCGTACACAGCCTCTCCCTGTCTCCCCCACCTGCAAACACCACAGCGATCGAGTCAAGGTCACGGAGGCTCTTTCCGAGCCACGGGGCTCAGACATCAACATTATCACTCCCATCATCATCATCATCCAAAACCCCGTAAGCCTGTACAGGGTTGCGGTGAGCCGGAGCCTATCCCGGCAGACACAGGGCGCAAGGCAGGGTTATACCCAGGATAGGACGCCAGTCCACCAGCGGGGCACCGTGGGCAATTTACTCCGCAGGCCAATTAACCTATGCAGAGTCCCTCCTCTTTCAGGATAGCCGTGTCGACCGCTCCCTCTCTTGCTCTGAAAAGCAACTGTTATGCATCGAGCCGTGAAAATCTAAACCAGTACAAATTTATAATAATACAGATAATAATTATTAAGATTCCTCTCTCGGGCAGAGGTACACTTTAACAACAGCGACAACCTCGGTTTAGATTGTGATGCTAAAAAAGGGCGCGTTACTATATCGCCAATTAATCATACACATATTTTCAGTTTTACGGTTTATCCCGCTGTTTAAACAAAACGACCGTCCAGAGCTTACGTTTCAGACGTGTGCAGCAAGGAGTCGGGGTGGGGGGATGAAAGATAACAAATAAATCAGTAAGTGGCCCAAAGCTCAGGCGATCCTTAAAAAGAGACTTATCAAACGGATGAGTAATAATAACACGAGGGAGGAAGCATCGGTGGTATTCTGGCGGAATGCAAACTGCAGAGGTTAGCACGCGAGCGACGCCGGATAGGTCAGGCCCTGGTGAAGGCGCGTCCTTATTTGGCTCCAATATTCACCGAGTATCAAGCCACGCGAGTCACAGAAATATTATATCGGTAGCAGGTACAACTTGAGCGGGACATATATATATGACATCACAGCATAGGAAATATATACTGACAGTGGCGTGCAGAGAGGGGGGTAGAGGGGGTTATCCAATCAAAGAGTGTAATTAAACAGTCCCACAAGCTGGTGTGAATGTGGATCCGTGTTGTAATAAGCGAGACCAGAGTAGAGAACCTGTTACGTGTAACTACTGTGCGTAATGCCGATTAACTCTTTCGGTGCCCTGTCGACGCCGATCGACATTATTTTTCATCATCCACTGTGCCCTGTCGACGACCGTCGACACGTTATATTTAATTTGAATAAAAAGTGTATTTCATCTGTTTTCACATATTTAAGATGTCTTCCTTTCTCACATTTCTCAGTACTAGGCCCTATACTTTAGTATTGGGGGCATGCAATCAAGGAGTGGGAGTTGGCCCCGGGCATCACCAAACCTATGCACGCCACTGCATACTGATTATCCACGTTTTCGAGGTTATTTCAGGGTTGCGAGAGACAATGAGACTGTTATTTTGGGATAGCCGTGTCACCGAGCGTACCTCCTCTCTCTCCGTCGCGACGTTTCGCCTCCCACGTTGGAGGCATCGTCAGGCGTTGAGACTGTGAAACATCGAGCCGTGAAAACCTACACCAGTACAATTCAAACCGTTTCAGTCCGCGTTTTGCTCCCTATGCATCCGATATGGTCCCATTTATACGAGACACGCTGTGGAGCCGTGATTCTCAACCGGTTGGTCGCGACCCATCAGTGGGCCGCGAGCGCCACCTAGTGGTCCGTGGAGACCACACCCGAGTGGGCCACAATGGGCCCACTTGGAAAAGATTGAGAATACCCGCTCGAGAACATTTGATAAACGAGAGAAGAAAGCAAGTTAAGAGTTCTTAGACGTATCTCGAGAAAACAAGACATCGATTTGCGTGTTCACTGGGGAAATTACAGGTGCAGGCAGCCTGGGAAGAATTCTAATGAACTACACCGCAGTTTGGACAATAATACGATGCAACTGGGAGTGGAATATAACCCCGAGTTCTCGATTGAATATGACGGGCGGCACGGAATGATCTGGTGACACGGCACAGTTTGGGATCGGCAAAGAGCTGACCGACACTGAACAATGTTCACAGCGCTCAGCCAAAACAAACACACAGTAAATTCCTGCCATGATATATATGACAGTGCAGGCAGTACGCTCCACTGCTGGATGAAGGGGACCCCAAGCCGGCGTCGCCTTATTATTATTATTTTCGCCGGGCACTCCGGTTTCCTCCCACCGTCCAAAGACATGCTGCCAGGTAAACTGGCGTACCGACTAAATTTCCCCAGGCGCCCTGCGACGGACTGGCGTCCCATCCTCGGTGTTCCCTTGCCTTACGCCCTGTGTCTGCCAGGATAGGCTCCGGCTCACCGCAACCCCGTCCAGGATTAATCGGTTTCTGAAAATGGATGGATGGGATTCGAACTCGGGTGGCCAGGTTCGTAGCCCAGCGCGCTAACCACTGAGCCGCCACCATGCAGCGATCCACCTGGCACCTGCACGTGAACCGATGCTATCGCTCCGTGTCCTAGGCGACGTCCCTGCTGCTGAACACTGGCAGGAGCTCTTTATTTGCCCTCATCCCAAACTCGCCGTCAGTGATTGTTATCATTGAGATACCTTCTTAGCTCGCGCATTCAGGATCTTGGCTGAAGGTTATTCAACTTATCCAAAGGAAAACAAAACAACCTTTGAGGGCATTTGCTAACAACAATGATAATGATGGTTGCGCTTCACAGCTGTTCTTTCGGGATAGCCGTGTCGAGCGCTCCACCCTCACTCCTTCGCGACGTTTCGCCTCCAACGTTGGAGGCATCCTCGGGTGTCGAGGCTGCGAAACATCGCGCCGTGAAAAAAATCTACGTCTGACGCTAACCTCACGGTGCATCACTTCTTACTCTACAATCTCAGCAGGAGCAGGCTCTGTTGACCAATAACAATAATAGCATTTTATAGAGCGCCTTTCACCCGAGGGTCACAAAGCGCCGCACAAGGGCCGCGAAGAGAACGGCATGTCAGCAACGACAGAAAAAAAACAACTAATAAAAAAACCCAAAGCATCAAAAATTAAATGATTAAGGCTGCTTCGAATTACACTGAAAGGTCGTGAAACTGGCAATCTTAATAGCGGCAAAAATCTGCCAGCGTCCCCTAAGATGGCCGTAACTTCTTTAAAGTCAAACACGGAGACAGGGGGAGACGTCGGGACACAGAGACAGAAGACCCAAGCTCACCTGCTGGCCGGGCGCACGCTTGCACAAGCCGTCTTATCTTCACGGCGGTTCTAACACGGAGCCAAAACATCGCGGTGGAGAAGAAAACAACACCGACAAAAAATGTGCGTGGCTTCGGCGAGCTGTCGAGCTGTCGACACCGCTACCCGCTCCAAAAAAAAAAAACCCCTCGCGACGTGGCTTTAATGATTGCCAAGTAATCGCTGGCACGGGGTAAAGTAAAAACAAAATAACAGCCGAGTGAAATTTGTAAAAAGCCTACTAGATTCGCGTGCGTGTGTATGTGTTGTTTGAAATGTCATTGGACATAACGTTCCGTGGCCGGGTCGATAGGGAGCGCGGTGGACAAGCGGGGGCCCTGTCCGCGATACAATCAAGCGGCTGTGGCGCTCCGTACACCCGACACCGCGTCCCTGCCGGCGCGCCGACCGCCGCCGATCGCCGACTCACACACGGGCCGTTTGAACGAAAATATAAAGTAGTTGTACTGGCACGGGCCATCCATCCATTTTCTAAACCGCTTGTCCTGGTGAGGGTTGCGGTGGCAGCAGTCCAAGGAGAGTGGACAAGACATCCGTTTCCTCAGCAAAAGATTCCAGCTTTTCCTGAGGGGGGGGATTCCCAGGCCGTTTGGAAAATAAAATAGATAAAAATAATAAAGTAGCGGGTAATACAATTTATAATCCCGCACAAATTCCACGGCTGGGTCAGGGACGATACCGATACGTGATTGGGTCAGGGGACAAAACACGTTGGGGTTTTGCGATCGTGAGATCTCCGTTGCGTGTGAATAATCCACTGATCCATCCATTGGCGGAAACTGCTTCATCGTGTAGAGGGTCGCAGCGAGCCGGAGCCTATCCCGGCAGACACAGGGCGCAAGGCAAGGCTATTCCCAGGATAGGACGCCAGTCTATCACAGGGCACCGGGGGCATTTAGTCCGCAGGCCAATTAACCTATGGAGCATCGTGTCTTTGGACTGTGCGAGGAAACCGGAGTGCCCGACGAAAACCCACGCGAACACGAGGAGAACATGCAAACTCCACACAGAAAGGCACCCGAGCCGGGATTCGAACCCGGGGACATCTTGCTGTGAGGCGGATTAAGCGGTGAATTCGGGCGTCTGTTAAATAAAGTTGATGTTATAATAATAGCATTTATAGAGCGCCTTTCACCCAAGGGGTCACAAAGCGCTGCACAAGGGCCGCAAAGAGAACGGCATGTCAATAACGAAAGAAAAAAACAACAAATAAAAACCAAAACAACAAAACATTTATGATTAAGGCTGCTTCGAATACACTGAAAGGTCGTGAAAGTGTCAATCTTAAGAACGGCAAAAATCTGCCAGCGCCTTGCGCGTTCACGCGGCGTGTTGTGCGCAGCACCCAGCGAGTGACGACAAAACAACCGCTTGAGATTTCACACAAAGCACTATATTTTGGGCTTGCTTCATATACAGGCTACGAACGACAAACGCACGTCTTGTATACACGGTAAAAAATAAAAACTACCATGAATAGGGGTTGAGAATTAGCATTTCATGTCTTAAACACAGCTCTGCTGCTCAAGTGCATTTTTCACTCGAATGTGGGCTCTTAATTGCGTGGCATCGTCATTATAAGTACCCGCTTCACCCTGTAGAGGGGTCACCACGGGGGAGGCTGGGAGCCTATCCCGGCAGACACAGAACGCAAGGCAGGGCTCTACCCAGGATGGGACGATCAGTTAATCGCAGGGTACCATGGGCAATTACAGTCAAGCGGCCAATTAACCTAGGCAGCAAGTCTTTGGACTGTAGGAGGAAACCGAAGTACCCGGCAAAAGCTAAGCGGACACGGGGCGAACGTGCAGACTCCACGGAGAAAGGCACCCGAGCCGGGAATCGAACCTGAGGGCCTTGCTGCGAGGCGGCAGGGATACACGCTACACCACCATGCCGCCAAATTGCTCCGATTAATAAACACAAAATGCACGAATAATACGCAACCCTGGTTTTGTACGTAAATTGGATTTTCCAGTTCAAACTTTTAGAAAGGGAAGTGTAAAAAATGCACTTTAGCAGATGTGGCAGAGGCGTCTCAAAGTAGGTACAACGGCGAGTTCATTCAATGCCCATAATTGCCGACGAAACATCTGAGATTACTGTTTTGATTTCCTCGTACGATCTCCAAAAAAAACTTAAACACTCCCGTCAACTTAATGTGTAATAAAATCCCAACATCTGCAACTCTTTATACTTGTTTAATATGTGAAAAAATACACTAAATTGCGGCGTCGACGAGACGTTTACATATGGCGTGGCAGTACAACAGAAGACGAAGCAATGTTTTGGATATTTTGTTTTTCTTCTCGTAATAAAAATAACTCTATTACAAAAAATTAAATAAGTATTATTTGCGAAATTAAGATGATAAGAGGTAATTCACATGTTTTTTTTCCTTACACATTTTTGCGGACAAATTTTTGTTTAAAAAAATGTGACCAACTTCTTAAAAGGCTCCGTCATTAACCGATAAAAGTTCATCCTTCTGTTAAGTAATGTATTTATGTTCAAACTTTGCTTTGTAAGGCGATTCACTGTAGACACGTTTAAAAAATGCATCCTTAATCCAAATTGACTGGATGTGGTTGCGTGAGTTTTAGCAGGCACTCTTATCCGAATGGTTAGGAATCCTTGCAATCTTAGGAATCTAACAAGAGTATACCACACCTGACATTGCATGCATTCTCTCCGAATCCTAACAAATCCTTAGTATCCTGGGAATTCCACACAAGGTAGCACACCTTAAGTAGCAAAGTCTGAACGTAATTTGACAACACATGACCTCTGGGAAAGCTGTATTGCTTCTTCACGTACTTTAAGTTAAAAACAAAACAAAGAGCACGTTTTTTTCTCATCTCACATAACGCACGCGCAACCGACCGTACGGGACGCAACTGGTTGTGAAGAAACGCGAAGACGCAAATCTTTACGGTTGTACAACTTCCAAAAATTCACGTGGCGAGAGAGAATGGGACTATGCACCAACCACCACACGTAAGAGCCTTCAAAAATCAACAACGAATTATTACAAGTATTCTCTAGGTTGCTTTAAAAGCGAACGTGGAAATCCGACTCAGTGCGCGAGCGAGTTTTCCGCGGAACGTCGAGAAGGGCTACTCCAGAAGCACCCGACACGTGGGCATCACTAATTGTGCTTACACACTTAAATTCGGGTCTGTCGTTCCTTAACGCGCACTCTTAAATATAAATACCGGGTACCGTTCGCGGTGTTAAGTGCTATTCTACGGGACACGTTTAAAGAATTCGCCGCCGGGTGAAACGCTCGCCACGGGTGTCGCGCGATGGCGACGACGAGCGCCGCCACATCGGCGAGCTGGAAGACCGTCACGCGCGCGACCAAACGACCGTTCGACTGTACAACCGTACGACCGAACGTCTCAACTGTGATCGGCGGTGAAGGGCGCCCGCCGCGCGCCCCCTCGGCGCACGTAAGTGCCGCGTGTACCGCCAACGGGTTTGCGCGTCGAAGCCGACTCGTGCATTTACAGGTCGACTGACGAGCCGCTTTAAAATGCGCTCTGAGCCCTTCGTGCTTGCTGGAGTAGCCTCTTATGATTTAAATCAAGCTGCGCTTTGGGGAAAATCGCCGTTAATGCTGACGGGGGCCGGCGTAATTTGTGAGCGGGAGAGCCGTTCTCAAAAATAATAATTTGGCGGAAAAAATATTTTTCACAGAGCCCGGTTTTAATCGGGCAAATCTGGGTTGTGTTAATCGGCCGTGTGCACCTCGGCAAATATGCACTGGCCATCGTTTCACATTACGAGAGAATGAACAGGCAAGCGGCGGAGAAGCAAAGTGGTTGGTTGCAGCGCACCGCTCGCGGTTCACAAAGAAGCTGCTCCGCATTTCTTTACAAGCAGTTAGGATGTTTCGTTCTATGAAGCGTAATACGAGTTATAAAGTAAGTGTAATCTACTAGAGTTAAAATTCCTCCTACTCTACACGTACTATATACTAATATGAAAACTACAGGAAGGCGATATATTCCATGTTTTAATAGCTGCCAACTGTCCTTTAAAACTGTCCCATCTGCAAGCGTCAATCCTCTCCAATTAAATACGTAACCAATTGTTTTAAAAACCATGCATTTCATCGTTTAAAATCCAACACTGTCTATTTAAAAAGAAAAAGCGTCAATTCGTCAATATAGTATCTTTAAATACAATACAAAATGTACTCTAGATGTGTTTTTGTTATTTTTTTTGTTATTTTAACAAATGTACTCTTTATGATATTTGCAGACACAAAAAAAAACGTGACCACCCTTTTTTTAAAAAGCCAAAACATTTCTTACCCAATCGCCGAATAAATTACAAAGCCCAATTTTTTTGCTGCATGTCACTGGGATAGATCAACATACACGGCCGGCCGCAGGCGTTCACACCTTGGACGCTTGTAACGACATGTCTGCTTTCTGCAGATCGCAGTTAACAGTTTTAAGGCAGTTAAATACAGGAGCATTATCGTTAAGAATTATTATTATTTTCTTCTCTGTAATTCTTCCTTTCCTACGTTCGTAGGCTTCAAATCCCTATAAAATATACGGTCTCGACGGCGAGCGTATAATAATAATAAGCTTTTAAAACATTAAGAGATACGACGCTTTTCGGTTTACGAAGGTGAAAGACGAGGTTGAATTCAACGCAAACGACTGCCGGGTACTTCATATTATCCAACGGCTACGAACATTTCATTATTTTCACGTTAAACATAAAAAACAGACCGTGTTCCAATAAAAATAAAAATCACGAGAAGGTCAATCCTGCAGTACCCAATCCACCGGCTATCAATTTGGTAACAAACTAAATCAACGACAAAACTATACCGGTTCTACAGCCGAACGAGAGAGGCATCGTCTGAGTGAATGGAAGGCAGAGCATATCTTGTGTGCTTTCAATTTCCGTTGGCGAGAAACCGTGCCGAGTGGTACATCGTTTAAAAACGGCAACAACAAAAAAACAAAACAAAACAAAACCCCGACGTGTTTTTTTTTTGGGAAAAAAAATATAACAAAAAAAAAGTATACATATACTGTATACATATACTGCATACATATACTGTATACAGGTAATACCAAAACAAGAAAAAAAACAAGCTAGTCGTTCGAACCGCCGCTGCCCGTAGCGGCCGGCAGAGCGGGTTTGGCCTTGTTACTTTCCAAGCTGGCGTACACCAGGGCGATCAACGCCACCAGCGCCAGCACGATCAGCACTCGCAGCCAAACGGGGAAGCGGCGGTGTCCTCCGGTAAGCGCAACCGCCCCGCCGTCACTCGCCGGCTTGGAGGGCTGCGCCGCGTTGCCTCGAGCGTAGGCCGGAGCCGTCGTCACGGTGACCGTCTCGCGGTGGACCAGGAGGTCCCCGCCCGCGCCGAGCGCCGAGGAGTCGGCCGAGGAGCGCAGGGGCCGGCGGCGGGTGGCGCTGGGGCGGGCCGGAGGAGAGGGAGGGCGAGAGGAAAGCGCGTCGTCACGATGGCCCAACGGGTTTCCGACGCGCCGCTTACCGATACTCATGGTAAAGCTCTGTTTAAGGGTTTAGGTCATGTGAAGAGATATGTAAGTGTTGTGGACCCGTCGATATGTTGGAGCATCAAGTGGGCACAAACAGCACTTATCTCCGAAAATGTTACCGACGTTTCGCTGGAACTTACATCCAGCGTCTTCAGGGTTTGGATGTAAGTTCCAGCGAAACGTCCGTAGCATCTTTGGAGGTAAGTACTGTGTGTGCTCGCTTGATTCTGCTGTCTTTATGTCCTATGTCCTATAATGTATTGCTATTGCTTGACTCTCAGTTTATCTGTCTTGATGTTATTGACATGCCGTTCTCTCCACAGCCTTGTGCAGCGCTTTGTGACCCTCGGGTGAAAGTCGCTCTATAAATGCTATTATTATTATTATTTCTATGGATACCTATCTATCTATCGATTTAAAACGGGCATAAAACTCACTTGATTCCTTTGGGCGAAGACATGACCTCTATGGACGGCTCCTTGAAGTTCTTGGCAGATCGCTTGCTCGAGGTGCTCGTGGTCGTCTCCTCGGTCACCTGGACGACGGCACATACAGATAAACAGAGACCCGTACAGATACATAGAGACCCACAGTTACATAGAAATCCACACAGATAGAGATGCATAGAGACAGATAGAGATGCATAGAGACAGAGAGGGAAAATCCGAGATTCTGCACGGTGGTTGTGTTTAAAACTGTGGCGGGCGTGGGTCGCAAATGCAAGTTTCTGGAGATAGTGTGCAACAAGCACAGCTAGTGTGCAGCACTCACAGATAGTGTGCAGCAACCACAGAGTGTGCAGCAAGCACTGGGGTCACACTAAAAATAGGCGAGTGTTATCCACAGTGTACATTTTTTGGGGCTTTAGTATAGTAGAACGTTTAAGGGTAGATCTTGCATTGCATTAGTTTCCCAAAGTAATCTTGTGTTTAAGAAGACTATGAGCCCGGCCGCAGTGGGTGTAAGGGGGAGCGAGAGGCAGAGCAAAGAGCACGAAGCACGGCATCTGGCCGCAGGAAGCAGGGACCAGAGGGCAGGAACCCCTGGGATTAGAGAGAAGAGAGCGGAGGGGGGAAACAGCGCAGCAGGAAAAGCGGGGAGCAAGGAGGAAAAGCGGCGAGCGCGGTGAACGAGCCAGGCGGTCGGTTGAAACGACCAGACAGACGGGAGATGATGTATGTAGTGTCACGCTCGGACGAGATGGTCACCTTGACTTTGGCCGACCGCGTGGAGCGAGCGGCCACCGGGACCTCCACGCTGTTGGCTTTCGGTTCCTCCGCCTCCACCTCTTTGGCTGCGGCAGCTACGCGTTCGAGCAACGGCAGGCAAGCGCGGAATCAAGTCAACTTTGGTGATCAAGGTAGAAGCGTTCACGTCGCGATTCCTGTCAAGTAAATACTTGGTATTACCTGCAAATTCTACCAAACACTTCGAAGCCAAGGAGCTGAAAGACAACCATGTCCAGAAGCTCAACAGATGCCAGAAGCCCCCTCAGTCTGGAGCAAGAAGAGAGGCCAATGCCCGCCACCTTTAAAGCCAGCACTGACTATTATATCTCTAAATGTTGAAGGGCTGTCTGCAACTAAAGAAGAACTTGTTGCAATGGGAAACTGTCATATAACCATCATGCTTCGAAGAATCGAATCGAATTCGAATCGGCCAAATAACTAACGTGTATTTTTTTTAAGTTGTGGGAGGAAACCGGAGAACCCGGAGGAAACCCACTCAAAACAGGGGGAGAACACACAAAACTCCACAGAGAAAGACGCCCAAGGCGGGAATCGAACCGTCCTCGGGCAAGACCATTCTTTCTGTGAGGCGCGGATGTTACCACTGCGCCACCCTGCGCGCCGTTCCCGAGGAACGCATCTCGAGCGCTAACCGGGGCGCGCCGCTCGTCCCGTCTCCCAGCCACGTCGCAACCCACAGGCCCGTACCTTCCATCGCGTCAGTGTCGTCGTCGTCGTCACTGTAGGCCTCGTCGGCGGCCTTCGTGTTGGTGGCCGGGCTGCCCTCCTTCATGGCCTTCATCAGCTTGTTCTCGTACAGCTTGCGCGTGGTGGCTGCTCCGAGGATCGCCACACACACAGAGGCACGCGGGGAAAACGACGGTCACGACGACACGGGTTTTACACAGTTGCGCCGTATAGCGCGGTCTCTCTCTCTCACGCGCGCGCGAGCGAGCGATTTCAGCTTGTACGGCGTGCTGTTTGGTACTGCATCGTGTTCCGAAGAAGCTCCGACAACGCGGCGCGAACGTCGAAAATAGTGCCGAACAACGCCCGTTAAAATCCGAAAATGTAGCAAAGCTCGACATACAAGCGAGCGCACATAACCACAAACACAAGCACGAAACACGGCCAACGCAACGCTCCCCTTTTAGGTGGCGTGTTAAAAAGCACACCAAATATTTTGTGCTTCAGAATTTCTCTCAAGAGCTGTTTCTCTCAGGATCGCCGTGTCGAGTGTTCCTCCTCTTGAGGGCAACTCTCATACATCGAGCCGTGAAACCCTACACCACTAGATTTTATTTCTGTATATTTCTGCCCAGTCCAAAGACATGCTGCTGCATAGGTCAATTGGCTTGCTGACTAAACAGCCCCGCGGTGCCCTGTGATGGACTGGCGTCTCATCCGGGGAATAGCCCTGCCTTGCAGCCCGTGTCTGCTGTGAAAGGCTCCATCTCACCGCAACCCTGTACAGGATTAAACGGTTTCTGCCAACGACTGAACGAGTGAATTTTCGCACGCGGCTAGGGGAACTTTATGTTAGTCGCACCAAAGTAACGGCGGGCGGAAGTGAACGCCATTCACTACGACACGTGTCTGGACGCGCGGCGGAAGCGGCTCTTATCTGGGACACGCACTGGCGGCGAGACAAAACCGACGCTAAACGGGGCAGGTTCGTCGTGACATAATTTATTTCGCCGGTCGAAGCTTCGGCCAAGAATTTTAAAAGCCACACGGCAGCGCGCGGGCGCGTGCGGCTGGCAGGAAGTGTAGACGACGTCTGAGAGTGTTTGGCGTGGCCGCGGAATGCCGCCAATGTAATTGGTGGGGGGGGGAAAAACATCCAAAACCCGCTTGAAAATTAATCCGCTTGGCTAGATTTCGGCGTCCAAAAAAACCTGCACCGAAGCCGACACGACGTTTTCCATTATGGGCTCGAATCAAAATAGAAAACTGATACCAGGCCAATCATTTATTTTACATTTTACACGCGCGCGCGTGCGTATGTACGTGAAAAGGTCACAGATTTTTTTAAAAATGCCGTTTAATGTCAAGAGCAAATAAAATGTTTGTCGAGTCTACATCACAATAAACGGCCTTTGCCTCGAGTGCTTTTAACCTTTAAATACCAACCGCTGCGTTACCTTGGTACAAACCAGTCATTTCAATTTCAGTAACGTTAGCATCATCAAACGACCGAAACCGCCAGCCTCGAGGGGCATTCTCAGACGTGGCGACACGCCACGCAAACCGCAACGGGGTTCCTGGGAGAGAGGCGAGGCGCAGTCGCGAGGGCTCCACGGCGGCAAAAACGCCGTCTGCGGCCGCAGATAAGCTTCGCCGGAGCGACGCGTTAACAAGCAAGGCGGGCGCGAGTTGATTGCCCGCAGTTTTGGCTTACAATCTCCTGAATTTGTTTGCGAAAGACTGCTGGAACGGTTTCCCATCTTATCCAAAACCAGAGCCCGACAGGGAAATTCAATGACGGCTGCGTAATGGTGTTTTCATTTCAATAAGCGGGGTGGACCCCTTTTTTCCGTAGGTTTGTCTTAATTAGTGGGCAGCTCAGTCCTATTATTGTTTGCCTTCCGTTGGGGAGACCGTTAAGCGAACAACGTCACGTGTTAGAGGAAGCTGCTGCCACCCTAATAACAAATGGCTCTTATCTTGGAGATACACAGCCCCTAGGCTGCGTGTCCCAGGCCACTTGACACGAGCTGGAAGCTTTGTAAATGAGAAAATAAGATGTTAGGGTTGTGGTCAAACACTTTATTATGGCACTTAGAGAGAACATTCCAACGTGGTCTAATACATCAATGCAGATGTCACATGTTTCTTTTCTCATTGATGAAGTTTCAAGATCGTGCCGGACAGCCCAGGACACAAACCAGGTCGTGCCGCTAAAATGAAAAGGCTGCTCATCGGTTGCGTCTCCTTTTAAACTCAACATCATCAGTCACGACCTATCTGCTGCTAGATGAAGTCCCCTTCAAGCCATCGCGATCTTTTAGTCTTGCCATGCAGCGATCCTTCCAGCACTGCGCATGAGCTGGCTTCAAAGCTCTGTTGACCTATGTGACGACGTGTCGTGCGAATGTGGAGGGCACCGAGGGCGCTCACCGATGATCGGTCCCGAGTTGAAGCCGTACTGCGACAGCAGCTTGAGCAGCTCCGTGTCGGACATCTTGGTGACATCGTGCTCCTCGGTGATCTCCGTGACGGTCACGCTCTCCTTCACAGGCGTCACCTGCACCACCGACTTGCGGGTGGACTTCTGTGCGTCGCAAGGGATGGGGGAGCGCGGAGGGCAGGGGGGGTGGACAAAAAGCCAAAAAACGTGCAATTCTCAGTCAGTACCTTCGTACAGGCAGTCCCCGGGTTACGAACGCCCGACTTCCGAATGCCCATACTTATGTACCGACCTCCGTAAAGCCTATTATTAAAAAAAAATCTAGTTACATACAATGGTTGGTACTAACGAACGGGCGGACTACTTTGCGCGACGCTCAAAACATGACGCGTTATCAGCGGTTCGTCGGCCCGAGGGAGAACGCCGCCAAGCCGTCGTCACTACGACAAACATTTTGACTGATCGACGCTAGACGTGAACGTACGCAATTGTTCCGACTTACATACAAATTCGACTTACAGACAGACTTAAAAACGGAACTCGTTCGTAACCCGGGGACTGCCTGTATTTTCCAGAGAGGTGTATTTTTATTTTTAAAGACACGATGCGTAAACAAAAATTATCCCGACTTATTGTTACGAGCCTAGGCTGTGCGTCGCGTGCAGACGTTGAGTTGAGGGCAATTGATGGAAATAAAGAATTTAGAATCACGATCAGGCGTTCCACCAGAGTGCTCGAGTGACGTCATCGCAACGACGCCGGATTAATATGTACCGGAGTCGGGTTCGCACTCGATGCGTTTCCACTGCGAGTGTTTATCTGAAAAATGTATCCACGAAACTAATCAAGAAGTGGCACAAGCGCAATGGAAACGGGCATAACTCGTGTAATTTCACCGCTGGGCCAAACCCAGGCACACGTAAGTCCTTGGAATATTTTGGAAACATTGCGTTTCTATCTAATGTTCTATCAATTCTAGCAATTATACATTTTTGGAAGCATTTTATTTTTAGTCAAAGTATTTATTGCAATAGGAATCGCTCTCCATCGCTGTTCTTTTGGGATAGCCGAAGTCGAGCGTTTGTTCTCTCTCCTTCTCGACGTTTCTCCTACCACGCCAGAGGCAATGCCTGATGATGGCTCCAGCGTGGGAGGCGAAACGTCGCGAAGGAGAGAGCAGGAACACCCAGCTATGGAGAGCAATTCTCATACTTCGAGCCGTGAACACCTACATCGCTATATTCATTAAAATGGTAAAGTCTGACAGTTATTTAGAAAATCAGTAATATTTGAACCTTGTTAAAAAAACTTTAATAGGCTGCTTTACAACTTTACGTTACAGAGGATCCCCACCATGTTTTCGCATATACGTCCAAAAGTGTTTTTAGAAACGCTACGCCAACGAACACGCCTATGCACAGTGCCCAGCGTCTACTTTCTTCCATAAACTTAGAACCGCCACATTTTTATTACTGTGTCCAGAACCTATCGTGTCCCAGCCAGCCCCAGCATGCCCAACCAGCCAACTTTTTCAAGGTAAGACCACTAAATTGTCATTCTAAAACCGTCAAGGTTACGGAAAGATTAAAAGTGTTGCCGTTTTAAAATAGCTTATGCATTTTTTCTTGGAACGCATCTTGGGTGCATAGCGGAGACTCTCTACTTGAAAACCCAAGCGTAGAAAGACGCATTGGCTGTGTTATGTTTTGTCAAATGCCACCCCCTAGTGAAAACCGAGAGGTTGTCAGTTTTTATTTCTACCCTACTCACCCTGCTTATCCAGCTACACTCAGTAATCGGCTGATATCATCATAATATATAGGATGCAGTGACTGGCAAATGTTGGCGCCGGCTAACCGCGTGACTGCCTTCCCCTCACCTCTCTGTAGTTTCCTCGCGCCTCCGAGGCCTTTCTCTCTTCCAATGAATACGTTTCGACATTCAACGGATATATGCGTGTTTTAAATTGGGTTTCTTATTATTATTTAGCTAAAGTTTACAAGATCACAATTTAATTTATTTCTCTATAGGTATGTGTATCTATCAATGTACTGCCGATTGAAGGCCTCTTCACCACATTGACTAAGCCCTCGCCTTAGCCTTCGTGACACATAAATGTTCTTGTGTCAGTTTCTTGGGTTTTTAAAAATAATAATAATAGCATTTTATAGAGCGCCTTTCACCCGAGGGTCACAAAGCGCTGCACAAGGGCCGCAAAGTGAACGGCATGTCAACGACAGAAAAAAAAACAACCAATAAAAACCAAAGGAACAAAAATTAAATGATTAAGGCTGCTTCGAATACACTGAAAAGTCGTGAAACTGGCAATCTTATATTTTATGTTTTTCAGAAGGGGTTTCACTGATTTGAACCTTTTGAGGTAGACATAAATACTACTCGCGCTGTCTCACTCCAATCAACTTACTTTAGCCTAGAGTTTGTAAGTCCCATGGGGAAGAAAGTGGCACCGCCTTCAGAAACAAGGCCAAAACATGCTCAAGCCATGTCCGGAGGAAGAGATGGTGATTAAAGAAAGGTGGTTGGGAAAATAGGTGGGGACAGGCCTGAAACGGCATGGGGTGGGGCCTCAGCAGGGAAGGGCAGGGCCTACACAGGAAGGAGGCAAGGCCTTTAAAATAAGCCAAAGTAAGTGACCCCAAAATAAAATAGACCCTTAAAAACGTAAATCTGCACCTCTCAAAAAATGACAGAGACTTAGAAAAATTCCTCATATAGAGGAGTGCTTCAACCATCTACTTCCCTGCTGATTTAAGGAAGTAAAAGCATATAATAAAACACGTGCAGTAGACTCCTCCGGGAGTGTCCTGCATTGGGATTTAATTTCACAATGTTTTTTATTCAATTCACGAGTGTTTATACGTGTGGAAGGAACCCGGAGTACCCGGAGAAAACCCACGCGTGCGAGGCGGACCACACTACCACCGTACAGATGGACAGAGATGGAGGAGACTAGTCCGATTGCTGTGCTGCCTTCTCCTGGCGAGACAGGGTATGGCCTCTCGACGCCCACGGGAAGGTAGTTGCACCACATGAGTGTGATTCAGCAACCATTTTTTCGTCGCAGTTTCGACCACAGGCCTTCTACTCAATCATACAGTGGTCCCTCGCTTTACGATTGCCTCACAATACGATGAAATAACTTTACGATATATGCTCTTAAAGAACATTAGTATCACATTACCATCAAATTTCACTTAATGATAGGGGGTCAAGGTAGAAGCGTTCACGTCGCGATCCCTGTCAGGTAATACATGGTATTGCCTGCGAATTCTACCAAACACTTCGAGGCCGAGCTGAAAGACAACGATGTCCAGAGGCTGACCATCGTGCTTCGAAGAATCGCAAAGAAGAAGACTTAATGATACCTGTTACGATATGGCTGCGCGTGAGCGTGCGTGGCGCAGCTGCCAATCAGCGATGTAAACGTATGCCGCTCGGGTAGCTTCTCAGCCAAGAGCAGCGCTTTTTAGTGTGTTTACGTCTCATTTATTTGCAACCATAAAACAATGTAGAGTATTATTGGTCTCACTTTACGATGGTTTCACATTACGATACGTGTTCTGCAACGGATTAATATCGTGAAGCACGGGACCATCGTAATTGAGGTGACGATATAAAATTTTTAGCAGGGTGGTCGTTGCAGATACAGGAGCAGCACAGAAGGGTCAAGATTTCCAGTGCATATAAATACACTAAACGGGTAGGCTGGTCGTTTGACAGTGGCCCTTCTTCAAAGTTTGTTTTGCATCATGTGCTCGATGGTCCGATAGCTGCCAAACCAGTGGCGAGGTGTTTTTTTAAACATTCCTCAACGAGATTACACAACAAACCTCCAGTACCAATAATAATAACACAAACCCTTAAGAAGCACGTAATTTGTTGCATTCTTTTTGAGAGCGTTTAATTTCCTAAAGTCGGAGTTGCCACGAATTCTGCTAGTGTTTGTTGTCATGTGGTGGCAATTTTAGGCAGATTAACTGCCAAAAAGCCAGTTTCATTTTCGCTTTTAAAGTGTGTATGCTTTACTCACGAAGCATAGACTTAAACCACGAGATGCTGTATACATGTGGTATACGCGAGAATGCACATCTCCAGTGTGCGCGTCGCAACAATGAAAAACGATTTTCATTGATGTAACGCAACCACTCGTAATCCAAATAACGCGCCGATTCTTAAGCTATTTACGCACAACAAAGTAAAATCCGCGGTTAGCGTCTTAATAAAAGGCGCTTTAAGAAAAGACGACACACTCCATCACACACGGATCAACAATCTCGCTCCAAGGCAGTTTATGTAACGTGACACAGCTGCTGTGACATGTGGACAGCCTTTGTCATAACCTTCCTGTTTTTTGCATTCTCCAAAATCGCTCTCAACCCCCGCAGCCGCCCAGACAAAACACGGCCAATCGCAGGTCTCGCCCCGGGGTCACGGGACCGTCGACCGACCAACCGGCTCGGTCGACTGGGCCGAGCGACGGCGCGAGTGGGCCGCGGCCTTTGTGCCGCCGTGCCTCATGCCCATATAAGGGCAGGAGACGGTTGGCAGCGACTCACCGATGGTCTGCAGCGGCACCCGCATTACGGTTGCCGCCCGGCCCCTGGTTTTTCCGGCCAGGATCGTCCGCGTTTTTTCGAGCAGGCAGCTGCGCCACAGCGGAAATCTTGTACGTTTCGACGGAGCGAGCCGTTTACTCAAAGTCCGTCCGGGTCTTGTCGGTTTACACGCACAGTCCTACCAATCTGTTTATCCACGCGATGAGTCCCGGTTGTCTGCGCGTCCGAGGTGGCGACTGCAGCTGCGTCTGCGGCGGCCTTGCACCGGCCGTCGACGATGCCGGATCCTTCTCTCGAGGCTAGCGTGCGGCCAAATCGGATCCAATCGACTCACTCCGGTTAGAAGAAAAAAAAAACTAAAATATTTGCGCGCCTCCCTGTGCGCAAAAAATGCTCGGCATCAGGCACGTGGCAACAAGCGTGGCTCCATTGCCAAAATAATTGTTGCACTGTACTCTACGCAAACCGCGCCGACCAGGGTGGTGAAGTATGGTCAAATAATCCCCACGACCCGTACGGTGTGCGCTCTCATCCAGCAGTGGATTGACAAAAAGGCAGCAGATAATGTTAACGCACACACATACACAGGCATGTGATGATACACGCTCCTCAGGGAAACTGTCTCCGTTCAGGGTGGTGAGTCAATTCACGATAGACGTCTCATCTATTTATGATCTCGTTCGTATTGCTTGTCATTTCTGTTGTTCGTTCAATTACCCTTAATCTCTCCGTAGCCTTTTGCAGCGCTTTGTGATCCTCGGGTGAAAGGCGCTCTATAAATGCTACCTTGGAGTAACCCTGGACCGCACTCTCTCCTTTAAGGAGCACGTCAAAAACACCAAATTGAAAGTGGGTTCCCGAAACAACATCCTACGAAAACTGGTCAACTCCAAATGGGGAGCCACAGCACACACATTAAGATCTACTGCTCTGGCCTTGTGCTATTCCTCTGCGGAGTATGCATGTCCTGTCTGGGAGAGGTCAACCCATGCCAAGAAACTTGACCCGGCATTGAACAACACCTGCCGCCTGATCACTGGCTGCTTGAAACCCACACACACAAACAACCTGTACCTCCTCGCTGGCATTGCCCCTGCTGATATCCGACGGGAAGTGGCCAGTCGAGTCGAGATGACAAAGGCTACTAGCGATGAACGCCACCTCCTTCATGGACGTCAACCCCCGGCCCAACGACTGAAGTCAAGAAGAAGCTTCCTCAGCCATGTGCAGCCCCTAACAACATCTCGAGGGGAAACCAGACTCCAGCTCTGGACGGAAAAGCTTGAGAGTGACCCTCCTGCAACTGGCATGGGAATCCCACCTGCTGAAGACTTCCCTCCTGGCTCAGATGCACCATGGATTCAGTGGAAGACACTCAACCGCCTGAGAACTAGAACGGGACGATCAAAAGATGCTTTGGTCAGATGGGGCTACAAGACCGGCCCAACCACCTGTGAATGTGGAGAAGCAGACCATACTATGGAACACTGCCTTGTCTGTGCTCTACTACCCAACCTCTGCAGCTCAAAAGACCTTGCGGAGTTCAATGAAAATGCAAGGGGCTGTGTAAGAAAATGGGAAACTGTAATTTAACATCGCGCTTCGAAGAATCGCAAAGAAGAAGAATGCTATTATTATTAATGTAACGTAACATCATAACACTTGTGCCGGCACACAATTCCATGCATGTACACTGAGACTCAAAGTCGACTGTTATGTATGAATGTCATTGCCATGACAGCCAGGCCCATACAGATGAACTGATAAAAATACATTCTTAAACCAACGATATACGCATTGAAATGGACGAATTTCCAAGTTATGCAAATATTTATGAACGTTGTACTGACGTAGGTTTTCACGGCTTGATGCATGACAACTGCTTTCCATAGCTGTTCTTTTGGGACTATCAGGCATGGGAGTCGAAACGTCGCGACGGAGAGAGAAGGAACACTCGACACGGCTATCCCGAAAGAACAGCTACGGAGAGCAATTCTCATTTACAAAAATGATTTACTTTCTGCCGATGGCTGCGAGGTATGGGTTTCTAAAAGAAACTCTGCAGGTGGAAAGACTAAAAACCGGACTGACGTGACAGAAGACAATATAAAGGAGGCAGTGCTGACAAGACTGGACAGAATGGAACACGACGATAACGTTCAAACAAGAAAACAGATCATCTGCTCGTGAATCTAATCACCATCCAAAATCATGACTCTACATCGAAGCGTGCCGAAACTTTGCACGTATATAATAAACGCACGACAAGATTTTTTGTGCCACAGTATAAATATAAAGCGGTCATTATTACGCGAGCTGAAGTTAATAAAATGTTTTTTAGTAAAACTTTGCACATTCCGACCAATGTTATCCATCTTGAAGGAAGTTTAAAAAAACCCACCAAAAACATTCCACCGGCTGGGCTGGCCAGCTTTAGCAAGATGCATTTCAAACATTTTTTGAGTTTTTTTTTAACAAGGATAGCCTGCACCTACATACACAACAATCATTTACTTGTGTCTAAGAAGCTATGAACATTCCACATCAAATAATACTAAACATTTCAAATTTATATACATGTCAAAAGGAGTAATTTACACAGATCTGTTCAGCGCAAAAATCGGCTTATAACAAAGCATTTCTTCAGCCTTTAAAAGCCTTTGAAGCGAGACTCCTTAGATGAAAACATTCTTTCTTAGATAACAGTAGACTATTCTGGAAGTGTGCTGTGTGCTGCCAGAATGACTGTTAATTACAATCCTGGGCGTCTGACCACAATAATTAGTTTTAACAGCTCCGGGACGCAAGAAAAGGACCACTGCGGTAGATGGCAATAATAATAAACATCTATCATATATCTATCTAATTGCTTAGGATGACTCAAAACACAATCGCTAAGAATAAATCTGCTATACATTCCCGTGTTCCTGGCCATGGCTAAAACCAGCGGCGTGTGTTAGCCAAAACGTTCATGTGCTCCCCCTCCCAATTTACCAAGTGACGTGAACCAGTAATGTGAAATGTGTCTCCCATGAAGTGAGTCTCCCAAGACTGACTAGGCATAACGGAAGGCCTTCATCCAGCAGTGGATTGACCTGATTATAAGTTGCGGCAGAGGGGTCTGGGGGTTGCGATGAACCCTGCAGCTATGTCAACTGGAGTCCAGCAGTCCTGCTAGAGTCTCCCTTTGTCAACAGTTCTGGAGTTGTGTACTCCTGCCAGGGTCTCCCTTGATGAACAGGTCTGGAGTCAGCACTCCAACACCCCGGCCATCAGGGGGGGCAACCCGGGTCCACCTGGATACCGGCCATTTAACCCACCAATAACTTTTACCTTGCCTAAACAATGTGCAATTCGTACATAAAATGAATCACACTGATCAATTCACAAACACTGGCAATTACCATCTTCACCCTTATTGTAGACCGTAAGGAAGCTACATTCTAAAGTCTAAACGATGCTAAAAGCCGCAATTCAACGCACATCCGGTGAGAAGCCAAAAACGATTCAATTACCGTCAACGCGTTAAGCGGAAAGGAACTCCTGTGGCGAGTTTTCGAGTTGACAAGTTCTGTCTACATTCTCGACACATCGATTCGGCGCACGGCGACATGTCACGGGCGCGCGAGGTCAATTTGTTTTGGCGCGTGCCATTTCATGGCCTCGAAGCATGCACTTAAAATCGTGTCAAAGTGTCCCGCAACCATAATTCACTACACAGGTTTCCTGACCTAAGGCTGACAGGCCGGTGAAACAAACGCAAGTCAAAACGGGTATTCGGTTGTGTACGTTTTCATACTTAAGAAGACTACAACTCATAATCGTGTGCAAACACTATGGATAAACAAGTTCACCTGGAGGTACACTGGAAAGTAACGATGCATTCGTTCTATTAAATTCACTACTTTCCAACTACTAAAATTAAATGTGTTAACTGCAGCTTGCGCAAATAATAATACAATTTCAGCTTTAAATCTACACTTTTGCACTAGTCCCATCAACTCTCTTAAGCACTCTTCTGCCTTTATCTACGAAGAAATCCAAGTCAATGACTAATGCGGAAAACACAAGGTTTCACCCTTTCTGGCAATGAGAAACGCGTTAAGATCTTACAACACCAAATGGACACCTTTTTGCAAAGGTAAGATCTTAACACGTTTCTCATTGCCAGAAAGGGTGAAACCTTGTGTAGTCTGCATTATTTGTGTGCTGGCAAAAAAGAACCATGACCCATAACGCAATGAGTGTACCAACTTTAAATAGAAATTTCTCCAGGATTTTCCAAGTCTTTCTTAAGAAAAACCGTAATCTCAATGGGGTCTCACCGGACTAAAAAATGCAAGCTTAAATTGTGGCTATTAAAAGTGCAACGTTTATGCGTGCAGTGTTTGGATTAAAAGTGTAGCGCCATTCATAAATACAAACACGAGTATACGCCACGCTCGTGCTTCCTTAGTGCGTAGAAATGTAAGTGCAAGTTAATATTGCAAGTTGAAACTAATATTAGGAATGACGATATATAGCCCAAGGTAGCCAAGAAAAATGGAGCAGCAGAACCATGAGGGATGGATATGGCTTGGGGAGACTTAAACCAGCAGTAGATAGACCATGGTTGACGATGATATAGTGCAAAATTGGTTTTCCTAACGAGTGGTCTGTCCTTGCGAAGAGAAAGGGGAGGCTTCAGGGCTATAAACAGGATATTACCGAGACCATTTATAAGCAGGAAACACCCCGTTGACTTTCTATGACAACAATATAATTCAATGAATGAAACGAGGAAGTAAAAGCACATGTCTCCATACACAACACTGCTTAAAAGCCACATGGGAATCTTAAACTACACACATACCGCAATTTGAGATGTGCTTATATTACTGTCCTGTTATCATAAAAATCTTACCAGAATCACTGCGATTGTGGAGAATGTTACATTCACAATATAGTATTAGTTTTAGCTATACGACAAAAAGAGAGATACTCAAGTATGAAAGTGACAGTTATATTATAGTGAGAAAATTATAATTCTGCAAATCTTAAGAGTACTTTGACGAGACATATATTACATAGATTACAGAACTGTATGGGCTAATTACATGAACGTTACCGTGACAAACGATGGATCATAATATATAGGACACACCTGTGAATGTGGAGAAGCAGACCATACTATGGAACACTGCCTTGTCTGTGCTCTACTACCCAACCTCTGCAGCTCAAAAGACCATGCGGAGTTCAATGAAAATGCAAGGGGCTGTGTAAGAAAGTGGGAAACTGTAATTTAACATCGCGCTTCGAAGAATCGCAAAGAAGAAGTGTGTGGCAAAATGTTGGCGCCGGCAAACCGCCTCTGAGTAGTTCTGTTCGCTATTCGAATGAATACCTTCAAAACCGAATATGTGCCACACGTTATAAAGAGGTGATTATTACAATAACATGCGGTACTGAGGGGCAGGTTACCGAGACGGGCAGCGGAGAGGCATCCAGGGGTTGGCAAGCAAGGGGGAGGACCTGGGCCAGATGGGTGATATGAATATAAGAGCCATTCTTGGAAATCAGATGTTGATTTTACAACAGCTGTGGGATCTAGCAGAAGAACGAGATGGCGAGATGTGATGGTAGCGACATTATTCCCAATAACCTCATTACGGCTCTGTGATTCTGCGTTTTGGAGGCAAACCTTTGTGGATCAAACAGATTTGTAAAACTCTCAAGCCCAGAGGGCTGCCAGGTGACCGGGGCATGGGCGTACATCGATTAGGCTCGTGAGCGTACCTAAGAGGACCTTGGGCTGTTATGCGTCCTACGAGTGGGTTTTGTGGATTTTTTCCTGCCGCTTGCAAAACACTCCCTTATAAACAAAGTGGCTAAGAGCCTAGACTCGGTCACAGGCATGAAACAATTAGCTACGATTGTAATTAAATGAATTTTCATGATGTGGTCGCAGCTCAATTTAAGGATGATTTGGTTGCCACTGAAGTAAAAAGTGTAAGGTTCAAATGGACCAATAACACAGAACTGATGTTTGGAAAATAACCGATTCCTAAACATACAATGCAATGCATGAATAAAGAGCGTACTATGCTAGTAGTCTATCTTAATATACGAATCCATAAATCACTAATTAATTAATTGACCGATAACATCCTCATATACAGGAAGCAGTGTGTGGCAATATGGCGCCGGCAAACCACCTGGCTGCCTCCTCCTCCGCCTCTCTGCGCTTTCCTCGCGCCTCTGAGTCTTTCTCTCGTCGAATGAGTACCTTCGACAGTGAATTAATATGTGCGCGTTATAAATGTAAAATTATTATTATTACATGTCTACGCCTAAAACATTA
>JAZEWU010000025.1:1494009-1504570 GCA_036362915.1 Geotria australis | reverse complement strand
CACCTGGGGAAATGTAGTCAGTACTCCGATTAACCTGGCAGCGTGTCTTCGGACGGTGGGAGGAAACCGGAGTGCCCGGCGAAAACCCATGAGGACACGGGGAGAACGTGCAAACTCCACACAGAAAGGCCCCCGAGCCGAGAATCGAACCCGGGAACCTTCTTGCTGTGAGGCGGCAGCGCTACCCACTACGCCACCGTGCCGCCACCGTGCCGCCCGCGTACGCGCATCAAACACCTCCAAATGTGAGAACTGCTCTCCGGAGCTGATGTTTCGGGCCAGCTGCTCTTTCAGCAGTCGACACGGCTATCACGAAAGAGAAGCTACGGAGGTCAATCGTCACACATCGAGCCGTGGCAAACCTACATCAGTACAAAATCGAAATCTTATCGTTACACCCACTCGCGTGCAACGAGCTTAAACAAAAACAAATCGATGATAATTGATGATTCAAAGCAATTCTACAGTGCCGCACATCTACCCAAAAACGGGCCACTCCACCACACACCCCCACATCATCGCCATCGGATGGTGTGGGAGTGTGTCTGTCTCTGTGTCCCTACGTCGCTCGCCCTCCCTCCCTGTCTCCCTCCGTGTGTGTCTTTAAGGAAGTGACGGCCAACTTAGGGGACGCTGGCAGATTTTTTTCCGCTCTTAAGATCGCCAGTTTCACGACCTTTCAGTGTATTCGAAGCAGCCTTAATCGTTACATTTTTAGTTGCTTTGGTTTTTATTAGTTGTTTTTTTCTGTCGTTGTGAAGCGCTTTGTGACCCGCGGGTGATAGGCGCTCTATAAAATGCCATTATTATTATTATTATCGGCCCGAACTCAATAATAAAAAAAACACAACATTTTTTAAACTAATATTTGTTTTAACGGAAGGCGGTCGACGGTCAAGAGTAGTCACCGTGGCAACCGAGGAACCGATCCGCAATCCCAGCGCGGAGATGAAACCTGTGCGACTCGGCGACACCCTTCATCCAGCAGTGGATCGTTCACGGCCGCTGCCGGCGACAAAAACACACGCGCAAAAAAAAAAGGGTCCCCGCAACCAGCGGCGGTGTGTTTGTTGGTGTGCGAAACTGGCGGCGTTGTACGGGGTTGAGCGCGGCGCGAATGTCCCGGTGAAACTCGAACGCCTTGCCGCCTTCGTGGAGCGACCGGGCATCACGGGCGCCGCTCCACCAAGACGCACGGCCGATTAGCAGCGTGGTCTCGCGAGGTAACGCGGCGGCGTATCGCTGAAAGGCCCCTCGGCTTGCGCGCCCGTTAGCGTTCACGCGGCACAGCCCAGCGGCGTCCCAGTTACTCTCGCGCGTCCTCGGCACCCCTGTCTCCTTCCTCTCGCCACCTCCGATCGCTCGCTCTCTATCTATGCCCCTCTCTCTCTCGCTAAAGGGATGGTTTTGAAGTGAGGCAGTGGAAAGGAGAAATTGGTTGCCGTTCTCTCCACAGCTCGGATTAAACCCCCCCCCCACCCAACAAAAAAAAATGTTGCCGATTTTCCGTTCCCTGTCGTTGTTGACATGCCGTTCTCTCCGCAGCCCTGTGCAGCGCTTTGTGACCTTCGGGTGAAAGGCCCTCTATAAATGCTATTATTATTAGAACCTTGGGCACGGCTGACGGTCCCGCGCTGTATGGAACACCACGTGTGTGTGTGTGTGGGGCCGAGAGCCGGGAGGCTAAAGTACAAGCTGGCACAGTGGGGGGGAGCGCAGGTGGTGCCTCTCTGCCGGTCATCTCAGGCGGGCAATCCACGGCACCTGGGTCTGTCCCGTGACCTCCTTGCCAGCATCGGGCGTTCGACACTTCACCTGACGCCCCCACAATGCACCGAGTCCCTACACAAGTGTTGCGGCGCTGTCACCGCCGCTTGGTGGAAAATTGAGGTTGTTATTGTTGTTGTTAGGCTTGGTAGTGTAGTAATAATAATAATCTAGTTTTGTAACGCGCGCATTTTCTCCGGGCGCGTTGCACCCGTTGATTCGGAGGCGCGAAGCCCTGCTCAGTCGGTTTGTTGTGAGTCGATGAAGAGGTGACTTTTTAAGAGTTTATTGAAGGGTGTGGGGGACTGTGTTGGACGCAATAGGTTTGGGAGGCTGTTCCAGGTTGTGGGTGCCCCGACTGAGAATCGGTGTTTCGCGAAGGTTGTACGTGAGCGCGGTGCATGTGGTTAGTGGTTAGCGTTTGCGACGGCAGTGTACCCGTTAGCACGCTGAGCTCCGAACCCGGCAAACCAACTCATGGCCAACATAGGTGATGATTAACTGAGCTAGTTCTGGACCTCCCCTAGGTCGGCTCAACCTCAAAATCTGTACCTGGTGCGTGTGTAAACGTCGGCATGACATGAGACTACCTCAGGAAAAAGTGGGGGGGATGGAATCATGTTTCTGTGAAAGTGCGGGTGTCGCAACACCCGCAACACCCCCGGCTGCGACGCGCCTGCTTGCCCCTAAAGTATGCTAAGGCTATACGGGGGGGTCTCTGTCGTTGCGTGTGCCTGTGTGTGTGAGAAAGGGTTTGCATTGCACGGATCTTCCCGTCCCTTTCACCTCCCCCGCCCTCCCCGCTCCTCTCCCCGTGTAATTGGGTCACGAAACGTGTTGTTCGGCACGATGTCTTGAATCGTGCTGTTTGTTACTGGCCACTTGACGCTTTCGACCTTTGCGCCTGTGGTTCAGCGACAATGCCTTACAAAGTAGCCGGGGGTCTGTGCGGCGGTCACATCCGCGCCTCACAGAAAGAAGGTCCCGCCTGAGGCGGTTCGATTCTCGCCTCAGGCGTCTTTCTGTGCAGAGTTGTGTTGCGCGTGGGTTTCCTGCGAGTTTTCCGGTTTCATCCCAAATCTTAAAAAAAACGCTCATTAATAAATTGGCCGCTACCACTGTAACATATTGGGGACGCAGTGTCTGGTGGGTTGGCGTCAACTGACCGTACGGCTGCCTCCCCACCACCTCCCGTGCTTTGGGACCACTGGGTAAAAGACGCTAGATTTATAAATGTAATAAATCAGCATTATTATTATTATCAGGCAACAATGAAAATAGTCAATACTAACAGAAATTACTCACTAACGCCGCTCGTATATTGCAGGGTTTTTTTTTTTTTACACCCGCGTGAACATTTGATATTTAGGTTTTTTTCGGTGTGTGTGTGTGTTGGCAGTTAATCCCATTTTTAAATTAACAAGACTGGGGGCAAAGTGCCCGGCAGGTTGCACATTACATGCAAGCAGCGGGAGGAACGGATTCGGATTGCCATTAATTGCGCAACCCGCTGCTGACTTGAATAGCAAACCTGATTGTGGACCGCAGCTCGAGAGAAGAGTGCGGCGCAGTGGGGAAGAGGGTGGTGGAGTGGGGGGGAGGTGAGGGGGAGGTGAGGGGGATGCGAGTTGGGGAGGTGAGCGGGGAGGAGAGTGCGGGAGGCGAGGGGTAGCAGCTGGAGTGAGCGGCAGGGAGTAGAGTTGCTCTATCTCGTTCTGTAATAAAAAAAAAATTCTACACGTTTTTGAAAATATTGCTGACGTAGCGACGTGGCCTTTCCGCGGCTCGACTCACGATTTAACACAAACAGCCGACGGCCAGTGGTCGAGATTCATGTTCGAGCGGTGACAGAATTGCTCTTCAGAGCTGTTTTATCTGGACAGCCGTGTCGCCTAGCGCTCTCCCTCTCTCCCTCGCGACGTTTCGCCTCCCGCGTTCCGATCAGCGTCAGGACTGCCACCGTTCCCGGGCACGGTCGCCGCTGCCGCCACCATGGACGGAGCCGCTGGCTCCATTGCCGCCACCGCTGCACATCCGCCCGTCGTTGCATGGCTTTCCTCCCTACATGAGGCTCGGAGTGCGGTACGATCACGTAGGAATAAAAAGCCATACAACGCGGGGAGGAGGAAGGCCCCAAAAAGGCGCCGTGGCCGTGACGCGGTGTCGCCCGCCGCCGTTTTGAGGGAGATTCTCGTCGGCAGATGCGGCTTCGCGAGCTGCTGGGGAGCGACAAGAAAAAAAAACAAGATACTCGATGATGCTGCCAACGTGGAGTGTTTCCTGCTGTAATAATAAACATCTATCCGATGGTTGCTCTCCGGAGCTGTTCTTTCAGGATAATAATAATAACAATAGCATTTTATAGAGCGCCTTTCACCCGAGGGTCACAAAGCGCTGCACAAGGGCCGCGGAGAGAATGGCATGTCAACAACGACAAAAAAAACCTAATAAAAACCAAAGCAACAAAAATTAAATGATTAAGGCTGCTTCGAATACACTGAAAGGTCGTGAAACAGGCAATCTTAAGAGCGGCGAAATCTGCCGGAGAGAGGAATTCAGAGAGACAGACATGAGGGGGAAACAACGGCAATCTAAATTAAACAATTAACATTGAACCACAAGAACAGATACATAGACACACGCAACAGTAAAAAAAACACGGGTGGCCGTGTCGAGCGACGTTTCGCCTCCCACGCTCGACAAGGCTATCCCGAAAGCACAGCTCTGAAGAGCTGATTTGACCCACGGGAGGCACAGGACTGGTTCAGATAGTCGTCACTGGTGTTGGTCGTGAGCGGGAATCAAACTCGAGTGGCGCGGATGGCACTGCAGTGCGCTGACCGCTGCACCACCACTCCCCACAAACATCGACCAAAACACATTGACACACGAACACAGAGCAACACTTACATGCCCCGACCCTAACATGTACAAACCAACAAAGACAAAGATCCCCCGTATAGCCTTATCACACTGGAGAGTCAAGTGCCGTTCGCGAGCACCTATAAAGGCCGGCACGGCACACGATGGAGTCGGTTGCCAGCACTACGCCCGACCGCCTTTGTCTCCCTAGTGGCGATGTTTACAAACCAGCACACACACACACACACAAGATATCCAAAGCCACACACGACATTACATAAATGCATGCAAATTCCCAGGCACGCAGAAATGTACAACAAAGACCCTCTTTAAGCTGTGTACACTATTAAGGCAAGTGCTGTTGGTGAGCGCCTATTATGGCCAAATAAGTATATGGCGGGGGCAACGGTGCCAGGACCATTTAATTCCACCTTTGTCCGCGCGGCAATTGGCATTCGGCTGCTGGTGCGCCGCCGTGCCAAGTATTCATTTCATTTTCGGCCGAGCTGACCCAAGGGTTGCCCTGTCCATGTTCAGTTGCTAATTAAGGCTGTTGTGTACAGCCAAGTGCTGGCCACGCAGCGCGCCGCCCTTTGTCCTGTACACGCACACACACACACACAGATGCACGGGCACAAAAGACAATGAATCCCCTCTGTGGCTCGACGGATTGTAGGGGCAAGTGCCGTTCGCGGAGCGGCAGCTATGAAGGCCGGCACGACACACGAGGGAGTGGGTGGCCAGCATCACACCTGACCAACCTTTGTCTCCCAAGTGGCGCTTTTCTGCACACCGCACCAGGTACTAATTTGAGGCCGAGTCGACCGTGGGGAGGCACGGAACCGGTTTAGAAAATCACCACTGGTGTTGGCCGTGAGCGGGAATCGAACTCGAGCCGCCGGGTTCGTCACGCAGCGCGCTAACCACCGAGCTACCGCTCCCCGCCAACCAACACACACACACACAAATACGCATAGAACAACACAAATCAATACAAGCACATACAACACACGCACACACAACAACAACCGCTATTCGCCACTAAGTGGCGGTGACGTCACCACGGCGCCTGTGCCAGGCCATATGCACCTTGAAGCCACGTGAAGTGTCGAAGGCTCGCCGACAGGAGGTCACAGGACAGACCCAGGTGTCATGATGGGCTGCCTGACCGAGATGACTGGCAGATGCACCACCTGAGCTCCCTACTGTGCCAACTTGCTGTGCTTTGGCCGCTCGGCGCTCGGCTCGGCACACACAAGCCGCACACACAGCCCCACACACGTACCCTCGCACAACTCCCTTCATTCTTCAGCCTCCGCCCCCCCCCAAGAAAAGTAATTATATTTTCAGTTGGGTCTTCGTAATGAGTGCAGGCGTCAGAGTTTATGTAACAAACCCAATTTCCATCGCGGCAAATGAAGTGAGCGCGAGCCGGTAATGGTGCCGCCACCCAACCCGAGTGTCACGCGGCCCGAGATCTCGCGGCTAATCGCATCGGCGGCGCAGACGCAGCCAGCCCACTCGGCCACCCGAGTTCGATTCCCGCTCACGGTCAAACCCCGCACCGTTTTCTGAACCCGGTCCCACGCCTCCCCGAGGTCGACTCAGCTTTAATCGAGTACCTGGTGCGGCGTAAACATCGCAGCTAGGTTAGACGAAGGCGGCCGGGCGTGGTGGTGGCAACCCACCCCGTCGCTAACAGCACTTACCCCAAAAGTCTATTTTAGGCTATGGTGGGGATATTTGTTTTGGTGTTGGCGGTCGTCGTAGTAATGGTGGTGGTGATGTTGGTGTTAGGGTAGTGGGCGGTGAAGGAGGAGGAGGTCGTGGCAGACGGTGTTGGACTGTTGGTGTTTGGGAGCGGCGGTGGTGATAATATTGGTGTTTGATTAGTGGTGGTGTTGGTGGCAGAGAGGGGGGCGTTGGTGGCAGTGACGGTGGTCCTGTTGGTGGTGACGATGCTAGGAGGTTCGTGAAGGACGCAACTGGGCAGTGGGGAGGCAGTCGACTTCCAACAACAACAGCGAGCAAAGCGCCGGGCAGCTAAAACTCAGCAATCTGGCACGGTAGGGAGCACAGGTGGTGCCCCAGCCAGTCATCTCAGTCAGCCAGCCAATGGCACCAGGGTCTGTCCCATGACCACCTGTCAGCGAGCCTTCGACACTCTGTGTGGCCTCAAGGTGCATCTGTCCTGGCACGGGCGCCGTGGTGACGCCACCGCCACTGAGTGTAAAACGGCGGTTGTTGTTGAAGACGCTAGCCTAGCGTTTGGTGGTTGTAGTGGTTGAGGCGGCGGGCGGCCGCGCTTGGCAACGCTGGCCCGGAGCCACCACAACAACGAACAAACGGGCCGGTCGAGTGGCCCTGCAAGTCACGGTGACGCGGGGGACGTGTGTGGGGGGGGGGGGACGACGACGGAGTCACGGTGACACGCGCTAACCGTCTCACGGGTAACGAAGCAGAATCGCTGGAAGCCGCCGGGCGACGGGAACGTTTCTCCTCCGCGCAGTCTCTCGCTCGCTCGCTCCTCGGTGCATTGACGCCGGCGCCTCCTCGGGCCGTCGACGCTCGATTTGAAATCCTGCCGCGCGCGGGGGAGAGCGGTGATCCAGCGCTGCTGTGGGAGGGAGGAAGGGGGGTGGATGCGGGATCAAATCGTATACAGAGGTCACTGTGTGTGTGTGTGTGTGGGAGAGACTCCGAGCCTCACAGTCGGTAGCGCAATATTGTTATTATTATTATTATTCAGTTATTATTTACTTCGTTCCGTGAGAGATGCTCTTGCGGGATAGTAATAATAATAGCATTTATAGAGCGCTTTTCACCCGAAGGTCACAAAGCGCTGCACAGAGCTGCGGAGAGAACGACATGTCAACAACGACAGAGAACGGAAAATCAGCAACACATTTTTTTTTTTAGTCGAGCCGTTCAGTCTATGGGTACCTGTTTGCCAGGTAATACTTGGTATTGCCTGCGAATTCTACCAAACACTTCGAGGCCGAGCTGAAAGACAACGATGTCCAGAAGCTGACGATCGAGCTTCGAAGAATCGCAAAGAAGAAGAAGAGTACGCAGATGACGTACAAAGACAGAACGTTGTATATTTTTGGCTAAAAAGTCACCCATAGACCGCCTGGCCTGTTCACCCTTCCCACCAACCAACTGATTAAAAGAAACTTTTTAATAACCCTTTTTTGTTGTTGTTCTAACGACACGTATGAGGCAGCCAGCAGGCAGCACGAGCAGCAACAACAAAAAAAACAAACAAAGGTTCCCGCGGGCGAATCATAAAACAAAGCGTTAACCTTTTCAGCGCGGAATTTACGGCAACATTTATTTAAGTGCGTCCTCCCAGTGTTACACCACCGCCACCACACCACCGTCACCACCACACACCGCGCGGCGTGCGTGCGTGCGTGTGTGGTAACAAAACGGACGAGGTTTGTGGCAACGAGAAAAAGGGGGCAAATGAATGTATTTTCTTTGCTAATGGTTTCCCAGTGCGACGCCCCCCACCCCCCGAAACAGAAGATTTGGAAGGAGAAACAGCGATGCTTTTGTCGATTCAAGTGCCAGAGGGGCCGTCAGTTACCACGGGGCAGAAGGAAAACAGCCTTCGTCCGAGGAGAGAGAGGCAACGGATACAAAAGGAACCACCCCCCACTTCTCTCCCCCGCGGCCAGAAAGAGACCAAATGTTTGCTCAGGAGACATCGAAAAACACAAACCGTCCGTCTCTTCCTCCGTGCGTCCCGTCTTCCTCCAGCTCCGCGCGTCGCTCGCAGCCAGGGGCGACACGCGGACCAGGAGGAGGACGACAAAGATCCCCCGGGTAGCCTCGGCGGACTGGAGGGGCAAGTGCTGTCAGCGGGTAGCACCCATACACGCAGAGGTCACCCGTGTAGTCTTTGCAGACCGTTGGGGCGAGTGCTGTTGGCGACAGGGGTGGAGCAGCGATTTTAAAAGTGTGTGGGCTCTAGGGGTCGTGTGTCGGGAACTCAAGTTTCGTTTCATCAGACTACCTGGGGATCAAGGTAGAAGCGTTCACGTCGCGATCCCTGTCAAGTAATACTTGGTATTACCTGCAAATTCTACCAAACACTTCGCAGCCGAGCTGAAAGACAACGATGTCCAGAAGCTCAACAGATGCCAGAAGCCCCTCAGTCTGGAGCAAGAAGAGAGGCCAATGCCCGCCTTTAAGACCAGCACTGACTATTATATCTCTAATGAAGAACTTGTTGCAATGGGAAACTGTCGTATAACCATCACGCTTCGAAGACTCGAATCGAAATCGAACGGGTCACACAGGTGCCAGAGAGGCTCCCACGATCCCACCGGGCGGTGATTGTGGCTACCAGGCGGCGGTGCGGCAAGTGGGGCCCGCTAATTAACCCGTCCGTTTGGAGCGTCCGGTGCCATCGCTCCACGACACGGCTCGGCTTTTTCCCGCAGGAACTCCGCTTCCCGCATGAAGCCAAACAAAGCTCTCATTAAAATGGAATTGGCCAAACGTCGTCCGTTATAGCAGACACCCCCCACTACCCTCTCCCCAAAAACCACCCGTGAAAAAGGTCTTCAGACTGGGTAAATAATGACACTCTCCTGGGTAAATAATGACCGTTGTTATTATTATTATTGCTACTCTTGTCTACCTTCAAAACAAGCGGTGGTTTATTCGTAACGTTAGAGATCGTAATAATAATAAGAATAGCATTTTATATAGCGCCTTTCACCCGAGGGTCACAAAGCGCGGCACAAGGGCCGCGAAGAGAACGGCATGTCAACAATGAAAGAAAAAACAAGCAATAAAAACCAAAGGAACAAAAATTAAATGATTAAGGCTGCTTCGAATATACCGAAAGTTCGTGAAACTGGCAATCTTAAGAGCGGCAAAAATCTGCCAGCGTCCCCGAAGATGGCCGTCAATTCCTTAAAGATAAACACGGAGGGAGGAAGGGAGGGAGGGTGAGCGACAGGGGGAGACATAAGGACACAGAGACAGGAAGACAGAGAGACAGACACGAGGGGGAAAAAACTGATGTATGTTTTCCACGGCTCGATGCCTGATAATTGCTTTACAAAGCTGTTTTGTCGGGATAGCCCTGTCGAGCGCTCCCCCTCTCTCTCCTTCGCCAAGGAGAAAGGAGATGGTCCAGATATCTTGTGACCCGCATTTAATTGACCCTTAACATATTTTTTTTCCCTTTGCTCGTGTCCATTTTTAATAACGCCTGACTTGTTTCGGATTTAATCAAGTTGAAACGTGTCATTTTTCTATTGCTCACATTACCTTAGACACCCACTGATATTCAGAAATGTAAAGTTTTATGGAATTAAATGAGGGGTCACAAGATATCTGGACTACGCCGCACAACTTCTAACACGCCTCCGCGCAGTTTCGTTCACTCTCGAGAAGACGGGAGGACTCAAAGGCATTTAGGAACCGCAGAGATGCGGGGAAGGCAGCCACGCAGTAAACCGGTGCCAACATTTGCCACACACCGCATTCTGTATATATTAACACGTTTTCGGCCAAATAGCGAATGTTTTTTAGCTATGGGGGGACACACCGGAGCACCCGGCGAAAATAATAATAATAATAGCATTTTGTAGAGCGCCTTTCACCCGAGGGTTACAAAGCGCTGCACAAGAGCCGCGGAGAGAACGGCATGTCAACAACGACAACCCACGCGGACACGGGTAGAGAACGCAGACTCCACGCGGAAAGGCACCGGAGCTGGGAGTCGAACCCGGGAATCCTTGTTGCTGCGAGGCGCGGGTGTTAAACCGGTTTACTGCGCGGGTTTAACGACTCCATTGCCAGCGCCGACGCTCGGTGTGCCGATCCCAGCTCAAACCCAACCGACGCACGCACACCACCCGATGGCGAGTTTCCCCGGCAGGCCGCGCACACTCCGCGACCCACCTCTCCG
>JAZEWU010000025.1:1430066-1444097 GCA_036362915.1 Geotria australis | reverse complement strand
CAATCCTAAGAGCGGCAAAAATCTGCCCCCCAAGATGGCCGAGGGTCACAAAGCGCTGCACAAGGGCCACGGGAGAGAACGGCATGTCAACAACGACAAAAAAAAACCCAATTAAAAACCAAAGCAACTTACCACCGACCCCGCCGCCCTCTTGCAAACACTAAATTCACTCCGAAGCAGAACAGAACCAACCCTAGCTCGACAACGCGATCCCAAATTACGGCCCAATGGCTGAACCACGGCGGGGAGGGAGTGAATCGTTGCACACCCGCAACATCCGCCCCCCTCGGCCTTCCCCGCCGAGCGACTACGCGCTCCACGACACGCGCTCTCGCGATCGCCGACAAACACCACGGGCCTCCTCCTCACTCACGTGTGGGAGTGAGGGTCGGGGCGGCGGCGGCGCGGTCCTCCCTGCCGGCCGATCGCTCGCGGCCGTTCAGATGCGGGCTGGCGCCCAGGGCGGACGCGGGCGTGTGAGACTCGGAGCTGCCGGAGCTCGCCGAGCCCAGCCTCGCCGAGGGCTGTGGGGCGAGAGCGCGAGACAGAGGGTGGAACGCGTGAGGCGGCGGAAATCGTAGTCGTCGCGAACGCGCCGGGCACTTCGACGGAGTACGGACCACGGACCGTGCTTGATGCGGTGTGTCGACGCGGGTTTTAACGGCTCGATGTATGAGCACTGCTCTCGAGCGATGCTCTTTCGGGATGGCTGTGTCGGGAGTTCATGTTTCGCGAGCGTTCGTTTTGCCTCGCACGTTGGAGGCGTCATTGGGCATCATCGGAAGCAGACAAGCAGAAGAGAAGCCTGATGATGCCACCGACTTGGGAGGCAAAACGTCGTGATGGAAAGGGGAGGAACGCGCAACAATTCTATCCTAAAAGAGCATCTCTTCAGAGAAATTCTCTCATGCAGCGTTTATCATGTGCGCAAAAAGCTATAATCTATACGGAGGCAGTAAAGTCTCATGTATGGTACAATAACACGTAAACGTTAAGTTATTTAACACATACAACACTTTCACACATTCTTTGTGACTGTCGGTGGAGATGCAGCTGTAAATAACACACACTTTCATTGCAATATAATGTTGACATCTTTTTACAAAGTTGAAAATGAATACGCTCATACGAATCGTTTAGGATTAGTGCTTTGGCAAAGCTTGCTACTAGGTCTATGTTTAGTTATTGAAAAAGAATGCCAAGAAAGAAACAAAGTAAAAACTAAATAACTTCCACGTACATCGCAGTATATGAATGCTGAGCATGTACCACACGCCAGAATTTTTGATGCGCTGTGCTATTTTCTTTTGTCGTGCCTTCAACGGAAAGGTCAAGAATGTCTAAGTGGCACTTGATGACATTCAATTTAGCATCGTACTGCGAGACATTGAATACAAATTCAAATACAACTGCAAGGAAACGTTCCCTTCAGCCACAAAAAGTGTTGCAATTCCGACGAGACCGGTTAAAAACGGGAATCAAGTGAAAATTAACATGCCTTCCTGTTCAATCAAACCTTGGGAGGGCCTTATCTTTGTTGGCAGACCTGAGCCAGGGGGGGTGGAAATTCCACTCTCTAATGGCGATACAGACTCCTCTACACTAAGCCGACACACTTTCAGCTATCTGGGGTCCACAAGCAGGCAGTGGGCCGGACGCCGAGATCAAACAAAGACCCACAAGGTGTGGATGAAATGTAAATAAATGGAGTGATGTGCGACAGGAAAATTCTGACCCTGATGATGGGGAAAGTATTTACCAGGGTACTGAGACCCCCCATGGATTGTAACCTTATCGTGGAGGAAGGGTTTGCATGTTCCAGTGAACCTCAGAGTTCAGCATGCCTGCTAGGGTCTCCCTTGGGTGATCAGGTCTGGGGCGAGGTTCCAAACAAATAACAATCCATTGACCGTCCATCTAAAGGAGGCTGGCATCAGGAAGGGCATCCAACCGTAACATTTGTCTCCAAGACTCCGACCATTGTGGGGCAAACGGCCAACCCGGGTCAACATGGATACCGGCCATTTAAACCGGCAACGACAATAATAACGCAAGTACTGACGTAGAGTACTAAAAACCAGGAAGGGTTACATACTGTACATCACAGAACTGAAGATGGGGAGATCTGACAAATTACAAGACTGGATCACGTCAAGATAAATTAAGAGACGGGGAAGACGGAATGAGTAGCACCCATCTCCGACGGGTTGAAACAGACACGGACAGCTCGGACATGTCGCAAGAAGACAGGAAAACCACATCAGAAGAAACACGATTAACTAGCGGAAGCTTTTGCCAATTTACAGATGATGAGTGAAGAGAAACGGTTTTAGCCTTTTTGGCAATAACATAGACGTTATGATGGAAATCTGGTGCATTATAAAGAGTGTCTATTTGGTATTTGAACATCTCAACACCATTATTATTGCCAGAGGGGATAAAACGCTTTCTGTTTTTCCATCCAAGGCAAATTCAGATTGAAGCATCAGCGCAGTGATGACGAGGCAGACCTAATTTTTTTTACTTTTTATTTAAGCGATTAATTATTCTCTTAAAATCGTTCCTTCCAAAACACCCACGAAGCCCGCCGCCGCCACACACACGCGGACCTGGCCGGGGGAAGGTGGCGCCACGGCCCTCGCCTCCTGGCTCCATGTCGCCTCCCTGGGCGTGTGCGTGAGCGAATCCGGCGTCGTAAACAGCGCCAGCTCCGAGTCCTTGCCGCTGACGAGCGGCAGCGGGCCGGAATGCAGCGGCGTCGCGTAACCCGCCATCGCCGAGGTTACGGCGGGGGTGCAACTGACGCCGAGGGCGACGGGGGCGCGGCGAGAGCTGCCGGCGTACAGTCCGGGGCCGTCCGAAACTGCACGCGAGCCGGGGGGAGAAACCGGGCAGAGGGGGTGCGTTTTTTTTTACACTTACGACGGGTCTTGCAACGTGAGGGGCACAGAAATCCGGGACAACCTCAGAGTAGAGTCGGTGCTTCTTCGGATTGAGATCAGCCAGTTTGAGGTGGTTCGGGCATCTGGTAAGGATGCCCCCTGAAAGGCTCCCCCGGGAAGTATACCAGGCACGGCCCACTCAGCGGAGACCTAGAGGCCGTCCCAGGACACGCTGGAGGGATTATATCATTCGACTGGCCTGGGAACGCCTGGGAATCCCCCGGGAAGAGCTGGAATCTGTTGCGATCCTCACCAGTTTGTATATAAGCTGGAAGGAACCGTTGAGCTATGTAGCTCTTTTGAACAGTTGTCCAGCGGGGAGGAGTAAGCGTGATACAACATCTCAGGGCACCGGGGGGCAATTTAGCCAGGACAATTAATCTAGGCAGCATGTCTTTGGACTGTGGGAGGAGACCAGAGTACTGAGCGAATAGCCAGGCAGCCACAGAGAAACCACACAAACACCACAGAGAAAGCCAGCACCCAAGCCGTGAATGAAACCCGGGCATTTCAAGCTGTGAGGCGCGAGTGTTACCACTGCACCACCGTGCCGCCCAATTGAACACATTTGAGAACATTGGAATATTTACTAATGTACCTGTACTGTTTGCCACTTACAGGTGGTTTTGTTGAAACTTGCAGGTGACAGATCATTTTCCAGAGAATTCAGCTCCGATCCCAACCCTGACAGCGACAACAAATCAGATTTCACAGGTCTGGTGGCAGCAACAAACATTTGTTTTCAAACTTAGTCTTTTTTTTTAAACCACCATTTAAATCCTTGGATTCATATCATTATGCAGGCTATAGATCATTATTAGTACCAGCTAAATCATGCACAGTGGCAAATTACAGAAAATCAATGTCTTCACAAATAAAACTCATAGATCATGAAAGATGCAGGGGCTGCTCTCGGACCAAACAGTGTGGTGTCTTCATGGTTTCATATTCGTTTTTGTCTACGTTTTCATCAAGTAACAAGTACAGCCGTCGGTTTCTGCGAGTCATTTGCAGAACGACAGTAAACAACGCCGGGGTCTGAGAGAAACGGTATTTCGATCCTCTGTATGTCCTGTGCATATGGTAGAGTTGACAAATAAAGTTGCATTGAAATTGAATTAAATTTGAAGACGCGTTTTCTCTTTTCGCCCCACACTTCTCACCTTCTCGCACAGGTGAAAATATGTCCCCGAAGCTGTCTCTCCCCATCATGTCCAAATGATTCCCTTGAGCAGGAACATCGCCACTGGGCTGTGCATTCTGGTTGGCAGGCTGCACCAAGCCTACAAGTACAACATCAGTAGCATACAATCAATGTAGACAAAGATCCCCCGTATAGGCTTAACAGACTGTAGAGTAAAATGCTGTGAGCGAGTAACATCTATAAAGGCCAGCGTGGCACGTGACGAGGTGGGTGATCAGCATCACGCCCGGCAGTCTTTGTCTACCAAGTGGCGATATTTATACAACACACCAAGCACTAATTTGAGGTTGAGTCGACCTAGAGGAGGCCAAGGACCGGTTCCTAAAATTGCCACTGGTGTTGCCCGTCAGCAGGAATCAAATTCGTTTCAACGGGTTGGTAGTGCAACGCGCAAACCGCTACTCTGCCGCTCCCCACACAATGTAGACATCACACTCTCAACAAGCGTACTGTCTACATAGGTGGAAAATATGCTGTGACTTTGCAGTGGAAGTAATGAATATAGCACAATTTACAAGTTAATAATTTTCTCACAACTGAACAAAGCAAAATTAAGACGGCAATTTAATTCTAAACATTCAAATTATCCTTCTTCTTCTTTGCGATTCTTCGAAGCACGATGGCTAGCTTCTGGACATCGTCGTCTTTCAGCTTGGCTTCGAAATTATCCTTAAAAAAGTTATTCAAAATCTTAGAGGGCTAACACCTACATAGGTTTAAAGGAAACTGGCAAATAGCAGACACAATACGACAGACTATACATCAGTCTGGCTACATGTTCATTCATTCATCCACATTTCATCCATCCAAAATATGTGTGTATAGTTGATGAGTTTCACTCAATGGAATATCAAGATATCTCGAAATGAGCGTGGGGTGGTGGTCATCTCCGCCGATGGCCGTGAGTCAATTCTACATTATTATGACGGGGGTCAGTATTTCCACAGTACAACCATTCGCTAGTTAAGTAACGATTGCTAGACAGAAGTTATTACATTGTGATCAATACGACCAATATCTGATGCCTGTTTCTGCGTCAAACCTCCAGAGGACGGATTCATAATTCCAGACGCGACAGCACAGCCGTGTGCCCATTACGCCAAATGTCAGCAGACGAACACATTGCCGCATTACAACGAGGTTGGAACATTGTGTCCCTGTTTGCTTTGGTTATACTTTTTAAATCTGCCGTGTTTCGCTGTGTTTCGCTGTATTTACTTAAACCCAGCTATGTATCGTCGGATCAGCATCTCTCGGCCAACTCGCAGATCGAGCGACAACATTGTTGTCGTGAGCCACAATTTGCTTTACGAAGGCACCTGCTCCCAAAGCCGTCGGCGTCTCTCAGTCTGGTGATGCTCTAATCCAACTAGGAGACCCTGGCTGGAGCACCGGACTCCAGACCTTGTCACAAAGGGAGACCCTAGCAGGAGTGCTAGATTCCAAATCTGTTCACCAAGAGAGACCCTAGCAGTAGCGCCAGACTACAGACCTGTTCAACAAGGGAGACCCTAGCAGGAGTGCTGGCCCTCCAGACCTGTTCAACCAAGGGAGGCCCGAGCAGGAACGCTAGATTCCAAACCTGTTCACCAAGAGAGACCCTAGGAGGAGTGCCAGACTCTAGACCTATTCATCAAGGTAGACCCTAGTAGAAACTCCACACTCCAGACCTCTTCACGAAGACACAGCCTAGCAGAAGTGCTAGACTCGAGGCAACATAGCTCTAGAGTATGCACTGGAACAAGCAAACCCCTCCACCACAATAAGCTTACGATCCACGCGGTGAGGGGGGGACACTACTTTTACTACGAATACAATTAAAACGGTGGACGCCTTGAGGAGGTGCACGAACCTGTCCCGTTTTGCCCTCCCGCGATGACGGATCTGGCGATGACCCCGCTAGCCGGTGCCGGCACCCTGCTGCCGCCCGCACCTGCTCCAACAGCCGCGGCGGCAACCCCACCTCCTCGGCTTCCGGCCAGCGAAGATGAAGGCGCTTCCACGGCCTTTGAGGACGTTGCACTTTTTGACGCAGCCGACTACAAGGACAAAAATAATTGGACGGGGAGAGAGAGTTGGCGGGTGCGTGTGTGTGGGGTGGGGTGGGGGGATGGTCCAAAAAATATATATCAGACGAGTGGTTTTTTTGTTTGACGAATAACAGTCGGGAACAAAAGACAGACGTGTTAAAAGTCAGCAAAATAATAAAAAATAATATAAATGTTACATTTAACAATTATCTTGAAAGCCTAAGAATACGATTCATGTTAGAAACACATATAAGTAGGCTAACATTTTAAAGAAAAATGAGCCACTGCCCAGAACATTAGGCTATTAGAGTTTCATGCTCTGAGGCATTGCTAATCACAAAGGTGCTGGGATTGTGTGTGCTTTTACAGCAACAATAATGACTTGTTCATTATTATTTTTATGATAATTTGCTCTTGAAAGGGCCTTTCCCCTCAAAGATGTGATAAAAGAGTGTCTAAAATTGCCATGGTTGCCAATTTGGATTGCCTGTCTTGAAAATCAAATGAAAAAGTGGATTCCACCAACTTGTGAATTCGAGCTTTGGACTTCACAAAGAAAGTAACTTGAAGAAGCTGAGATAAGTGGATGACAGCTGTGTGCTCTGAGGGTTTGGGATGGACAATAATAATAACAGCAAGCCACGCCATGACAGGCAGAATGATAATACGAAATTACAAGTCTGTGTGAAATATAGATGCACATGGCAACATTTGCCTCTTCTGTGTATTACGCACACTTTAAATTACACTGATATTGTATCAAATCTCCGAAATCCTTATGGAAATATACTGTGGTATCCTTTGGTCCAAACGCCCACTGCTGCCTGGGTTAATTGACCTACGTTACCTCTGGTGCCCTGCCTTTTAGTCGCAGGGTCTTCATTTGCACTCAAGCGCCTAACAACATTTCTAAAATTTAATTTGGGTCCTACATTTCACGCCAATCATTTCATAATAATAAACACAATTAATAACGCGCACATTCGTTCCACGTCGAAGGTATTCGAAGAGAGAACGATTCAGAGGCACGAGAAATCCCCAGAGGCAGGGGGAAAAGGAGAGGGTGGGGGTAGGTGTGAGTTGTTTTGCTTCGTGCGTTACACCGGCTCACTTTGCCGGCGCCCTGCTTGTGGTGGAAGCGCAGGCATCGCACGGACGTCTTGTGCGCCGTGACGCTGCACACGGGCGTCGTCATCATGCGCAGGTCGTACAGGATGAGCTTGCCGCGCGACGTTCCCAGCGCCAGCGTCGATCCGTCCGGCATGAACTCCACGGCCGTGAGAGGAGACTCCGCGGTCACGGAGCGCAGCATGCTACCGGCGACAACGCGCAACACGGATATCGCCAAGGTGCAACGCTCGCACAACAGGCATTGTGAGATTCAAATGCGGCAGGGTGTCTGTGCGGTTGTATTGTCCGCGCCGCCTCACAGTACGAACGTCCTGCCCGAGGCGGTTCGATTCCCACCTCAGGCACCTTTTCTGTTTAGAGTTTGTGTTTTTTTCCCCCCCCCCTCCTGAAATTCCGTTAAAACAGCAATTCAAAGTCCCTCCCAGTTAACGGAGGATGGCATCAGGAAGGGCATCCGTCTGTAAAATTCTGCTCCAATACCCCCACCATCGGGGGGGGGCAGCCGGCCAACTTGGGTCAACCTGGCCAGCGGCCGTTTAATAATAATAATAACATTTATAGAGCGCCTTTCCCCCGAGGGTCACAAAGCGCTGCACAGGGCTGCGGAGAGAACGACATATCAACAACGACTGAGAACGGTAATCAGCAACAACAAACTTTACAGAACCACAAGTTTATTTCCGCGGGTTCAAGGGGCGGCTCGGCGAGAGCAAGAAAAAAACATCCGCGACAGACCTCTTGCTGACCATGTCGTAGAGGATGATCCGCTTGTCGAGGCCGGCGGTGACGAACAGGAGGTCGTTGACGGGCGAGAAGGCCAGCGCCGACGCCGGCGCCCGGTGCGCCGGGGCGAACACGTGGTGCGCCCTCCGCGCGTTCGCGTCCCACAGCACCACCGAGCCGTCGTCCGACACGCTGCCGAACAGCGCCTTCTTGAAGTACGAGTACTGCAGGTCCTGCACGGGCTGCGGGGCAACGGGAGGCGACGAGCGTCCTGTCGTGGTTATGATCGGTGTATCGACGGAGGGCAGTGGTTCCCAAACTTTCTCGGTTCACGGCGCCCTCGGCGTGTCAGGATTTTTTTCCACGGCGCCCAAATTGCATTTTATCCAGCCAGTAAAGAAATATAAAAAAATTATCAAACAGTATTCAAAACAATCTAATTGATTTTTGGCCTATGTTGAAATACACTCGTGCTTGTGACATCGGCCTTTACCGCTGTATAGCCTACTGTAAATGTTCTGTGTGCCTGCAAGGGGAGGGGGGGATACGGACAGGCAGCGGGGATCGCAACCGGTTTGCGGCCATTCGTCCGGTTATTTTATCTGCAGCTGGCCCTCGTGAAAAATAAGTCGTGCACCCCCGCTTTAGTGACATTAAAGAGACGTATTTCCGCTGCCGCATTTTACCGTCGCGAGGAAACCTCACCTGGGATTTTGGGTGCGTGAATGGCGCGCTGGCCTGGTTGGTGACCGTGTTGTGGAGAATGATCTCTCCGTGCAGCGAGCCCGACGCCGCGTAGTTGTCGTTCCAGTTGTAGGAGACGCAAGTCACCGCAGCGCTGTGGCTCTGCGGTCAATCGCAACCCAGTGACGTCACAGTCTCAGTGGAAAGTGATACAATAAAACCTCGCCGTAACGGACCTCGATTGAACAGGATTTGGAAGCAACAGATGCTGACCGCTACTTTTAGTGGTTTGCATTAAAACTAATGGAAATAGTATTTTTTTTATTTTAGTGTTTAAGATACACCGTTACATTCACAGTGTCAAACTAACTCACCGTGAATGATTTCTGTAGCTTTTTTGTGTTAAGGTCCCAGATGTTGACGGAGCCATCTCTGCCTCCGCTCAGGACGAACTGGCTATTGGAGCTGAGGGAGATGCACGTCTGTCCTTTCTGAAAGAACACATTTCGCACGGGGAAATGAGAATCAAAACAAAAACATTTAGCTATGCCGAAATTGTTTTTAATGTATTCCAAATAAAATGTGGATGGACGTTGTTTTGCATTTAAATGATAAGTACCACAACAGTCCGAGATGAAAACACTTAATAATTACTTTAAAGTTATAGTCACGTGTGCTGCCATAGCGCACTCTAGTGATATTTTAGCATCAGTGATGTTACTAGACTCTTGTAATCGTGCGCTTCACTGTAACATTACATTTTTTATTCTCCTTTAAAAAAGATTGACAATAGCGTCGGACGGCCGAGGACACACAATCTAGACAACCTAAAAAAAAACCACTACTTGCATCATTTTGAGTCACGCCATCATTTCAATTTCATTTTTGATCAATTATACGATCGTCAGGAAAATTGGATCTTACGTCCTCGGCAAGCTGAAGGACGGTGACGCAGGCAGCCTTGCAGCTTGTGAGAGCAATCTGGTCGCCACTCTCGGAGGCGCTCAGGACAAAGGGACGTTAGCGGCGTGTCAAGGCAAATGCATCTTGGCATCAACACCCACCCCCCCCCAACTGCATGAGCGCTTGGCGTGCGTGCGCGCTGATAAAAACTAAAAGCTTGCCGATGTCACGACCACCGCGCTTGGCACCGGCAGAATAATGGCTATCGTGATGAAGCACAGCTCTTTGGCTGCTGCACCCCAGGGGGCTTATGTTATCTGTAAGGTCGGTGCTCAAAGAAGCATTTTTCACCAGGGCTAATGAAAGCAAACACAGGTCGGTATGAAACACGGCAGGTAGCCCGGACGTCTCCAAAGGCCTCGTCATAGCACGGTGATGGAAAACACAATCACGGCGTCACACTCCATCAAGTACGAGGGCCGTCATTTGTTGTCGCTACAGCAAAATATATTTTGAAGACGGCTCGGTTTGACAGCACTTTAGCACTCCTCGCTTTTGACCTACAACACAGATGTACGGCAATACGAGATATATGAGCAAATTGGTGTGATGAACAAGGCACAGGTACTTCCACCGAAGTTCGATTCCCGACCATCGGTGGCAAGTGATATCTAACTGGTCCTGGAAGACTGCCTTCACCAAGCCACACTGTCTGGCCATAGGGAGGCTCTCATTCAGTGGTGGATTCTCAAAAGGGCTTTCTTGATCCAGACAGACAGACGGTCGTCTTGGTCATTAGTTTTGTCCAGGAGGTTTGTTTGTCTCTTTCCTTGTATGCAATTATGCAAAAGTAGGTTAAAATGTCAAATGTGCCTAATATAAGTTATTGGAAATGGTATTAAACGACAACATATGATGTTTCAAATGGGTCCAGCATTTGGATCGGTCCAGGATTAAGTTAATAGTATCTCACAAATCACATTGAAGTCAAATCCGTTCCCGGTCAATGACTGATTCTAGTCGAGAGACGTCTCGTCTCATCTCGTCTTGTCTACCTGGATCACAGTCGACAGTCTGGTGTGTACGTTATGTTCACAAAAGGATATTGTCAGGGTGGCCGAAGACTGTGAGCGAAGAGACGCTGTGCGCGGCGCTGTGCGGGTTGAACTGGTCGATGAGAGTGAGGGTCGGCGCATCCCATAGTCGGACGTCATCACCGCACGACACCAACCTCACCGCCTCCTGCATCTTTGGGACCTGTCCGGTGAAGGCAGAATTAGCTCATTCAGCAGCTCAATAACGAAGTGAGTTGTCAATTCAAGGTGATCGATTGTGCTCGCGATACATACATCCTTTGTATTAATTAATTCATTCATTGACAGAAACCGCATAATCCTGTACAGGGTCGCGGGGAGCCGGAGCCTATACCGGCAGACACAGGGCGCAAGGCAGGGCTATACCCATGATGGGACGCAGTCCGTCACAGGGCACCACCGGTGGCAATATAGTCAGCAAGCCAATTAATATAGGCAGCAGCATGTCTTTTGACTGTGGGAGGAAACTGGAGTGCCCGGCGAAAACCCACGGGGACACGGGGAGAACATGCAAACTCAACACAGAAAGACACCCAGCCGGGATTCGAACCCGGGACCTTGCATCGCATTGAACGTGTAAGACTGTGTTGCTTTCGATTCAAGCAAACGAACCCAAATTATTCTGTTAGGTTTTATGGTTGGAATGAATAACACAATGGCTACTGAGGCATTACGCATGCAGATGGAGCAAACAAGATAGCACGGGCAATACAAATGGCAGAATGTCATTAGCAAAAGCAGCATATTCAGTACAATACACACAAGAGTCACCATAAGAGACAGAACAGGACAAAAAATAGATCGTTGAAATGAAGCGCGACCTTGTGTTGTGCCTATTTATAAAATTGTATAGTGTGGTGGAGTGACGTTTCAGGCTTATAATCTAACCACAGATTGTTGCTTGACAGAGAAGCAAAACTGCCCAATAACACACAAACACACTACACTGAGCGACGGTTAGAGTAAGGTTTGGCGCTAGTGTGACCATTGGCCCTAATCCTGACACACCTGCCCTGCCGAATGGCTCAAATTAGGAATAAATTGGGTCACCCCTTAAATAATAATCTGACCAATCTAGTGCCCAATAAGCCACGTATGGCACGGGACAGAATGTTGGGCACTGGACAAGTACCAGTCACCAACAGATTGTACCATCCTCTCGCTGCAATACAATACTCGGTGCTAACATTTCCAGGGCAGTAATCCAAGTATGATGAAGCTTGTTTGGCAATTGAAAAGGCACTCATTACTCTTGTTATGACACTGCTCTGTTACTGTAATCCCATAGCTTTCAGCGTGAACTCCACGTTTTACTTAACAACACAGATATGCAGATCTGAACTCTATTTGTTTTGGAGAATGTTTATGAACCATGCATTTTACTCGCTAAGCGTGTTGCACAACTAACCCATTCCCTGCCTGAAACCGCGTGGGCTGTAAACATTTTTCGCTGCTAGGAAACGACTAACAGTCACATTTTCAACGCATATGCGCGCCGATGAGTGGGTGCCACCAAAGTTGTTCTGTTTGCTAATGGACAGCTTTGAGCAAATATTAAAGTTCAACAGAAAAAGGCGCTTTTAACAGAAGCGCATTTTAACAGAAGCACGCTGTTTGCTGAACGGACGTTTCAAACCATTTCTCGTAAACAGAATGTTTTGTTGTGTCGGTTTCACTTGGACTAAAATTGCAAACGCAACTAATGTGTTTCATCACCCGAGACTAAAGTGATATAAATGCCAAGTGTACCTACATAATAACGCACTTGTCGCTCGTGTAAATAATGAATCGCAGTGAGTTAGGGGCTTGTTGAAAACCTCAGGATAAATTTAGAAGTTATGCCCATTAAGCCAGTGTCTGCTATTTAAACAGGCGTGGGGGACACAGTGGGCAGTGCTAAACATGGGTATTTGTCATTCCACACATCACAGGGGAAACACTAACGTGATGACAGATGCAACTTTGATGTCCCCACTTAAAATAAGACAGTCAATATGATGCGCGTTTCAGATTCCCTCCCAAACTGGCTGAAAAAGGAAAGCACTGTGACCTCCACGGAGCTTATGAACTAATTCCCTGCTGGGTGGTTTCACAATTGTCGTATCTCAAACCTGTCTCACTAGAGCACAATAAGGTCTCAATAGGATGCCAGTTTTCGCTCTGCTCGAATAAACAATGGGGCAGTGCTTATCTTTTTTTGGCAGTCCTAAGCCAGCGGTGTAAATTACGCATTTATATGCCGAGATAATGAGCACACTCAACCACTCAATTCAAAGTGTCTCCATGAATAATATACTGATGGAAATTCCACATTCAGATAAAGGGGCCAGTCTGTCTATGAGCAGAACCACGACGTGGTATTTGCTCTATCGAACTCAGAATGGCGGTGGGTTGAATCGACCCCTGAAACAAATGTTCACCCCTGGCGCTACTCGTAAATTGAGATCTCTATCGGCAGGAGACCGTGGTCAAAAGTATAAAACCACACAGTACTACTCTGCCCAGGCATGGTGCTGGCCTTCAAAGGTAACGGCTAACAGCACTTCCCCCCCAAGTCTGTTAAGGATATACGGCGGGCACGGTGATGCGGTGAGTATCGCTGCTACCTCACAGCAAAATAGCCCTGGGTTCGATTCGCGGCTTGGATAACTTTCTGTGTGCAGACTGCATGTTCTCCCCCGTGTCCGTGTGGGCTTTCGCCTAGGTTAACTGACTTGCGCCATGCGTCTGCGGGGAAAGGCTCCGGCTCACCGCAACCCTGTATAGGATTAAGAGGTTTCTGACAACGCATGGATGGAATTATGTGTGAGACTGAGTCTCGTTTATAGATCTCTAGTCGTACTTTCCTGTCAGCCGGTCAGTTTGTATTCAAGCTGGAAGGCACGGTTGAGCTATGTAGTTCTTTTGAACAGTTATCCAGCGGGGAGGGGTAAGCAAGTTACAACATCTCAAAGCACCAGGGGCACGGTGTATGTCCCCTCTCACGTGTCTGCCTGTGTCTTTAATTCTGTAATTATACCTGCGTCTTTGCCTGTCTGCGACATTATATCTTCGCGTTTCTCGGCGTCTGTCACCCCCGTGTCTGTCTCAGTCTCTCCGCGTCTTTCTCTGTCACATTATCCGCTTTCAATCTGTCATTATCCGCTTTCAATCTGTCACATTATCCGCCGCTTTCAATCTGTCTTTCGCGTCACTGTATTATGTCTCGGTTTCCCTGCCTATCTATCCATCCATCCATTTTCTAAACCGCTTGTCCTGGTGAGGGTCGCGGTGGCAGCAGTCCAAAGAGAGTGGACCAGACATCCCTTTCCTCAGCAACA
>JAZEWU010000025.1:1288724-1299705 GCA_036362915.1 Geotria australis | reverse complement strand
GCATCCTCGCTGCTCATTTGCTCTGTCTTTATACCCTCCACGAGAATCGCTCTGAAGAGGCACGCTTTCGCGAGAGCCATATCGAGCCTCCTCTCTCCTTCGTGACGCTTGGCCTCCAACGCGGGGGCGGGTGGAGGAACGCTCGGCACGGCGATCACGAGAGCAATTCTGACGATGACGACGCAAAACGCATTTGTTAACTTGGCGGTGTCTGTCACGGGGTGGGGGGGGGGGTTGCTGCGTTACGTTCACCTCTGCGTCCCCTATTACCAGGCTCCTCTCCTCCCTCGTCTCGCATTCCCCCACCACCACTTGACCCCCGTTAACCCCACGGCCGGGGCGACGCCGTCTAATTAACCCCGATGAGGACGGATCTGAAATTACGATATTTTCAACAAAAAAACTCCTTCCTGCTGATTGAGTCGGCAACCTGACGGGCTCGTCGTCAGCCTATCCGCGGGTCACCAAACCCCTAACGAGCGAAACGCCCCCCTACTTCTCCCCGCCCCCCCCTGTCTCTCCACTCTCACCCCCCCTTACCGCCGCCTACCCACCCCTCCCTCCACAGCCATGCCCCCACGGATGCTGTCTGAGCCGGACAGGCTGTACATGACGCGAGAGAAACAGGTGGTGTACATCGAGTGCAAGGTGTTTGCGTCGCCACAGCCCACCATCCTGTGGTGAGATCGGCGCCCCGGCAACCTCGCGCGCTCTCTCTCTCTCTCAGCGATGCGTTATTCCGCACGTAGGGGCGAGCAGAATCGCTCTCGGGAGCCGGTCTCGCGGGACGGCCATGGCGAGCGCTCAGCCTCGTTCCTTCACAGCGATACGCCTCCCAAATCAGAGGCGTCGTCGTGTGCTGGTGTAGGGTCGTCACGGCTCGATGTGTGACAATCGGCGGCAGCATCATTAGCCCGATGACGCCCCCAACGCGGGAGGCGAAACGTCGCAGAGCGGAGCGGATCAACGCTCGCCACGTGTATCCCGTAAAAAAAGAGCGTCTCTCGCGAGCGATCCCGTCATCGACGACACAGTTAACACCCTGGGCCTTTTTCACCCGTTCGTACCCAACGCTTCTCCCGCTTTCCCACCGGAACGCCGTACCGCACCGTACCGGCTTACTTTGATCTCCGCTCGCGCGCCGCCAGGTTCAAGGGCGTGGAGGGCAGCCAGCTGCAGGGCGCGCGCTACCGCACCTTCGAGAACGGCACGCTGCGCATCGACGGCGTGCATCGCACCGACGCCGGCACCTACACGTGCGTCGCCAGCAACGACCTGCGCTCCAACCAGATCCAGGCGCGCCTCTCCGTCAAAGGTAACGACGCCGCCGCAGGCTGCGGTGAGCCGGAGCCTATCCCGGCAGACACATCCAGGGTATACTTTGTAATAAAAATAACTCTCAATAAACAAACTGTGGGAGGAAACCGGAGTGCCCGGCGAAAACCCACGCGGACACGGGGAGAAACGTGCAAACTCTACGCAGAAAGGCACCCGAGCCGAGATACGAACCTGGGAGGCGGCAGCGCTACTCACCGTGCCACCGTCACGTCAAGATTTGATCAATCACGTGCACAGCTGTGTGTTAATGTTTTTTGGTTTGGTTAATTTGTTGTAAAAATGTTTTTTTGTCAATTCGCATGTTTGTTGTGTCGCAGGAATTGCGTTAAGAGCTTGCAGGCTCACTGGGTATTTTTCTGCTGTAATAATAAACATCTATCCGTCTAACTGACGAACGCCGGTTGCTGATCGTCGCCGTTGCCGCCGCTCTGAATCGGTTTGACGTCGGCCATTGCGTTTCCCCCCTCACCCCGTCGCCGATTGGCTGCAGAGGCGACGCAGATCTCGGGGCTCCCGATAACGCTGAGCGCTCGCAAGGGCGGCGACGCGCGCATGGAGTGCGTCGTGCGGCACGACCCCAGCCTGGAGGTCACCGTGTCGTGGGGTCGCAACGGCGCCGCGCTGCCCTACGACAACAGGTACCCACCAGGGCCGTCCCCCACCCTAGACCACCTGCCCCAATGCCAGGGGTCTCCAGTCAGTCGATCGCGAGGCTGATGGCAGAGTCTTGGAAGAGTCGATCCCAATGTGGCCTCTGTGGGCTCAAGGGTAGTGAGTCGCACGTGTAATCGCGTCACCGTGCAGTGTAGAGGCGGATTAAAGGGGAATCAATTTCGGGAGTCGATCATGGGTCAGATTCGGGGCGTCGATCCGGAATTGAAAGCACAGGTGTCACACGAAGAATAGACGAGTGCCCATTTTTTGGGGGGATTCTGTTAGCGAGCATCTATGAAGGCCAGCACTGCACACGAGGGGGTGGCTGACCAGCACCACGCCCGGCCGCCTTTGTCTACCTAGCGGCAATGTTTACACACCGCACTAGGTACTCATTTGAGGCTGAGTCGACCTAGGGGAGGCCCAGGACCGTCACTGGTGTTGGCCGCGAACAGGAATCAAACTCTGGTCGCCAGGTTTGTAGCCTGGCGCACTAACCACCGAGCGACCGCTCCCCACACACACGACCGCACACACACACACACTCACGCGCGCACGCACGCGCAGATGCTTGGTTAATTTACGGAGAACGCCTCATGGCCATCATTAACATTAATGTGTTCATTCATAGGCGGCAGTGTTTACAGGCGCTGTTAGGCCCGGTGGGGGCGGCTGACGAGGGGGATGCTGGGTAAAGGACCGCGTGTTTGATTGCCTCCCACTCGCCTAGAGGGCCCCATCCATAATTAATCGACGCGTGCGATTATACGGGGCGATGCCATTTGTATCGCTGACTCCCCGAGTTTCTAGTTAGACTTTGTTTAATTCGAGAGACCAGCATGGAGCCCCCCCATTGGTGAGCGTGACCTAGGGTCACCGACTCCACACAAGCAACCAAATCGTTTAACAACGAGGCAAATCGAAACCAGAGCCAGAACGGCCGAGTAGAATTACAGCAAAAGCAGCCTAATCGAAGCCGGAGCAAAAAACAACCGCGTTATAACGTACGCTGAAAATAGCGCACGAGCGTGCCTGTCACAAAAATGCACCCCGATATAATCGGACCTCACAAGCTAAGCAGTTTCGAGCCTGGCCAGTACTGCAATGGGTGACACGGGGACTTGCCAGGCATCGCAAGTCTCACCGAGTCTCATGACTGCTCTCTAGGAGGGTCCTGCACTTTAATGCGGGGTCCTTCTTAGCCGCAGCGCTCTAACCCCGTGCCCGCCACCTTTTGTCAATTCGCGTGTTTGCTGTGTCGCAGGAAATCCTGTAAAGAATTTGCAAGCTCACCGGGTATTTTTCTGCTGTTCCAATAATAATAAAACATCTATCTATCTACGTTCGCCCCCCCCCCCCTACAGGTACCGGGTGAACGGTTCGGTGCTGGTGATCGCGGGCGTGCGGGAGGCGGACGAGGGGAGGTTCACGTGCACCGCCACGACGGGCACCGACTCCGACTCGGCGGGCACCGTGCTGCGCGTCCTCGGTAAGTCCGCCAGCCCGCTCACCCGCTCGCTCGCACGCTCGCCATTGATTGATCGGCTGATCGGGCGAGCGATCGGCGCGGTCGCTCGAGCGAATGAACTGAGCCGCGTCGTTCCGCCCGCAGACCGACCCGACGCCCCGACCGACCTCCGCCTGAGCGAGCGCCAGGACCGCAGCGTTCGGCTGTCGTGGGCAGCGGGCAGCAGCCACAACTCCCCCATCACAGGTGCCCCCCCCGCCACCGTCCGCCACCCTCCCTCCCTCACCTACTTGCCCCCCCCCCTTTGGAGGTGGATAGCCCTGCACGCACGGATGGATTGGTAATCCCGCAATGTCCCGTGCGCCGTGTATCTAGGGCGTGGCGGGTAATAATTTTTTGCGGGCCCCACATATCTCAGGGATGAGCCTGGCTTATCGCGCTCGCGGCGCCTTTTGTTCCGACAGCCAGTCGCCGTTACATCGTCACAGCTGTTGAATATTAAGCGGGAACCGGACGGAAGGAATATACGGCCGTATTTTTCTTACCGCCCCTGATCTAAACGCTGATCTAGAGGCTGACTCACGGCACAATTGGCCCTGGAGTCCCGCATTGCCGTACAGGGGCGCTGCGTATGGCAATCGCCCGCACACCAAACCACCCGCCGACCCCCACATCAAGACATTGCGTCCGATTTGCGAAATATTCACACCTTAGCGTGTGACACGATCTTTTGACGCTTCTTGTAGATGACATTTTCTGCGGAGGCGACTGCTGCTTTGACCCGGATGTATTCCTGATGGCCTTTTGGGAATATTGCTGCTGGCTTTCTGAAGGTTTAGAAGATTAATCATCGATAAGTGGGAAGTGAAGCTGAAATAATCCGTAAAATCCTTGGTGTTGTGCAGCTAAAATGTGCGCTTATGAAGGATTCGAACCCAGTACCCTCAGTGCACACCTACATACATATATGAAGAGCGGAGCTAGTCGACCCACGTACACCGTGCTTTATCCCCGATTCGTCAGGATTCAAATTGGGCCGATTTCAAATTGGGACCCGGTGGCTTCGCAGTTTTCCCGCCCGGTCTATTGCACCGGTCTATCGCGCCGTCGCTCTCGAGTCGCCTTTTCCCTCCGGGAGACGTAAAAACGCGCCACTGGGCGCCGTTGCGCGACACATCAATCCGTATCGATCCGTCGCTCGCGCCCCGTCGCGGCGCTGGCTAATTTTCCACGGGTCACGGAACGCAACGGGTTCCCGCTCGCGGGCGGCGCCCCCCTCGGCTCCGCGCCGGCCGCGGCAACAAGCTCCGGCGGTTCGGCGGAGAGCGGATCGCCGCTGCTACCGATGAGCGGACGGGCGCGGCGTGCGATTTGTCTGCCCGCGCACGGTCGTCTCATTTCCACCCTGCCCCCCCCCCGCACTCCCGATTAGATTTTAATTGAGGTTTCGATCTTGTTTTGTTAACACATCCCTCCGCCCGTATGCACGCCTGTCTCTCTGGTCCGTCTATCCGTCTGTTCTTCCATCCGTTTGTCTATCCGTATATCTATGTGGAGTTAGAGTGTGCTCCCCCTGTTCTGCGTCGATTTCCTCTAGGTTCTCCAGTTTCCTCCCATAAGTAATAAAACACACTCACGAATTGGCAGATAACATCATAACGTATAGGACGCAGTGTCTGGCGGGTAGGTGCCGGCTAACCGCGCGGCCGCCTCGCCTCCGCCTCTCCGCCGTTTCTTCGCCGCCTCCGAGCGAGAGCGCCTCCGAAATCAAACGAGCACGGGCGCAGCCACGCGGCGTGACAAACCGCAACGTCCTTAAGCGCCGCCGACGCTCACGAGTCGCCGATCCGCCGGCCCACAGGCTTCCTCGTCGAGTTCGAGGACGAGCGGTTCGACCCGGGCGCGTGGAAGGAGCTCGCGCGCATCGGCGGCAACCGCAGCTCGGCGGAGCTGCTCCTCTCGCCGTACATGGACTACCGTTTCCGCGTGACGGCCTCCAACGAGGTGGGAGAGGGCCTGCCCAGCGTGCCCTCCGAGTCCTACACGACGGTCCCCGCCGGTGAGAGACGTTCGGCGGCCGATGGGCGGGCAGCGACGGCCCGGACGCACGCGCTCGCGACACGCCGATGTTTTCTCGTGTTTTCCCGGGCCCTTTATATACGGGCATACCTGACTAATACGGCGGAGATAGGTTCCAGACCACCGCAGTAAAGCGAATATCGCCTTTAAACAAATCGCGGCTTTTTCTCACTTGCCGGTGCATATAAAAGCATAAAAACATGTTTACGCTATCACTTATTAAGTGCGCGATAGCGCTAGGCCTAAAATAAAATGCCAAAGAAAAAATACTAAATAAATAAAAATGCTACAGTACTGTATTGCTAACCAGACTGAGTGCGTGTAACAAGCTGGCGCCGGTCAACTCGCTCGAGTCAGTTGATGTGCGCATCCCCGCCGAGAACCCCCTTAAGAGCGAGGCAAGCTCCGAAAATTATAAACATGAATATAGTTGAAAAGCACCGTATTAGCGAAGCGCTCTGAAGCGAGGTACACCTGTATAGGGGGAGGGAAAGGGAGGGTGGGGTGTGGTTGGGCGGTTGTCTTGATTTCCTGTCCCTGTCCATCTCGTTCCCCCCGGCTCCTCCGCCCAGCGCCGGATGTGAACCCGACCGGAGTGAAGGGCGAGGGCACGCAGCCCAACAACATGATCATCTCCTGGACGGTGAGATGCCCGGCTACTAGGGGTGTACGATCGGCTCAGCGGCGGTGTGCACGGCGGTCATGATGGTTATGGCGGTGTTGATGATGATGATGATGCCTGATGGTTGCTCTTCAGAGCTGACACACGACCCCAACGATGAATGCCTCCGTCCGTCTTCGCGCGTCTGTGCGTGCGTTCGTGTGAGCAGCCTGTGGGGAGCGGCGGCTCAGTGGTTAGCGTACTGGGCTACACAACCCGACGACGCTAGTTCGAATCCCGCTCACGGCCAACACCAGTGTTGATTTTCTGAACCTGTCCTTGGCCTCGCCTAGGTCGACTAAGCCTCAAATGAGTACCTAGTGACTAAGACTAAGGCGGCCGGGCGTGGTGCCGTTCACCCACCTCCTCGTGCGCCGTGTCGACCTTCACAGGTGCTCGGCAGTTGACCCTACAGTCTGTTAAGGCTACACGGCGGGGGATCTTTGTGTGTTTGTGTGAGCAGCCGCTGTCGGGCGCCGACAGCAACGGGCCCGGGCTGCACTACCTGGTGGGGTGGCGCGTGCGCGGCGAGGGCGGCGCGTGGACCGACACGCTGGTGACGGGCGCGGCGCGCTACGCCGTGCAGCACACGCCCACCTTCATCGCGTACGAGCTGCGCGTGCGCGCCGTCAACGACGCGGGCGAGGGGCCCGAGCCGCGCGTCGTCATCGGATACTCCGGCGAGGACCGTGAGTGACGCCACGGCCGCCACCATCGCCACCGCCGTCGCCGCCATCGCTATGTAACTGGCATTCGGAGACGTCGATTAATAACAGAGACCCGTGCCGCCCCGACGCCATATATTGTTCACAAAGAAGTTTAGAAGCTTTAACGGCGCGAAGAGACACAAACAAACGGATCGACGGCACCCAAAGCGGACGCCTCTCTCTGCCGGCGGTCACCGCGGCGTTTGTCGTTTGCGCGCGTCGCCGTCCGCAGAGCCGCTGGTGGCGCCGGGCGGCGTGGACGTGGAGGTGGTGAACAGCACGTTCGCGCGCGTGGCCTGGGAGCCGGTGACGGACGCCTCCGTGCGGGGACACCTACGCGGGTACAAGGTGAGCGCCGGCGAGCGGCCGCCCCCCACCCCCGCTCGCGGCCACGGGGCTCTCGCTCGCGGCCTCCGTCTCGTATAGCCACCGGAAGTCAACCTTCATTCTTTTGGCCAACGAACCTGAAACCTTCACTCGTTTAGACTCCTTCATTCGTTTAGCCACCGAACGTCAAACGCCGCACGCAGCCGCCTTCATTCAACCTTCCTTTGCTTAGCCAATGAACCGCAAACCTTCATTTGTTTAGACACCGGACCTCTAGCACACACGCAGCCTCCTTCGTTCAGCCGCAGCCCCTCACTTGCAGCTCTAGCCGTCGGTGCCGATGTACATTTGTCGCGGCTCGACGTGTGATGAGAACTCCTTTCCGTAGCCGCTCTCGGGAGAGCCGCGTCGAGCGTTGCCGCTCTCTCCCTCGCGATGTTTCAGAAGCCCATCGCAACAACGCGTGCCGTCACCGTGACCCGCTCTGACCTCTGCCTCCCCCAGGTGACCTACTGGAAGGTGCGAGAGCTCCTGGGCCACCCCGCTCAGGTGAGACGAGGCCCCCGAGGGGAGGGAGCCGAGTGAGGCTCCGGCACGAAGGCCTCGGTGGTGCGATGTGAACGATGGCCGTCGTGATAAAAACGGTGTCGATGATGGTTACAGTGATGATGATGATAAGAATTGCTTTCCAAAGCTGTGTTTTCGGTATAGCTGTGTCGAGCAGCTCCCTCTCTCTCTCTCTCCTTCGCGACGTTTCGCCTCCCACATTGGAGGCAAAGGAGCGAAGAGACGGATAGATAGCCGTTTATTATTACGGCAGAAAAATACCCAGTGTGCTTGCGAGCTCATTACGGGATTCCTGCAACACAACAGCGACATTTAACACAGCTGTGCCGAAAGAGCGGCTCTCGAGAGCGATTCTCGTCGCAAATCGAGCCGTGGAAAACCTCCGCTACCATCGCGTCGTTTCCCCGCGCGCTCGCGTTACCGCTCAGGAGCGGCAGCAGCAGCGGCGGCGGCGACGGCGCCACTCCGACCGCCGCTTCCTGCTGTTCGAGCCGGAGCGTCGCCACGGCGTCATCCCGGGCCTCGAGCCGTTCAGCTCGTATGAGCTCGACGTGCGGGTCTCCAACAACCACCACGACGGGCCGCCGAGCTCGACGCACGCCTTCCAGACGCCCGAGGGCGGTGAGTCCGACATGACGCGGCGCCCGCGAATCCCCGCGATCCGCCATCCGTCCGGTCGATCGTTTGTTATAATAATCCATCCATCCATTTTCTAAACCGCTTTTCCTGGTGAGGGTCGCGGTGGCAGCAGTCCAAGGAGAGTGGACCAGACATCCCTTTCCTCAGCAACAGATTCCAGCTCTTCCAGGGGGATTCCCAGGCGTTCCATCGAGCCGTGAAAAACTTCATCGGTGCATTAGAAGACGTTTCCTAAAAAATCGTGTCGGAGAAACGAATGTAAAAGAGAATTTTTTTGAATGCGATTCTTGATCCGGGCGAGAGTTGTGACTGCCGCTCGTCCCCCGCCCCCCACCCCACGTTCCCCCCGTGCCCCCCCCCTCCCACCATCAGTTCCGTCCAAGCCCGAGTTCCTGCGCATACAGAGCATCACGGTGACCTCGGCGACCCTCGTGTGGGCGCCGCCCCTCCAGCCGCACGGCGTTGTCACGGGATACGTGCTGCACTACCAGAGCAGTGAGTGACCACGGCCTGCTCGCTGCTCAGTGGTTAGCGCTATGCTGGGCTACAAACCTGCCGACCCGAGTTCGAATCTCGCTCACGGCCAACACCGGTCACGATTTTCTGGACCGGTCCTGGGCCTCCCCTAGGTCGACGGCGCGTTATAAATGTAAACTTATTATTATTATTAATACTCAGCCTTAAATAAGTACCTAGTGCGGTGTGTAAACATTGCCTCTATGGAGACAAATGCGGCCTGGTGTGGTGCTGGTCACCTCACCTCCTCGTGTGCCGTGTCAACCTTTATAGGTGCAGCACTTGACCCGACAGTCTGACAAGGCTATATGGGGATATTTGTATTTTTGTGCTGCACTACCGCAACAGTAGGTGTGTGACTACAGCCTGTGTGCTACTGCACTACCAGAGCAGTGAGTGCGCGACTGGCTGTGTGCTGCCGCACTATCAGAGCAGTGTTTAATTCGATCATCCGCTCAATTCGGCCAAATTCCAGCCGTAGGGAGAGTGTCAGAAGTTACGCGGATCGCCGTACCCGTAGAAGACGGTCACCTTATTTAAACGAGACGGAGACCTGCCGGGACCGGAGGTTTCTATTTGAAGGAAGGCCTGGATTAGGTTTTATAGAAATAAAAAATTACCAGAAATAATCCGCCCTGTGCGTTCATTTATTATTCAGAGGGGAGTGGGTTTTGTGTCTTTTTTTTTGTCTCGGCCAGGAAGCCCTGAGGGTAATAATTAGCGCAGATGATGAATGGATTTGCGCTGAGAACCAACGTTAATTATTCCGATGTCACAGCCTGCCTCTAGGCCTTACGCGAGAAGAAAAAAAATTTCCACACAGAGCTCACGTCTCCGCACGCGCTCCTTGCTGCTGAATGAACACAATTGTATTGTGTCCCGCTGAGCTCATAAACGGACTCGCTTGAGACATAAAGACACAACGCCTCCTCCATCGCCTCCAGCCCCCCCTGTCCCCCCCGCCCCCCCCCCCTCGATTAAGCGTAGGTCACTTTGACAAATTGAGCGACCTCTCCGTTCAAACGATTAAAATCGTTGTCGTGTTCCGTGGTTAATTATCGAGCGTATTACAGCGACGTGGATTATTCATAGGTCGCGGGTTGGCCCTGGACGCAAACCCGGTGCACCGTGATGGTATAGCCCTGTCTTTTGCCCTGTGTCTGCCGGGATAGGCTCCAGCTCACTGTGACCCTGCACAGGATTAAGCGAGGATAATGAATTAATGATTTACATATTACTTAATTGGATAGGTAATCAAATTAATTACATCACCCCCTGCTAGCAGACTTTTCCAGTCTGTGGCCGATAGCGCCTTCTCCGCCGTCTCCGCGATAGCCTTGCACTGTAAAAGCGACACACATATCACGTGTGCCACATTATTATTATTATTTAATTTGGGAACGACCTACAGGGAGGGTGGTATTTTCTGAGCATTTCTCCATTTTCATTTCCCACCGCAGCCTCAGGGGGGATCGCGAGTAAACAGGCGACCCTTTTGTGAGTGGGTGAGACAGCCTGACCTCTGGCCCTTCTCAATCTGACCTGATACGACCCTAAGTCGCCACACTCTCTCCCTCCCACCCCTTCACCTCCCCACCACCGCTTCCATTACTCTATGATGAATCGTTCATATTTTCTGTCTTGTATGTTCTTCGCTTCTTATTCATAGATATTTCTCGCTTGCAATCATTCAATCGTAGGTTAGAATTATAAACGCAATTTATATCGCACCGCGCATATTTGTTCAGAGCTACGCGGCGGCCTCCTCCTCCAGCTTGTGTAGGGCAGGCGGTCCACCCAGCACTGCACTAGACACTCACAACCAGACACTCCACCCTGTCGCTATTCGCAGCCGATGTGAGACAGTCTCCTGGTGCCCACATTCGCACAGCAGGTTGTCACGTAGACACTCAGCACTAGGGACTCACCACTACACAACTCGGCACTCAGCACTAGACACTCACGACAGCGGGCTCTCCCATAGGCAGCACACACCCGGCGGTCACAACGGACACGATTCAGCTG
>JAZEWU010000025.1:1267548-1285841 GCA_036362915.1 Geotria australis | reverse complement strand
GCTGGTAGCGGTGGGGGTGATGGTGGTGGTGCCAGTGATGGTGGTGGCAGTGGCGATGGTGGTGGTGGTGGTGTTTTCGGAAGGGACATTTCATCGGCTGAGTCATTAAATCAGTGTCAGTCCCCATTCTGTAAACAGAAGGACTGAGCGCTGTAATAGACCCTACGGAATTCACGAGCGTATTCACCTTAATGAAATGATTAAAACTGAGCGTTCGGTGTGAACGAAAAAACATTAAACTCAAGCGACAGCAATTGCCGCGGCGTACGCGCTCAGACATGAACAGCTCCCGGCTCAATCCCTAACGATACCCTGCAGCACAAAATTACACGGTGCCCCTGTCATTTCACGTAATGGCCCATCGTAACGGTGGAGAGTGAGCCTTCGACCAAACACTGCTGTTGTAAAACGGCGCTGGTCATAGCTTCGGTGACGTTTTTCTCGAAAGCTTTTTCGTAAAATCAACATCTGAGATTTGCTCTAAAGATGTCCGATGCTGATTAATAATTGAAATGAGGTCTCGTCAGAATCTAGATTACAACTCCAGCCCTTCTAGAACACCACCAGAATGGCTCTAAAGATCTCTAAAGACCTCACTCCCTCCCATCTCAGGCTATCTCGAAAGAGCAGCCTTTAAGAGCAATTCTCATACGTCGATCCTCCCATCAGTATTTCGCTGTCAGTGGTGAAATCGGTCGGCACTTGCCCTGGCGTCTCGGTGCCGAAATGTTTTACAATTATTTATAATAGGATAATTTCTGATGCAGCTTTTCACGGTTCGATACCAAAAGAAGAGCTTTGGAAAGCAATTATTATAAGATCATTTCATTTTATATATTTCCGCGCAAATCATCACCCTAATATTTGGTTGAAATGCGGAGTACAATATAACATTATTACAACATATCCGTGCTTCGGTATCCGTCGCTCACCAAGGTCAGCCACGGAACCTGCGTGCGTAGCACACTGTGTTACTATTATAATCGACGAGTCTCATTTTGCGAGCGTAGAGCGCGTTCGTTCCGCGCGCGAGGTGCCCGTCAGGAATCTCGAGCGAGCGACACGGCCGCTGAGAGCGTCTCGTGAAAACCCGCCGCTCGATCGAGAGCAGGGGTCAAGAGGTCAGGTTTCAGGTGACGGCTCAATAACAGCAGCCGGCTCGGCAGGCGCAGCGCTGACGCCCGCTTTGCGTGTTTACCTGGGCCGTGCTGCGTATCGTTCGACACGACGACCGGCGCTTTCCTCCGCGTGCCGCGGGCTTCTTCAGGAACTGAATTGGAAGAATAAGCTCCCAGGCTGGTGGCACGTTTGGCGAAACGTCGGACGGCACAGAGCAACACGCGGTACGACTTGAAGAAACGCGCGAATCGGAGAGAGACGGAGACCCCTAACGCAACTTTCGTTCAGTGACCGACAGATAAAAACTCAGAGACGCGAGGAAACCGCAGAGAGGCGGGGATGGGGAAGGCAGCCAAACAGTTAGCCGGCGCAAACATTTATATGTTATAATTTCATCAGCCAATTAATGATTGAACACACAAACTCCACACAGAAAGGCACCCGAGGCAGGAATCGAGCCGCCTCGAGCAGCATCGTCTTTCTGTGCGCCGCGGATGTTACCGCCGCGCCACCGTGCCGCCCACGCTACCACCGCGCCACACGCCCCGCTCACAAGCAGAGAGCGATCTTCGACGCTGCTCTGATCACTCATGCCGTTTCGGCGGCACGGACTCTGGCCGAGGCGGGTCACCGTCGATGCGTCCTCACTCGCTTCCTCGGCCCATTTGTCACACGCCAAGCGGTCGGCAGCGGCGTCCGCCAGCGTCAGACGCACTCGGGCGGGAGAGAATACAATTAACAATCAATTCCCGCCGATTGATTCCGCTCGGCTCCTAAACGCCCGTTTGGCGCGCGCGGTCGCGTCGCCGCCCGTTATTAAGGGCGCCGCTCCGGCGACAAACGGCCGACTTCACCGCTAATTCGCCGCCCGTCGATAGAGCAACATGGCCGCCGCGAGACGCGCGTGACACATCGGCGCGGGGGCCGCGTGCGCTCGTCGCTCTTTGGGGAGGTTTCGCTTCCCGTGATTTTCTATTTCTGTCTCCGGCTCGTTTCCTGCCTGTCCCGTCGGCGCGATCGCGAGCGGTCGCTCGCTCGCGAACGCACCGGCCCTCCCCGGGGTCGCGACGCTGGCAGAGTCTCGGGCGATCTTGCGTTTTGCGTAAAATGACAACTGACAGTTGCGGAGGCGGAAGGAGGGCGTTTGCGAGGTAGATTTTTTTCCACGCCTCGACTTGTGAGAATTGCTCTTAAGAGATGCACTTTCGGGGTAGAGGAGGAACGCTCGGCACGGCTATCTCGAAAGAGCGGCTCTTAAGGGCGGTTCTCATTTGGGAGGCAGTTTATGCGGCAGAGTTGATGGTCAATTTTCGACCATATTTTTGAATGGGCGATTATTCTACCTGGATGTATATTTGACAGATGAAGTTTAAGAGTAATTAAGGGTCCTTTACCCGGAGTGTGGAGTGGTGGTTACACTAGTTCACGCACCGCCCGATGAACCCGGTGAACTAAGTTCGACTCCCGTCTACGATCACGTCACCCTTGCCTAACCAGAGTGAAGTCTGGTTAGACATGGTCCATGACCAGCCGGGCATGGCGTTGACAGAACCTGTTGATGAACGTTACATTTATGATTTTGAGAGCTCGTTAACAACAGACGCCTCCATTTTTATCAAGGGAGAGCTGCGGTGTGAATAAGTTTAGCAAAGTGTCAAATTCAAAATGTGTAAACACAACAATGAACAAAAAACACCGATTTAGAAAAATACAATGCAACAATTATGTTGATATATTAAATAGAACTAAAACAATATCAGTAATTGCATTTTAACATAACGTAAGTCAATTTGTTCGCAAATCGATGCTTCCAGGTGGTTGCGGTGGTGTTTGTGGTGACGGCGGCGGCGGTGACGGCGACCGCGAGATATTCTGGCTCCCACGCGGCCGCCCTCACCGCCGCCTCGTCCCCGGCGACACGCGTGTCGCTGCGCTCGCTCGTTAAACCGACATAAGTGTCGGCTGGCGCGCGCCGTTTGTGCGTCGGCGATGACAGCACGACGCTGCGCTGTCGACAGGGATGTGTGAACCGCACGCGCTCGCTCGCTAACTCGCGCGTCAAACGCCCCCGGCCTTCTGAGCAAACGTTTCGCCCGTAATTTGAATCGATAAGATGTCACGAACATCCCTCAACCTGGGTTCTATTTCCCGGTTGTGAGTTGCGTCATTTGTTATTACCGCGGCCGAGAATTTGGGCGGCAGGGTGGCAGCGCGGCGGTAACATCCGCGCCTCACAGAAAGACGGTCACGCCCGAGGCGGTTAATTGCCCTCCTCGGGCGCCTTTCTGTGCGGAGTTTGTGTGTTCTCCCCCTGTTCTGCATTGGTTTCCTCTGGGTTCTCCGGTTGCCTCGTACAACAAAAAATTATTTTAAAATCTCCTTAATAAAACACGAGTCGACCCCACGCCGTCGATACCGCGCTCCGCCAGGAGGCGCGGTCGGCGGCGTACGAAAACACGCGGTCGTCGCGCGCGATCGACTCTTAATGAACATCGCTGCCGCTGCTATTCTCTCCCGTCCCCGGGCACCCCGTGGGCACCCCGTGGGCACCCCGTGGGCACCCCGTGTCCGCCAGCAGAGATTGCGAGCGCGCAGGTGACGATCGCGAGAGAGGGCTGGTTCATCGGCATCATGTGCGCCGTGGCGCTGCTCGTGCTCGTGCTGCTCATCGTGTGCTTCGTGCGGCGCAGCAAGGGCGGCAAGTACCCGGGTGAGCGGCGCCAACGACCCCGCCCGGCTAAGTCGCGCGACGGGTGTCGGGTGGAAGACGACGATGACCGCGAGACTTGGACGCGGCGTGCGCCAGGGTGTCGTGCCCTAAATACCGCGCATCACTACGCCGGCCACTCGCCCCAACACGATACCGCACTCTACGCAGCTCATCACGGCAACTAATCCACGCACCACGCTCAAGAAAAACCTTCATGCGACGCCGATTCACGGTCGCGGTACCCACAACCTGGAACAGTCTGCCACATCCATTACGCCGAACACAGTCCCCCACAGCCGTCAAAAAACGTTTCAAAAGTCACCTCTTCACCGACTCACAACGAACCGACTTGCGCCGGGCTCCGCGCGTTACAAATATATAATATTATTCTTATAATATCCGCACCTCCTCACAGATAGAAGGTCCTGGCCGAGGAGCTTCGGTTCCCAACTGGAGTGCCCTCCCCCCTGTTTTGTGTGGGTTTTCTCCGCGTTCCTCCCTCAACTTAAAATTGTTTTTAATTAACTGGTTCGGACCCTTCGTAAGCGCAAGTTTTACCTCCACGAACGCCAAGGCTGTTAGTCTTATTTCGGCTTTATTTCCCACGTATTGGGTTACTTTTCTGACAGCGACATTGGGCGTACGAGCGGCGGAGCGCCGGCGCCACCTGCAGCGCACGCTCACTACTGCAGCGACGATGGCGCCCGCTCGCTCGACGCGCGGCGTTACCGTTCGTTTATTCGTTCTCAGTCACCGCCTCATCCTGTAGAGTCGCGGGCAGCCGCAGCCTATTCCGGCAGACACAGGGCGCAAAGCAGTGCTATACTTAGTATGGGACACCCGTCCATCGCAGGGCACCGGGGACAATTTAGTCAGCGGGCCAATTAACCTAGACAGCAGCAGCATGTCTTTGGAAATGTGGGAGAGTGCCTGGCAAAAACTCACACGGACATGCGGAAAACTCCACGGGAACGCGGCATCCGAGCTGGGAATCCAACCCGGTACATTCTTGCTGTGAGGCGGCAGCGCCGCTCACCGCGGAGTAGTGTCACCGAGACCGCAAATATGTTTTGTTACCGGCTAAGCATCAAACTCGTGCAGAACAGCTACCGCGGTACACGTGGCCTCATTTCAGCTTTAAATGCCCACTTTTGAACTAGTACCATCAACCCTCTTCCTCCTTTATCCGCACGTCATAATAACGCGTCACATCAGTGGTTTCCAAAGTGTGCGCCGCGGCGATCCGGGGCGCCGCAGCTAACTCACAGAGGCCCCGCGGGATATTCCAAATTTTCGAGATATGCCATATTATTTTTTCTGACTTTAGGCGCCGTGGAAAAAATCCTGATACACTACGGGCGCCGTAAACCGAGAAAGTTTGGGAACCACTGTGTTAAACGCTCGGTACAGGATGGCCAGAAGGGCGGGTTCTTTGCGAGGAGCTACGTGCACGCGTTACGGAGCCATGCATATGCGTGAGTTTCCTTCCTCGTTTTTTCTATTTGCAGTGAAGGAGCGAGAATGCGCCTACCCGGACGCCGAGAACCAGCCAATGAGAGAGAACATCTTTGCCGAGTGCAGGTACCGCCCCGCAGTAACCGGACGCACGATTGGAGCAAAATGTTGCTCGTTGGAAAAAATAAAAACCCGAAAAAATAAAAACCCAATGTTGGCTTGGTTTGGGTAGGTCAGGAGGGAGGGTGGGTGGGTGTATGGGTGATTGGGTTGGTTGGTGGGTCCGTGAGTGCTTGAGCAGACCATTATTAAATAGTGGAGAGTGGACCGTTGGTGGGGTAGCTGGGTGGGTGGGTGTGCGGGAGAGCGGGTGGGTGAGTGGGTGGGCATTCAGCTGAGATTGCGCACCGAGCGGTGGATTTAGGGAGTCGGGAGCTCCCAGTCGGTTCCCGGTCTCTCCGCGCGCTCACTGCGTTTATGTGTCTGTGTGTGTGTGTAAACGCCGTGCGCTCTGCCGCCGCTCGCAGAATACGGAGACGGTAAGTGGCGGGGGGCCCGTCTCCGCGCGGGGGGCCGTCCCCCCCACTCACCCGGCGCATGCCCCCCCTCTCCCCACTTCCATGCATCCCTTGCACGTGGATTCATCGAGACCTGAATCAAAACCGGGATAACCGAATTCATCGTCTTTATCGGTACCCGCTTAATCCTGTACAGCGTCGCAGCGAACGAGACTACCTCAGGAAAAAGTGGGGGGGATAGAATCATGTTTCTGTGAAAGTGCGGGTGTCGCAACACCCGCAACGCCCGCGGCTGCGACGCGCCTGGGCCTCGATGTCAAACGGTTGAGAGCCCGTGATCTAACCCGCGTGTGCCTGTCTCTGCCTCCGAGTGCTGTTCCAAGCATGCGACGGCTCTGCATGCTTCCTCGTGCCGTTTTCAGCATTTGTTCCGTTTAATCCGCGAATGTTCGCGTTTCTGACCCGTGTCATAGCATCTGATATGCACGCAATTTACTATAATAAGGTGGCCAGGCGCGTGAGGCACATTAAGGTTTTACGGTGTCAATTGTTAACGCACGATGCTTGCAGATTCAGATTAAGACATTTCTAAGGGTAAAATGCTTAGCCTTTGTCATGAGAAACCACCTAGGTTTTGTTATGGCGTATGGTAATAATAATAATAGTTATTTCTTCAGGAGGGACGTACACTGGGATTGCCATTCCCGTTAACGAGTGTTTGGATTAATGTGGGAGGAAAAACGGAGACCCCGGAGAAAACCCACCACCGCATGCAATGAGATAACAATCAAACATCCTGATGTAGGTTTTCACGGCTCGATTCATGATGGTGGCTCTTCGGAGCTGTTCTTTCGGGATGGCCGTGTCACCGAGCGCTCTCCCTCGCGACTTTTCGCCTCCCGCGTTGGAAGCGCGGGAGGCGAAAAGTCGCGAGGCAGAGAGGGAGCGCGCTCGACACGGCTATCCTGAAAAAAACAGCTCTGAAGAGCAACCACTAATCAAACATCCATTGCAGTGTTGCCATCTCACGGCCACTCAATCCTGGAGCAACCAGCATTCCCCAACCAGGCTCGACCGCGCTTAGCTTCCAAGCTCGTGCATTACGTAGCAGGGTCAAAGATCAAAGATCCCCTATATAGCCTTAACAGACTGTAGGGACAAGTGCTGTTAGCGAGCACCTATGGAGGTCGACACGGCACACGAGGGGGTGGGTGACCAGCACCACGCCCGGCCGCCTTTGTCTCCCTAGTGGCGATGTTTACACACCGCACTAGGTACTCATTTGAGGCTGAGTCGACCTAGGGGAGGCCCAGGACCGGTTTCAGAAAATCGTCACTGGTGTTGGCCGTGAGCGGGATTCGAATCACGTCACCAGCGTCGCGCTCAGCTCTTGACGCGTCCGCGACCCGCTGTCCGACCGTGCCTCTCCGTCCCGCTCCCTCCCGCTGCCTCCGCTGCAGCGACAACGAGGACAAGCCGCTGCAGGGCGGCTCGTCGGGGAGCAGCGGGAGCCTGCGCTCGGCGGGCCGCGCCGCCGTCGTCGCCGCCGCCGGCGACGCCGACGCGACGCGGGTGCCCTTCGACGAGGACGGCTCCTTCATCGGGCAGTACGCGACGACGGGAGGCGCCGCGACCAGCGCGCCCAACGGGGGAGGAGGAAGACGGGAGAACGGACACGCGCGGGCGAGGAGAAGCTCCGAGGCGGACGACGCCTGTTGAAGTCGACGCGCGGGGCGCGGGGCGCGGGGCGCGGGACGCGGCGAGCGACGGAGGGAGATGAAAAACACGCAAACATCTACGAAACTCACAAAACCGTAAACCGTAAGGGTATATGTACATGAAACTAGCCTAACTTAACGCGTGTCTACCGCGCCGTGCGGGGTGGGTCGGCGGGGGGGGGGGGGGTAGATTCGGATAAATTATGTTTAAGTAACCGAGGGGAGACCGCGACGGGAAGAGGTCGCGAGGGGTGACTGACGAGCACGTTACGCGCGCGTGCGCGTGTGCGCGCGTTCCTGATTGGAGGTCGCGCGCGCTGCCGAGGGTGCCTGTGTTAGTCTCCGGATTGTAAGTCGCTCATTTCCCCCCACCCCCCATTTTGTTCGTTGGTTCATCGCCAGTCCCCGCCTAATCCCGGTGAGCTGGAGCCTATCCAGGCAGACACGGGGCGCAAGGCAGGGCTGTACCGAGGACGAGACGCCAGTCCATGGCAAGGCACCGGGAGGCGGTTTAGTCAGCAGGGCGCTCTGGTTTCCTCCCACGGTCCAAATATACGCTGCTGCCAGCGAGGTCAATTGGGCCTAATTGACCTCGCAGCGAGGTCAATTGGCCTAATTGACCTGCTGCCAGCGAGGTCAATTAGGCCAATTGACCTCGCTGGCAGCAGCGTATGTTTGGACCGTGGGAGGAAACCGGAGCGCCCGGCGAAAACCCACGCTGACACGGGGAGAAAACGCAAACCCCACACCAAAAAGGCACCCGATCCGGGAATCGAACCCTGGTTTTCTTGCCGCGGTGGCAAGGCTACCCGCCGCGCCACCGTGCCACCCGCTCACTTTATATTCGAGCAAAAGTTGAGCTTGCGTCTTGTAATCCGGCAGGCGTGTGTTTGAGCAGATCTGCGCAACTTTATTGACAACTGGTGAATGCCGTGTTGTGGCGCGCCTAGTACTCTCCGGGGGCGTCTTATAATCCGAAGAATACGGAAATCCGGGTGTTTTTGGCTAACGTTTGGATGGCGGCGTCGCGCGTCCGAGAGTTCGGGAGTCGCGTTCGAGGTCGCCTGTCCCACAGCTGAGCTTTACGGCACATGCGGCGGAAGCTTTCTCACCGCCGAGTGTTGTGGTTTTTTTTTTACTTTTCCGGGTCGAGTCCGCGTGTTCGTTCGCATTAATGTTATTATCACCGTTGCCGTTGTTGTTTTGGAAATGTTTTTAGGCCGAGCGTGCCGCGCGGCGGTTTTCCGCGGGAACTCGCGTTTGTTTTCGAATTGTTAATGTTTACAGCGGTTTTGGGGGGGAGAGGGGCCGTCAGTCGCTTCCCCCAAAAGTTGCAATGGTTTGTGGGTAAGTTAAAGCATTATGGGTAACTGAGAGAGGGAAAACACGTACAAAAAAAAGTTGCTAAGGTAGGGAGGGACAAGAGCATACATTTTGAGAAAGATCGAAAGAAAACATGTTATTTGTCGCGTTTGTATAAACACCATAAACTGTATAGACGTCACCGTGGAAGTTTAGGAGGATTCGCGTCATCAGCGTTAAAAAAATTTATTGTTCACTGTTACTGAAACAAGCAGACAAAACTCAAACCAAGATCACAACAATCTCATTTCCAGGCCGAATCCAAACGGGGCAACACCAGCCCTTGGCATCAGAAAGGTCAAGTGCCGAGCCTCCCGCTGTGAATTTCCACAGCGTGTTTACCAATCATCAGGGGCGTCCAAGTGCATCGCATAGTAACCCAGCGACGATGTTTGAACGGGAACTGACAGTTAAACGCAGGGAATCCGTGGGCGAGTGACACGGAGACCGGCGTTTTGCAACTGGCAGCATTTCCACCCCACGTGATTGCTCTCATCTCCCTCCTGTTTTCATCTGCTCCTGTTTCACCTCCATGAGATGTCTGGCAATCGTGGAAGAGTAGGCCAAAGGAACGATCTCAAAGCTGAGCTAATGGTGAAATTAGTTGTGGGGGGGTGCTTTCTCTTCACGCTACTAATGGCTGTGCAACCACTGCCACACTTCAATTAACAAGTTTGTAATGTGCTTTCTGAACTTGTGATTCAGTTCCGCCTGCCTGGATGTAATGTGTCGGTTAACACATTCAGTCAACGCGTTATTAACACGCTCGCTCCTGTCTATTATACCTCCGGAGCGTGCCTGCTATTTTAATTTGACAGCATTCAAATGTAAACAGGAAGGAATAAGTATTCGTTTCACCGACGATAAAAAACAACATAACTGTATATATATCACGCTTAATAATAAACACGTTAATCATACAGACCTCTTACAAGCCACTGCTGGATGGATTTGTACGATTAGCAGTCATGTCAGGATATGATGAGGCATTCTCCACAAAACTCAGTCAAAGAGTGTTAACGAAAACAATCGTCCCGACAACGAGAAGTTCCCGCCAACTGATCGTCAGGACCAGGCCCCGATCTTTGACACTACCTCCCGTGGCAGTTGCGCCACGGCGACATCTTTGCGTACAATATTCCCGTAACAGTGTTCCAATTAAAATATTACTTTCACCGATAAGATGATGGATACGGTGACGAAACGTCGGACCTGTCTCGACACCGTCAACGCGCCCGCAAATGTCCGAGGCGCGTCGCCAGCGTCTCATACCGCTTCGGAAATATCACCCCGACGAGATGTCACAAACGAGTACCGGACACTGTCTAGATCAGATGTTCTCACCAATTTGCACCTCAAGGCCCACTCGGGTCTGGTCTCCACGGATCACTAGGTGGCACTCGCGGCCCACTGATGCGTCGCGACCCATCGGTTGACAATGGTGGCCCTAGGCTTCAATGGTAAATCCTCCCATAGACTTCAATGCTAAATTCTGGCATAGACTTCAATGTTAAAGTCTGCGGTTGCGAATGGCGGTTCTACAGCGTGCGCGGTTGAATCGGTCACACGTGGTATTTGTACATTTAAAACGAGGCGTGTCGGCAAACGAGAAAAGCACGGGTTTAAATTACAAAAAAAAAGTTCATAATATATACGTTATCCAAAAAAATAAGCGATTATTAATATTTCTTGTACATATATTTGTGTGTTTAATGTATAAAGCTGCATGGTTTTTTTGCACACGTAGTAGAGGCTGTTTTGTTTGGCTTTCGCTAGACACGCGCTGCACACACAGCTGGGCCAGCGATAGACGATAGATGTTTGTTATTACAGCAGAAAAATACCCAGCGAGCTCGCGAGCTCTTTACGGGGTGACTGCATTGACACAACAAACATGCGAATTAGGGGCCGGATTGATCGGGTTGGGGCAGCCAGTGTGCAGCGATTGACATGACCAGATTGCAACGGGCAACCTTGGTCAATCGGGTTGAGCTGTGGTACGTTACCGGGGAAATATTCGACCAATAGTCACCGGACATTGCCGCTGCAAACGCATTTACAATTAGCAACGTTGGCCAACTTGGGTTGGGCAGTGGCACAGAGTTTGGGCAACATTAGACGCCGTTGCTGCAAACGCGTTTACAATTGGCATCTTTAGCCACTCAGGTTGAGCAGTGGGTACAGAGTGGCCCGATTTCTCTCGAGCCTGTGAGGAAAGTAAAACAACCCTGGCGAACGATGTTTGGTCTACAGAACACACCTCCTCGGGCGGTGGTCACGTGGCGGCATCACAACTCGCTGCGACTGTTGCACTTTGGTGCGTCGATTGCAGTGGTGTCGTCAAAGACAAAGATCCCCCGTATAGCCTTAACAGACTGTAGGGTCAAGTGTCATTGGGGAGTAGCACCTGTGAATGTCAATGGCAACGGTGTAAGGAAGAAAATGATCGGCAGTATTCGTCAACGGCGTCGGCAACTCGCGCAATAGTGTCATCAGCAACAGAATCAGCAGCAGATACAGCGCAGAAATGGCATTGTTACCGCAAGCAAATCCCCTTCATCATCATCAGCAGCAATGCGGGCGAATGCAGGAATAGCAGCTTTAACGCGAGGGTGTCTATGCAGCGGTGACGCAGTGTCTGTCTGGTTGGCGCCGGCTGACCGCGTGACTGCCTCCCCCCCTATCTGCAATTTCATCGCGCCCGAGTCGTTCTCTCTTCAAACGAACACCTTCGACATTGACCGAATACTGTGCGCGTTATGAGTTACATTCTTAACGTTTAATATTAGCAGCAGCATGAGTACCAATCACGAACAGCGAATGATTAGGGGAAGGGGTGAGTGAGTGAAGGAACATTGCACACACAACACACCATTCTGGCCCGTTTCCCATCAAATTGGCTGTTTTTCACACCGATAATTGCTTTTTACGAGACGCGACGTTGTCCATTAAATCACGGCCTTCAGGATGAAATCTCGCGCTCGCACCGAAGGGAGAGATCACTATTCCGCGTCTAATGGACATTCATACTTGTGTTGTTACCGGTCGCATCTACCCGGAGCATGGGATTGTAAAAGGGTTGCGCCACTTCTAACTCAATATCCACTCCGGAGCACCGCACCTTTCAAACGGCGCAATGAGACCCTGGAGAGAGAGAAAGAGACACGTGTGTGTAGAGCGTAATTATTCTCCAAACGGTTTCGAGTTTAATACGTTCTCGTAGGAATAATTTAGCAGCTTTTTAGTTAAAGTACACATTTTATCCATAGCGAAGCTCTGTTTGTGAGTTTAGGTCATGTGAAAAAGTGTGTAAGTGTAGTGTACCCGTCGATATGTTGGAGCAAACGAGCGAGCACATACAGCACTTACCTTAAAAGATGGTACCGACGTTTCGCTGAGACTTCCACTCAGCTTCATTAGGGCCCTTCATCAGGTACACTACACTTACACACTTTTTCATCAGGGCCCTGATGAAGCTGAGTGGAATCTCAGCGAAACGTCGGTGAAGGTAAGTGCTGTATGTGCTCGCTCGTTTGCTCCAACATATCGACGGGTGCACTTCACTTACACACCTTTATTCACATGACCTAAACTCATAAACAGAGCCTCACTATGAATAACATTGGTCATGAAAGCCTACGAGTTAATTTTAAGGGGGGGTTGTACACAATAGCAGCCAGAGGGGTTCAAATCCACGTAATAGTTATTGATCCCCCCACCCCTACCAACATGGTATCATCAGTCATGCTGAGCATCACTTCGGGAGGTTAAATGTCGACTGCCAATTTAAAAGGTACCCAAAGAGTTGATCCTCATCGATTTCATTGGAATTTATAAAAAAATCTGGTCTCCGTGTAGAAGTGACTACAGGTGTCAGTTTCAATGTAAGAGTCATGAGGCTCCGAGCCAACCCGCAGCTTCCAAAGGTCACGCACACATTGATTAGTGCGAGGTGGTCAGCTGACAGTACAGCAGGCGGGTTCGCGACCCGCACGTGTGGACTGTTGGGTTGTATATAGAGGTGAAAGTAAGCCGGTCCGGTTAGAAAGTTGCCGAAGCATTCGGTATTACAAAACGACCGTGGCGCGGTAAGAAATTCACCTTACACCCCGTGGTGATATCCGCTCGTACGCACATGTATACGCTAGGTAAGCCTTCGTTTCTAAGCACACGTTGTTATTACGTTCGCAGTCTTTACGGTCGTGAGGTCACGTTGCGTTCACGTATCCGTTCGTTTGTTACGCGTCCTGTAATATTCATATTGACAGTTTTTTTTGTTTTCTCAAAAGGTTGTGTCGGTGCCCATGATATCTCGCAAAGTGCTTTTTGTATAATTTTCAAGTCGCAAAAATACATGAACCCGCGGAGTTGCCTCGGCAGCGTGGTGCCTCGTCTTTCTCGGAACGTGTCTCTCTTGCCCTCCAGATTTACTTTCTAGAGATGTTCTTTCGGGATCGTCGGTGTCACTGAGCGTTCCTCCTCTCTGCTTCGCGACGTTTCGCCTCCCACGTTGGAGGCATCGTCGGGCGTTGTAAAAGCACAGCTTTCTAAAGCAATTCTCAGGCATCGAGCAGTGAAAACCTGCATCTAAGTATATTTCTCCTCCTTTAGGTCATCTATTCTCACGCTCGCCTGGTCGCGGTCAGTTACAGGGGGGCCCGTTGACATCATCCATTGTCAGAAACCGCTTAATAATAATAATAGCATTTATAGAGCGCCTTTCACCCGAGGGTCACAAAGCGCTGCACAACGCTGTGGAGAGAACGGCATGTCAATAACATCAAGACAGATAAACTGAGAGTCAAGCAATCGCGATAAATTATAGGACATAGATCGTAAAGACAGCAGAAAAATAATAATAATAGCAACTACAGAGCGCCTTCTACCCGAGGGTCACAAAGCGCTGCACAGGGCCGCGGAGAGAACGACAAACCAACAACGACAGAGAACGGTAATCAGACAATCAATCGAGAGCAATGCGAGCGGAGCCTGTGCCGCACGCCTGAGGGCGATGTGGAGGGATGGGGAGGCCAGGGTGGTGGAGCTGGTGGTGAGTGGTGGGTGGTGGTGAGGAATGACGCTTGATGGTTAGGAGTGGTGAGTGTGCATTAATTAATTAGTTGAGGGGTGAGTGAGTGAGTGTCGCTATGAGCGAGTGTCTCTATGAGTGAGTCACGAGTGACAACATGAACTCAGCTGACCTTTCCCAGGTCTCGCTGAGCACACACACACACAGCGACGCGAAGCGGGGAGGGTGGCAGGGGAGGGTGGCGGTGGTGGGTGGGTGGGTGGGTGTTGACGGCAGCCGGGGTGGGTGATGCAGCGTTGAGCGGTGAGAGACGCGCAGCGGCGGGGTGAGCACCAGGCGCGTCGCAGCCGCGGGTGTTGTGGGTGTTGCGACACCCGCACTTTCACACAAACATAATTCCATCCCCCCCACTTTTTCCTGCAACACCCGCGGCTGCAACGCGCCTGGTGAGCGCTAAAGCTGTGAGGCTTGGTGGTCGCTCGCAACAACACCGCGACTATCTTTGGCTCAGACCCTTCTTTTTGGGGCTTTTTTTTATTTACTATTATTATTGAAGCCACTTTACTGGTGGCATCTGCCAAGCCCTGACGCGCTAAGTGGGGCTTTGTGGAGAGCGGCTCCGACAAGCGGGGTCGAGGTGGGGGCCGGCAGCAACGCGGGGGGATTTAGGGGCCAGGGTAGGGCTCAGGCCAGCACGGCGGTCATTGAGGTGCCGTGTGGGGGTGATGGGGGGGGGCTCTGAACAAATCCTCCTCGTGATGGGCGGTGAGGGATGCCGATGTGTGGGGAGGGGGGTGGGTGGCACGCGTGATTGAGACTGGCAGAAGTAACCCGCTCTGTGCTCTTGCCTTTGGCCTCTGATCCTCGTGAGAAAAGATCAGCGGTGGTGGTGACGGTGGTGGGTGGTGGCGGTGGTGATGGTGGTGCCCCTACAGTCTGTTAAGGCTACACGGGGGATCTTTGTCTTTGGTTTGTGGGGAGCGGTGGCTCGGTGGAGAAAATACAAAAAAAACTCCACACAGAAAAGCGACACCCGAGCCGGGAATCGAACCCGAGTTCCTTCTGACTGTGCGGTGCGAGTGTAACCACTGCAACACCCACATCAATACCATTCCTTTTCACTCCGTGGCTCCCGTGACCTCTACACGCACCGCCCTCGCATCAACCGTCTGCGTACATCATCTGAAATCTCATATCAGGCGATCCGCGTACGTCACGTATCAGATCAAATTCTACAATGAATGGGGGGAAGAAAAAAAAAACCGCGCGTCTCATTGATCTTAGATTCGTGCAAAGTGTCGGACATTCGATGCTCAAATACTGCGAGCAGGGGTGGGGCGGAATGTAAAAACGACGCCATCGCATCTGTCTGGTCCCTGAGTCCAATTTCAACCTGACTTGGATCACCTTATAGGCGGGCGGTGTCTTAAGAGTTACAAGGACACGCACTGGCGCTGCATTAATAATGGGGGGCAAGCCAGGCTATTGCAGGGGCCCCCACACGGGGGTGGGCCCCCGTGGCCGGCCGTTTGGCTGAGTGACGTCCGCCATACAGGCAAATCCACAATCGTTTCACAGTTGATTCGTCACTCAGACATGTTCTCCCAGTGTCCGCGACGGTTTTTCTCTGGGCACTCCGGAATCCTCCCACAGTCCAAAGACTACATTCCCCCCCCCCCTCCCCCCCCCACCATACTGGGTATATCCCTGCCTTGCGCCCTGTCTCTGCCGGGATAGGCTCCGGCTCACCGCGACTATGTCCAGGATTAAGCGGTTTCTTATAATGGATGGATGGATGGACAATGTGTTATGTCGATTCGCGTGTTTGTTGTGTCGCAGGAATCCTGTAAAGAGCTTTTGCAAGCTCACCGGGTATATTTTTTCCGCTGCAATAATAAACATCTATCTATCGAGCCTCGTCTCCCTTTCGCGATGCTGGTGGTGGGTGGGGGGGGGGGGCAATATCCTGTGCTGCCCCCCCGTGGTTACGACCGCGAATGAGGAGCGGTGGCGACGCGCCGCCGACAACCGGCCGCCTGCGCCGTCGCATCTCCGACAAGAGACTCGACCCAGCGGGAGGCGATGTTTACATGAAGCCCCCCCCCCAAGTCGCCCCCGTCCTCCAACCCCTCCCCGTGGCTCCCTGCGCAGCCCCCCTCTCTGGACAGGCACACTGCCCTGGAGGCAGTGGCGTGCAGAGAGCGGGACGGAGGGGGCGACGCCCCCCGGGCATCCATTTCAGGGGGGCATCCCTATCAAGCAAAGAGTGAAATCAAACGGTCCCACAAGCTGGTGTGAATGTGGATCAGTGTTGTAATAAGCGAGACCAGAGTAGAGAACCTGTTACGTGTAAATACTGTGAGTAATGCCGATTAACTCTTTCGGTGCCCTGTCGACGCCGATCGACGTTACTTTTCATCATCCACTGTGCCCTGTCGACGACCGTCGACACGTTATAGTACTGCCCTACAACTCATTTTATGAATGAATGATAGTTCCCAAAGGTGTCTTCCTTTCTCACATTTCTCAGTACAAGGTCCTATACTTGAGTCTTGGGGGCATTCAATCAAGGAGTCGGAGTTGGCCCCGGGTATCACAAAATCTCTGCGCGCCACTGCCCTGGAGGGAGGAAGGGAGGGAATCAGCGGTGGGTGCCGTCGTGACCCCACGCGCTCCACCCTCATCGCTGGGACCCCGTCAACCCTGACGATGATGGTGACGATGATGATGATGATGATTGAAACAGCATCTCTCTATCTGTCTCTATGTAGCTGTGTGGATCTCTATGGGTCTCTATGTGTCTCTACGGGTCTCTATGTATCTATATGGGTTTCTATGTATCTCGAAAGGGAGACGAGGATCGATAGATATTCGCATGTTTGTCGTGTCGCTGGAGTCCTGTAAAGAGCTTGCAAGCTCACTGCGCATTTTTCTGCTGTAATAATACACATCTATCTATCTAACATCTATCTATGGGTCTCTATGCTTCTCTGTGAGTCTCTGTATCTCTACGAGTCTCTGTGGATCCCTCTGTCTAATTTAATATCAATTTGTGGCCCCATGCTGGAAGTAAATCTTGGGGCGCGTTAGTGAATGACTGCAAATGACAATGTGGCGGCGTGCTCAGAATCGTATCGTACGCCGTGATACAACCTGTGATGGACTGGCGTCCCATCCTGGGTGTAGGCCTGCCTTGCGCCCTGTGTCTGCCGGGATAGGCTCCGGCTCACCGCAACCCAGTACAGGATTAAGCGGTTTCTGACAACGAACGAATGAACGATACAAGCGTCAAAACCTGCACCTTCCCGTGCAATCGATATATAACGGAGCAAGTGTTCGTATTTAGTCTTCTTCCTTGCGATTCTTCGAAGCGCGATGGTTAAACTACAGTTTCCCACTTCCTTACACAGCCCCTTGCATTCGTATTTAGTGATATACGTTTTCACGGCTCGATTAATGATGATGCTTAATAATAATAATAGCATTTATATAGCGCCTTTCACCCGAGGGTCACAAAGCGCTTCCAACGTGGGAGGCGAAACGTCGTAAGGGAGAGCGCTCAGTGACACGGCTATCCCCAAAGAACAGCTCTGAAGAGCAACCATCAAGCGTTTGCATGTTTATATGTGTGTGTGTGTCCGGGGAGCGATGGCCCAGTGGTTAGCGCGCTGGGCTACGAATGTGGCGACCCGAGTTCGAATCCCGCTCACGGCCAACACCAGTGACGATTTTCTGAATCGGTCCTGGGCCTCCCCTAGGTCGACTCAGCCGCAAATGAGTACCTGGTGCGGTGTTTAAACATTGCCACCAGGGAGACAAAGGCGGCCGGGCGTGGTGCTGGTCACCCACCCCCTCGTGTGCCGTGTTGACCTTCATAGGTGCTCGCTAACGGCACTTGGCCCTACAGTCCGTTAAGGCTATACGGGGGGATCTTTGTGTCCGCATGGAGGGTACCGGTTTCCAATCCGTCATGAGCGCAAATGTTACAGTGCTTGAAGTGAGTCGCGGTGGCCAGAGCTGGGAGCTGGGAGCTTGCGTGAGAGCCATAGTGCCTGCCGCACCGAGTGAGAGAGCGAGCGAGCGAGTGAAAGCTGGCGTGAAAGGATGGGTGCCAAACAGCGAGCGAGGCGGGCACAATCCGTCAAGCTGGGCCGTGAAGGACCTCTTTCACCCCCAGCTCTTTTAACCACTCCTCAATAATAATAATAATAATCGTCTACCACGCCTTAAGTGGCTTTAATCGGCAGGGCGAGGGAACCCTGAAAGAGAGCATTTAGCGCCGCGCGGCGCCCGGGCCGCCCCGCCAAACCACTCCTCATTAACTCACCCAGAGCGACGCGAAGAACTCCCTGGATAAGCTTGACAGCTCGAAGAGGCGGGGG
>JAZEWU010000025.1:1244664-1263238 GCA_036362915.1 Geotria australis | reverse complement strand
GCGCTAATATCTGCGGGGGTCGGGGCTAGGATCGATAGACCAGGGAAAGAGGGGCGACCCCCCCCCTCATACCCCCACCACCCTCCCCTAACCCCGCTAACCCCCTCCCCCCCGGCCCCCACCCTCATCTCCCACCAAGATTTAGGCGCGGTGCTAAATGTCAATGCAATTTGAGGGCATTTGTGTGTACGCGCGCGTGTGCGCGTGTGAACGCGTGTGTGTGTACGCGTGAGCGTGCGTATCAGTGTATGTAGGTGCTCGCTAATGGCACTTGACCCTACAGTCTGTTAAGGCTACACGGGAATCTTTGTCTTTGTGTGTGTTGCGGGGAGCGGTGACTCGGCGGTTAGCGCGCTGGGATACAAAATCTGGCCACCCGAGTTCGAATCCCGCTCACGGCCAACACCAGTGAAGATTTGCTGAACCGGTCCCGGGTACTCCCCTAGGTCGACTAAGCCTCAAATGACTACCTAGTCCGTTGCGAATGCATTACCACAAGGAAGACAAAAGCGGCCGGGCGTGGTGCTGACCACCCACCCATTCCCGTGCCGTGCCGCCCTTCATAGGTCCGACTCACTTACAGCTCTTGATCCTACAACCTGTTAAGGCTATACGGGGGATCTTTGTCTTGGGGCTCAGCTGTATGAATGTGTGTGGGTTCACGTGTTCACCTAGTGCGGTGTGTAAACATTGCCACTAGGGATACAAAGGCGGCTGGGCGTGGTGCTGGAGACTCACCCCCTCGTGTGCCGTGTCGACCTTCATTGGTGCTCGCTAACGGCACTTGCCCCAACAGTCTGATAAGGCTACACGGGGTATCTTTGTCTTTGTGTTTGGACGCGGGCTACAGTAGATCTACGCACGTGTCTTGTGTGTGAGCGCCGCTGTCAATTCCGGACATGCCGGGGACACGACACTTAACGTCGCTGCCGCTCAGTAGCCGGCGAGAAGAGACGAGATTGGATTTGATTCGAGAGCTGTTTCCGATTCACTCGAGCGAATCACGCGCACTCGTCATCTTAAGCAGGGGATCGTCCGGAAAAAATATCCCAAATATAGCAGCGGCGGCCGTGTCGAGTCCCGATACTCGGTCAGGCTTTCATGGATAATTTAAGAACACTATTCTGATGTGTTGTTATCATCATTATCATTCATTCATTGTCAGAAACCGCTTAATCTTGTACAGGGTTGAGGTGAGCCGCAGCCTATCCCGGCAGACGCGGGGCGCAAGGCAGGGCTATACCCAGGACGGGACGCCAGTTTATCACAGGGCACCGGGGGACAATTTAGTCCGCAGGCCGATTCACCTAGACAGCAGTATGGATTGTGGGAGGAAACCGGAGTACCCGGCGAAAATCCACGCGGACACGGGGAGAACATGCAAACTGCACACAGAAAGGCGGCAGCGTTACTCACTGCGTCACCGCGCCGCGCTGTATGATAATTGTTGTTGTTATTTCGTGTATCCAGCCAGAAGGCAGTTCACAGGCTACTAAGGTCGTACGTAATGAACACCAAGTCGTCAATGAATAATACAGTCAATCCGCTGATTGCATTTAAATTGCTACATTAGCGGGAACGGAGCGGCAACTTTGTTGCGCTGTTTGATGTTTGTAAAGTGCGCTTATTTTCATGCAAATGTATTAAAAAATATATAATTATTTTTGGGGGCACGACGACGCGGTGAGTAGCGCTGCGGCTTCACAGCCAGAAGGTCCCTGCTTCGAATCCCGGCTCGGTTGCATTGTTTGTGTGGAGTTAGCATGTTCTCCCCGTGTCCGCGTGGGTTTTCTCCGGGCACTCCGGTTTCCTCCCACAGTCCAAAGACATGCTGCTGCGTAGTTTAATTTGCCTGCTGAGTAATATATATATCAGTGAGATCACCAACAATTAGGGCGCTCCTCGGGATGATGAGGGAGGGGGTTGGGTGTGGGGGGGTGGCGGGTTGGGGGTCGGGGGGGGGGGCGGCTAGTCGGGGGGGGCGGCTAGCGATGCGCCTGTGGAGTGGCGCGCAATGCAGGGGCGCCGGGGGCTGCTGGCCGCACGAAGCACCATGCGTGGTGGCTATCGGTGGACATCGATCCCCAGACATTAAAATGCAAGTGAGCGCGCGCATGCACACACACACGGTCACCCCGCTTACACGCCACGCGCACATACACGCGGACACACACACACACACGCTGATTTTTCGTTCTCTGTCGTTGTTGACATGTCCGTTCTCTCCGCAGCCCTGTGCAGCGCTTTGTGACCATCGGGTGAAAAGCGCTCTATAAATGCTATTATTATTAGCTGAGCCCCGAAGACAGAGTCCCCCGTATAGCCTTAACAGGCTGTAGGATCAGGTGCTGTAAGCGAGGAGGACCTATGCAGGTCGGCACGACACGCGAATGGGTGGGTGGTCAACACCACGCCCGGCCGCTTTTGTCTTCCTTGTGGTAATGTATTCGCAACGCGCTAGGTACTAACTTGAGGCTGAGTCGGCCTAGGTGAAGCCCAGGACCGGTTCAGAAAATCGTCACTGGTGTTGGCCGTGAGCGGGATTCGAACTCGGGTCGCCAGGTTTGTAGCCCGGCGCGCTACCTTGCGCTCTGTGTCTACCGGGAAGTGATATTGAATGAAATGAACGACGAAGATAACAATAATAATTTTACATTTATAACGCACACATATTCATTCACTGTCGAAGGTACTCATTCGACGAGAGAACGACTCAGAGGCGCGAGGAAAGCGCAGAGAGGCAGAGAAGGCAGCCAGGCGGTTTTGCCGGCGCCATATTGTCACTCACTGCTTCCTATATATTATGATGTTATCGGACAAATAATTAATGAGTGGTTTTTTTAAGTAGTGGGAGGAAACCGGAGAGCCCGGAGGAAACCTACGCAGAACAGGGGGAGAACACACAGAAAGGCGCCCGAGCCGAGATTCGAACGCGGTGCCTTCTTGCTGCGAGTTGCAGATGTTACCCACTGCGCCACCCTGATAATGAGCACAACTCGGAGCCAAGCCAGGACGACGTGGGGCCGCGTGGGCCACACGAGCCGCGCGCCACACGTGTCACAACACGTGCCACACTTGCAGATGTCTCCAACGAATGGGAAGCGCCGAGTTGACCGCTCAAGCGCACCGAGCAGCCCACCCCCTCCCCCGTAACCCCCTCCATGTTCCTCGCCTCTTGGTCACCTCCTTACCCCCCACGCTCCCTCCCCTCTCCCCTTCCCAGGGTCTGACAGGAAGCTCTGAGCGTCGGGTGGCGACGCGGTGACTATCACAAACGAGAATGGGATGAAATCTGAAAAGGGCCATTGGTGGCGAGGGCGGCGTAGTGAGTAGCGCTGCCGCCTCACAACAAGAATGACCCGAATTCGATTCCCGGCTCGGGTGCATTTCTGTGCGGCGTTTGCGTGTTCTCCCCGTATCCGCGTGGGTTTTCCGCCGGGTACTCCAATTTCCTCCCACAGTCCAAAGATATGCTGCTGCCTGGGTTAATTGGCCTGCTGACGACTAAATCGCTCCCGGTGCCCTGTGATGGACTGGCGTACCATCCACGTGTCTCTACGCGTGTCTATGGGCATTTGAGGCTGGGTCGACCTAGGCGCAGGGGTGAAAGTAACTCAAATCTCTTACAAGTACGATCGAATCCCAACACCCCCCCCCCTTCCTTTCTCACCTGTACCGCACTAAACGCTTCGACCACTTCCTAACCCGGTACGCCGTCGCGGACCGTACCGGCTCACTTTCACCTCTGAGCTGGAGCCACGGGGGTGGGGGCTCTGTGCGGCTCTTGTGGATAAATCTTTATTATTTATACGTTGGGATCTATTTTTACCCGGGCAGCGCGCGCGCTGCTAATGGACGCGGAGCGATTCGGGAGACGGCGGCGGCGCGGGGGGGCGGGAAGTGGTTTGGTTTCTGATGGCGCAGCGAGTTTCGGTTCCTCCACGGCTGACGTCACGCCACCGATGCCCCGCGTTACACGATGAAGGCTCCGCCTGAAAACTCAATAGCCATCAGGTCACTAATCACACGTCAATTGCAACGCTGCTCCTCATTCATTCATTCATTCGTTGTCGGGCCGCGCCTGAGACTGGACTGGCTCGAGGTGAGCCGGAGCCTGTCCCGGCAGACACAGGGTGCACGGCAGGGCTAGACCCAGGATGGTTAGCTCGATAGATGCGTATCGTTACAGCGGAAAAAATCCGGTGAGCTTGCAAGCTCCAGAAGCGGGATTCCTGCGATACAACGCTGGCTCCTGTCTCTAACACTAACAGATAGATCGTGTATTATTCCATCCATCCATTTTCAGAAACCGCTTAATCCTGTACAGGGTCGCGGTGAGCCCGAGCCTATCCAGGCAGACACAGGGCGCAAGCCAGGGCTATACTCAGAATGGGACGCCTGTCCATCACAGAGCACTGGGACCAATTTAGTCAGCAGGCCAATTAACCTGTGCAGCAGCATGTCTTTGGACTGTGGGAGGAAACCGGTGTACCCGGCGAAAACCCACGCGGACACTGGGAGAAGATGCAAACTCCACACAGAAACGCCCCCGAGCCAAGATTCGAACCCGGGACCTTCATGCTGCGAAGGGGCATCATTATCAGCCGTAGCGCATTCACCGCTTGTTGCAGAGGTGCACAGTTCGATTCCAGCGGCCGCCCTGGTTATAACTGCCGAGTCATAACCGTGATAACTGTAATAACACCACGCACTGCCTGCTTCACGGTGGACGCTGAAGAACCGTGACGTGATGCCATAGAGGAGACCAATTTTCAGAAATTAAAAAAATTACACTGTAAACGGCTCCATTGTAATTATAAACACAGCAACAAGGGGGCTCCCCCGCTGGCAGAGTAATGACCCGGTTCACGCGAGCAGATAATATCCTGGCCCCTCCGCTTCCCACCTGGTTAAAGAAAATAAACGTGGAATTTAGCGGTGGATTATACGTTTTGGTGACTTTGTTATCATTGATCGCAGAAGTAGCCCGATCGTCATTATCATGATCAGCAGCAGCAGTAATTGGAATATATAATAATAATAGCGTTGTATATAGCGCCTTTCACCCGAGGGTCACAAAGCGCTGCACAAGGGCCGCGAAGAGAACGGCATGTCATCATCAGCAGCAAGTGCAATGTCGTAACCGTCATCAACCCGTGCCTGGATTGCCATCTCTATGACCTGGCAGCGTTACTGTATCAAGGCGGCCGGGCGTGGCGCTGGTCACCCAACCCCTTGTGTGGCCATGTCGACCTTCACTGGTGCTCGCTAACGGCACTTGCCCCTACAGCCTGTTAAGGCTACACTGGAGGATCTTTCTCATTGTATCACGCGGTGACCGGTCAAACCCACACCGCCAGGCCACCCCAACCCTCGTACACGCGACACAAGACGCTGCCGGTCACCACCGCGGTTAAAGTTCGATTCCCATCAAGAGTCTTCCGTAGCTCCTTCACGGGCCTGGGGAAACCCGACACGGGCCCGTACTGTCCATATCAACGATCGATACAATTTATATAAACGTCCGCTGCTCGTGCTACAGAAATACACGCCGCGCACGGACCAACGTGGAAATGCTAACGGGCCAGCTAGATAATTAATGAGATAGAGGGGTTGGACGCAGCGAAGGGAACCCAATGGGGAGAAGTGAGAATGAGAATCGCTTGCAGACCCTCAAAATACACGTGCGGATATTAATACAAACACGGCGCGGTGGGTGTGCACAGGCGCCGGAATGAGTCCACTGCTGAATGATGCCAACCGCCCTCTGGGTGGAACGTAGGAGTTTGATTTAATAACAATAATAATTTTACATTTGTAACGCGCACATATTCATTCACAGTCGAAGGTACTCATTCGACGAGAGAACGACTCAGAGGCGTAGCGAGGAAAGCACAGAGAGGCGGAGGAGGCAGCCAGGCGGTTTGCCGGCGCCATATTGCCAGACACTGCTTCCTATATATTAGGATGTTATCGGTCAATTAATTAATGAGTATTATTTTTTAAGTTGTGGGAGGAAACCGGAGAACCCGGAGGAAACCCACGCAGAACAGGGGGAGAACACACAAACTCCAGACAGAAAGGCGCCCAAGGCGGGGATCGAACCTGCTCGGGCAAGACCATTCTTTCTGTGAGGCGCAGATGTTACCACTGCGCCACCCTGCCGCCCGCAGTGAATTTGTAGAATCGCTCCCGAGAGATGGTATTTCGGGATGGCCGTGTCAAGCGTTCTTCCTCTCCCCGTTCGTGGTGTTGCGCCTCCCACGACGTTGGAGGCGTCATCAGGCGTCTGGTGAAGCCTCCAACGTGGGAGGACATGTTGTGGTGTGTGAACACCAGCGCTGTGGGACACACAGGCAGTGACCCTACAGTTTGTTAAGGGCTATACAGCGCTTTGTGACCCTCGGGTGAAAGGCGCTATATGAATGTTATTATTATTATTATCCTGGGGTATAGCCCTGACCATTGCGCTCCGTGTCTGCCGAGATAGGCACAGGCTCACTGCGACCCTCGTACAGGATTAAGCAGTTTCTGACAATGGACGAATGAATGAATCCGGTAATAAGCTGCAAAAGAATACGTGAACCGGTCCTGGCACCACCCTCCCCGCGCCGGCCGCCGCCACTCATTCTTTAAAAAAAGTACATCTATCACACACCGTGTATTGTGTGTCCCCGTCTGCTCAGTCTGTCAGTCTGTATTGATAATAACAATAATGACGATGACAGCCTCCCGTCTCTCCCCGTTCCGTATCGTTGGCGAGTCGCGGCTGTTTTCCGGCTAATGGACCTCGACTGCGAATCACTCGGGTCGCCGCTCTAAATAGTTCGCGAGCGGAGTCTTGGCGCTGCGTGCTCGTGTCCTGGTAATGACACGGGCACCCGCGTCGCCCGCACACAGTCAGTCGCCAGGCTGATGGGCGGCAGGGTGTCTGTGCGAGCGGCAGGGTGGCGCGGTGCAGGCGCATCGCAGTCGCGGGTGTTGCGCGTGTTGCGACACCCGCACTTTCACAGTAACATGATTCCATCCCGCCACTTTTTACTGAGGTAGTCTCATATCATATGTTACGACACCCGCACTTTCACAGAAACATGATTCCATCTCCCCCACTTTTTCCTGCAACACCCGCGGCTGCGACGCGCCTGGCGCGGTGGTAATATCCGCGACTCGCAGAAAGAATGGTCTCTTACCCGAGGCGGATCGATTCCCGCCTCGGGCGCCTTTCTGTGTGGAGTTTGCGTGTTCTCCCCCTCCTGTTCTCCTCCTGTTTCCTCCCACAACTAAAAAACACTCATTCATGAATTGGCCGATACTGTAAATAGAAGAGTGGGGGGAGGCGGCATATACTGGGCGCAAGACAGAGCTATCCGCGGGTGGAACGCCAGTCCGTGGCAAGGCACCAGGGTGAAATTATCCCTGGCAAATCTTATTTATCCTAGGAAACCGGAATACCCGACAGAACCCCACGCAGACACGGTCAGAACAAGCAAACTCTACACAGAAAGGCGGCCCCCCGAGCCGAGCATCGAACGCGGAACCTTCTTGCTGACAGCCGGGAACCGATAGAGAGAATTTGGAGTGAGAGAGGCAGAGAGAGAGAGGGAGGGAACGGAGCGGTGCAAGGCACCAGAGATTGTAAAAGGTTTGTCAAATGAACCTCTGTGTGGACATTGAATCAATCGCGTCACGTGAGCTCCACAATTCCCTCTGCTCCTTAAATCCCTCCCAAACCCCCCCCCCCCACATTGTAAGCACACTCTCTCCCCCGTTCTCTCCATCGACATCCCACCTCTCTCCACCGCCACATCCACCCATTCCCGCTCGCTCCCTCCCTCCCTCAGTCCTCGCTTCTCCCATCCCAACTAACCCCGTTAGCCCACACCGCCTCGCGTCCTTTTCTGTCCGGCCTCTCTCGCCTTGAGAGTGCTTGCTGGGTAAGGCGAGACACAGAGACAGGGGGAGAACGGCCGAGGGGGGGGGGGAGAGACGCGGAGAGAGAGTGGAAGAGAGAGCGTGGAACTGTGAAGCGAGAGTACGCGGCACAGGGCGGACGAGCAGAGACGGGGAACAGTCGGTCCGGAGCAACTCCCAGCCGAGTACGTCCAGGTCACCACCCCACCGCTCACCGGGTGAGTACTATTACTGACATCACCTTCCTCTCGTTCATTCGTTATCAGTACCAGCTTCGTCCTGTACAGGCTCGCTAAGGACCGGAGTCTATCGCGGGCAGACACAGGGCGCGCGTCAAAAGGTATATCGAGAATGGGACGCCAGTCCATCGCAGGGCACCGGGGTTAATTTAGTCACGTCAATTAACCAAGGCAGCAAAACATGGTGAAAAATAGATGTTTTCTAATACATAGAACATACCCCCGTGAGCTTGCAAGCTCTGGAAGCGGGGTTCCTGCGATACTACTACACGAGCGAATTAACCATCGCAAACGATGTGTTTAGCATGTGGGAGGATACAGGAGGAATACCCCACGCGGACACGGGGAGAACATGCAAACTCCGCACAGGAAGGCAGCCGAGCCGGGATTCGAACCCGGGCCCTTCTTGCTGTGAGGCGGCAGCGCTACCCACTACGCCACCGTGCCGCCGTGCCGCCACACACTACATCTTATTTATTATTAATATAGAACGGGGGTCAAGGTAGAAGCGTTCACGTCGCGATCCCTGTCAGGTAGTACTTGGTATTGCCTGCGAATTCTACCAAACACTTCGAAGCCAAGCTGAAAGACGACCATGTCCAGAAGCTGGCCATCGTGCTTCGAAGAATCGCAAAGAAGAATATAGAACGCGTGGCTGTATTATTGGGAGCGGTGGGGCAGTGGTTGGGCGCACTGCGATATGAACCCGGCAAACTGAGTGGTGCTTTAGCAGCGCAATGGACTCGCGATTCAAAAAGGTCGCCGGGTCGATTCGATCTCCCGTTACGGCAGTTTTAAAGAATCCGCTTCTTAAAACTTCGCCTCCCCGCGCCTCTTGTCAACGAAAACAATATTTAATTCGTTCACCAGAATGTAGTCGTTCGGAAGGTTGCGCGTCTGGTGGGGTAAAGTGTGGGATACTCCCCCGCCATCTCCAACACGTCTGAGCGTGGAAGAGTAATAATAATAAAAATAGCATTTATAGAGCGCATTTCACCCAAGGTTCGCAAAGCACTGCACAAGGCTGTGGAGAGAACGGCATATCAACAACATCAAGACAGATTAACCGAGAGTCAAGCAATATCGATAAATCATAGGACATATGACATAAAGACAGCAGAAAAAATACTACTAATTCTCTAAAGGGGGTCGCTAGACCCTGTAGTCTGTTAAGGCTACACCGGGGGATCTTTGTCGTTGTGTCGTTTGACGCCGCATTCACTGAATTGGCACTTAAACGTCATCATGATTTTAACGACAGCTTCCAGTGAGCAGTCGTTTTTGTATCGCTATACCGAGTCGATGCGTGATCATATTTGGTGTTAGTGACATGCCGTTCTCTCCACAGCCTTGTGCAGCGCTTTGTGACCCACGGGTGAAAGGCGCTCTATAAATGCTATCTTCTTCTTCTTTGCGATTCTTCGAAGCACGATGGCTAGCTTCTGGACATAGTCGTCTTTCAGCTTGGCTTCGAAGTGTTTGGTAGAATTCGCAGGCAATACCAAGTACTACCTGACAGGGATCGCGACGTGAACGCTTCTACCTTGACCCCCTATAAATGCTATTATTATTATTAATATATTATTATGATCATAGCAGCCCTCTTCCCGGCGTTTCGAGGTGCGTTTCCCAGCTACCGAGCTGTAGCGTTTCACTCTGCGTGTGTTATTGTATCCGGATCGGTATCGGTTGTCTATACGGCCACCTTTCAAGCAGCACGAGCGGAATTTCCAGAAGGTCGCGTCCGAGTCTCATCCATTGCCCTTGTCTGTGTGTGTGTGTGTGCGAATGTCACGGGGAGCGGTGGCCCAGTGGTTAGCGCGCTGGGCTGCAAATCTGGCGACCCGAGTTCGAATCCCGCTCGCGGCCAACACCGGTGACGATTTTCTGAACCGGTCCTGGGGCCTCCCCTAGGTCGACTCAGCCTCAAATTAGTGCCTAGTGCGGTGTGTTGAACATTGCCACTAGGGAGACAAAGGCGGCCGGGCGTGGTGCTGGTCACCCACCCCCTCGTGTGCCGTGTCGACCTTCATTGGTGCTCGCTAACGGCACTTGCCCCTACAGTCTGTTAAGGCTATACGGGGGATCGTTGTCTGTGTCTTTGGGAGCGGTAGCTCAAGTGGTTAGCGCGCTGGGCTACAAACCTGGCGACCCACGTTCGAATCCCGCTCACGGCTCACGTCACCCACGTTCGAATCCCGCGCACGTCACACCGGTGACGATTTCCCAAACCGGTCCTAGGCCTCCCCGAGGCCTTAAGTAAATACCGGGTGCGGTGTGTGAACATCAGCAATGGGGAGAGAAAGGCGGCTTGATGTTGTCAAAAGCAAAGCGTTGACAATTGTTTTCAAACGTACAGTATAACATTTTAAACATTCATTAATTAATTGTCAGAAACCGCTTAATCCTGTACAGGGTTGCGGTGAGCCGGAGCCTATCCCGACAGACACAGGACGCAAGGAAGGGATATACCCATGATAGGACGCCAGTCCATCATAGGGCAAGCGGGGGCAATTTAGTCAGCAGGCCCATTAACCTATGCAGCAGCACGTCTTTGGACTGTGGGAGGAAACCGGAGTGCGCGGCGAAAACCCACGCGGACACGGGGAGAACATAGTCAACATTTTGCTCCATGTTTAACAGCAAAGACGATCAGCCCAACATGCAACAGTAAGGCCACACATACCCACTGATAGAGGGGGCTGTGTATCACGTCCTCTAGTGGAAGCCATTCCGCCAACGGTGGCGTTAGCAAGGCATTGCGGGGCTGCCCCTTTGCCTCTCCAGATCGGCAGCTATCGCGTCTCTATCGCGTTTGATGTGGTGTTGGATCTTACGAGACGGTCCCTGTCTGACAGCCGGCCAGCCCCGGCGTCTTATTCCCGGCGTCAGAGCCAGCCAGGCTGAGAATCCAAATCAAATGTGGATCAAGACCCGTAACTCACAGATCGCGCCTCCAGTGACCCGAGAAAACCCCCCCTCAACAAGACAGCCTCCGTCTGTGTTGACCCCGGCTGCTTCCACTGACCTCTTACGGCTCCGATTAAAATGTGTGGCTGTGTGTGGTTCTGTTTGGGGAGCGGTGGTGCAGCGGTTAGCGCCCCGCTCCGAACCCGGCGAACCGAGTTCGATGCCCGCTCACGGCCAACACCATTGACGATTATCCGAGTCGGTCCTGGGCCTTCAAACGAGTTACTGGTGCGGTATGTAAACATCGCCACTAGGGAGACAAAGGCGGCCGGGCGTGGTGCTGGCCACATATTCCTTCCCCGTGCCGTGCCGGAATTCAAAGGTGCTACTCGCTGACAGCACTTGACCCATGAGCCTGTTCAAGGCTATACGGGGATTATTTGTCTCTTTTACAAATAAGCAATGTTTCCTTCACGTGACCGTCTCCAAGGGCGACACGGTGGCGCGGTGAGCAGCGCTGCCGCCTCACCGCAAGAATCCCTGGGTTCGGTACCTGGCTCGGGTGCCGCCTTTCCGTGTGAAGTTTGCATGTTCTCCCCGTGTCCGCGCGGGATTTCGCCGGGCACTCCGCTCTTATCTAACAGTCCAAAGACATGCTGCTGCATGGGTTATTTGATCTGCTGACTAAATGTTCCCCTCCCCGGTGCCCCGTGATGGACTGGCCTCCGAGCCCGGTCACAAGCCCTGCCAAGCCCTGGCTCCGGCTCACCGCAACTTGATATATGATTGCGCGGTTTCTGACAATAATAATAATAATAGCATTTTATATAGCGCCTTTCGGGGGTCAAGGTAGACGCGTTCACGTCGCGATCCCTGTCAGGTAATACTTGGTATTGCCTGCGAATTCTACCAAACACTTCGAGGCCGAGCTGAAAGACAACGATGTCCAGAGGCTGACCATCGTGCTTCGAAGAATCGCAAAGAAGAAGACCCGAGGCTCACAAAGCGCTGCAAAGGAGTGCGGAGAGAACGGCACGCCAACAACGACAGAGAACGGAAAATCAGCAACGTCGGGTGAGCCGCGCGGCCTACGGGGCCGCCCGTCACGTCAGCAGCATCGATTCAAGACAATCAAACTGTGGAGCACTTTCGACAGTCGGCATCTCATCAGTGGAGTCAGGGTTGCTTCAATCAATGCTGCTTAAACTGAACATCTTACACGCAAGCAACACTTCCCACGCTACGGGAGGGGGCCCTAGTCTGATCGCATCTCATTATCAGAAACCGCTTAATTCTGTACAGGGTCGCGGTGAGCCGGAGCCTATCCCGGCAAACACAGGGCGCAAGGCGGGGCTATACCCACGATAGGACGCATGTCCATCACAGGGTATAGCTATGAACCCGGCCACCAGAGTTCGATTCCCGCTCACGGCCAACACCAGTGACGATTATCTGAAACGGTGCCGGGCTTCGCCTAGGTCGATTCAGCCTCAAAATGAGTACCTCCTGCGGTACGTAAACATCACGACAAAAAGTCGTCCGAGCGTTGTGCTGGCCACGCAGCCCCTCGTGTGCCTTTACAAGTTTACAGGTTCTACTTTGATAACAGCGCTTGCCCCTACAGTCTGTCAAGGCTACACGGTGGATCTTAGGTCATAATGATTTAAACACATGCACGCTGTGCCTGCTTCGTCATCCATGAAATCAGTCACGTGCCGCCACTGCTGCCCCTGCCACCTCCGTTTCTTCCAATATAATAAATCTGCGTGTTTTAACTCTGGGGGAAGTTGTTAAACCAGGAGCACGACGACAACACAGCAAATCAAATTGTTTTCAGAAGCGGGACCTGTTTATCTGCCCTCCACAGCCACGAACCCCGCAGGATTGCTTTTCATTCACACGCGCGCGCACACACACACACACACTGATGAAATGAAGGCCCTTTTTTTGTATTTAATGTTGTGAGCGGAGTGTGGGGGGGTTGCCGATGCTATGGGGGAAGCAGGTTCCTATCACCGCTGTTCCGCCGGCCTGGCTTTAATGAGGATTAGGGAGGACGAGCCGAGACCAAGGGGATGTGACGGCGCCTTGAGCGGTCCACGGAGGTCTCCCCCGTCGCCTCCTCTCACACAACCCACAGCGAGCAGATTAACGACTCCTGTGGGCCCTCCCTATTGAGGGGCGGTCGGGGGGAGGGTTGGGAGGCCAACCGTTTTCTGTTCGTCTTGGAGCCACCTTTTGGTCGGTGGCGGTGGTTGTGTGGTAGCGAATAACTTCTGTTTAGTCGGATAGAGTGGGGGGCTAAACGGGCACAGCACGGGCTGGAGAAGAAACGAGCGATGCGGAGTTGATTGGACTCGCCGATGACTGGTACCGGCGGTACTAGGTGACACGGCTATCCCGAAAGAACAGCTCTGAAGAGCAACCACGGCAACGACGACAATGATGATGATGATGATGACGATCACAGTAAGGACTCCTGTGACTTCACGACTCTCTCCTGCGGTGGCCCGAGTGCTCTAACCGCGGTGACATTCTCTACAGCGCATCCGTTGACGCGCGCACACACACGCGCGAGCAATAGTCGCAGCGCAGTGTGTCTCTGGAGACGAGCCCATGTGCCCCGCGTTTGTGAAATATATTTCTCTGGAGGGAAAGCGCCGGTCAATATTCCGATGGCGGGCGGTGCAAGGAGGCGGTCAGACTTCACTGGCTCCATATATATCCCCACACAGGCTGCTTGGCCGGCCGGCCGGCCGGCAGGGGAGCTCCCGCGTAAATCCCCAAAGAACGATGAACGGATGCGGGGGTCGGAGACAAGTTCAATACCGCGCGGGGAACTGGGACCAGCCCCGCGATATTTCCCCTCTCCGTCTCGTGCGCCGTGCGTCATTAAGGCGGCGATCTGTAATTTCTTCATCGATTGAAGCCGCCGGGTTTTTTTTAGCCGCGGATGTTCGCCGAGCGCACCGCCGATGCGGTTAAAAGCGGTCGCGTTAAACTCGGGGACGCGAATTTGTTATCGGCGCTCGTTTCTCCGTCTGGCTGAGGCTCAAAAAGGAAAATGCGATGCGTTTTGGGGGGCCTTTGAAATACATGAGGTCCGGGTGGTCAGATGGCTCAAAGCGGGCGGGTTCATAATCACCGGGTCAGAGGTGCTGAGCCAGCACCGCTGACATTCTGAGTTCGAATCCAGGTTGTAGTTGAAACTGAGTTTGTGGGGGCAGTGAGCTGATTAGTTTCAACCAGATCATGAATAGCTGTATACAAAGAATAATTATGACGGTTGCTCGTCAGAGCTGTTCTTTCGGGATAGCCGTGTCGAGCGATCTCCCTCTCTCCATCGCCTCCCACGTTGGAGGCTATCCCGAAAGAACAGCTCTGAAGAGCTGTGAAAACGTACAAATAATATTATGTTGAACGTAATGTTTGCTTAATTCAGACGCACTGTGTCAGAGACACTGACCCCGAGTTTGACTCCAGGTTTCATGCAAAAGCGACTTCTCCAGTGTAGCGAGTTGCTGGTCTCAGCGCGCTCATGAATAGCCGCACGAAAACAACAAAATCCATAATATTAAATTAGATTCTCACTCAACTCAATATATTGGAGCTCTGGGGACGAAAGTATAATTTGATTGTTTACTATGTGCCGAACGGCGCTACGGCAGGACACGAGAAGAGATTCCACAACACACCGTGAACGAGAGGCGATGGACGTCCTCTCCCACACAATCCATCCATTCCTCGGCTCCCATCCATCCATTGTAAGAAACCGCTTAATCCTGCACAGGGGCGCGGTGAGCCGCAGCCTATCCCGGCAGACACAGGGCGCAAGGCCGGGCTATACCGAGGATGGGACGCCAGTCCATCACAGGGCACTGGGGGCAATTTAGTCCGCAGGCCAATTAACCTATACAGTAGCATGTCTTTGGACTTCGGGAGGAAACCGGAGTGCACGGCGAAAACCCACGCGGACACGGGGAGAACATGCAAACTCTATACAGAAAGGCACCCCAGTCGGGATACGAACCCGGGACCTTCTTGCTGTGAGGCGACAGCGCTACTTTCTCCCTCTCTCCCTCCGTGTTTGTCTTTAATGAAGTGTCGGCCATCTTAGGGGACGCTGGTAGATTTTTGCCGCTCTTAAGATTGCCTGTTTCACAACCTTCCAATGTATTCGAAGCAGCCTTAATCATTAAATTTTTGTTGTTTTAGTTTTTATTAGTTGTTTTTTTTTCTGTCGTTGTTGACATGCCGTTCTCTCCGCGGCCCTTGTGCAGCGCTTTGTGACCCTCGGGTAAAAGGCGCTATATAAAATGCTATTGTTATTATTATTACTCACCGCTACGCAACCGTGTGTAAATAAAGACGTCACGATCATCATCATCAGTACCCGGGTAATCCTGTACAGTGTCACGGGGGATGGGGGCCGAAGCCTCTTACAACAAACAGAGTGTGCGAAGCGGGCCTATACCCAGGATGGGACGCCAGTTCCATCAAACGGTTGGGCGCTTAGTAGTCTTGGGACTCATTAGGGGAAGTGCGCGGGTTGACGAGGTGGCTGAATCACACGCGACGCCGCCTGGGTAACTCTGCGCCGTAGGGTTCCGCCAGAAATAGCGCGGGAAGGAGCACTTGCGAACGCGCGTGGCATCAGCCCCGTAGAGTTTTAACACAAAATAAATCTTATTTCAACTTCACCCATCAACAGGTGCGCCAGAATCCTCGTTATCTTAATTAGCATCGTGGCCCCGGGATGCTGCTTAGAAGCGCGGAGTGATTTACGATAAAATAAAAAATATAAACAATAATGAAATAGTGATTTACGCGCGTGCGGTGAGTGTGGCACGCAGGGCTGAAGGACGCTTTTTGGGACTATAATTTTTGAAAAGCCCAGAAATGATGGCTGCCCTTCAAAGCTGTTCTTTCGGGAAGGCGAAGCGTCGCGAGGGAGAGAGGAGGAACGCTCGCCACGGCTGTCCCGAAATAGCAGCTCTTAAAAACAACACATCAACTCCACAAATGCCGTGCCTAAATTTAACGATGGCTCCATAAAAGGCGCGTCACAAAAATACCGTTAATTCTTTCGTAAATTCCTTCCTTAATCAATGTATTTACGAGTTTAAACATTCCGAGCCCCCCTCTGCATCTCCCGATGTCAAGACGCCCACGTGTCTCCCCACCTCCGGCACACGCGGATTATTTAAATGGCGGGGGGGGGGGTTCTTTGAGACCCCGCCTTTAAGACTGTGTTCTGGCGTGAGCGAGCGGCGATGGATGGAGGCCAGGAGAATCGCAGATAAGTGGCGAAGAGAGCGGGGAAGACAGCGAGCGGCTGAGAAAACGTGCGGCGTGCGATGGAAGTTACAGAGCGGTGCCGAGATGTCGTGGAGCGAGCGGGGGGAAGACAAGGAGCGAGCGATCGAGGCAGGAGGGTTGGATGGGCTGAGGAACCATGAGTGTGGAGAGGTTGGGGAGCACGTGGGGGCAGGCGCGTCGCAGCCGCGGGTGTTGCAGGAAACGGTGGGGGGGATTAGAATCATGTTTCTGTGAATGTGCGGGTGTCGCAACATATGATATGACATCTCGAGGGGAAACCAGACTCCAGCTCTGGACGGAAAAGCTTGAGAGTGACCCTCCTGCAACTGGCATGGGAATCCCACCTGCTGAAGACTTCCCTCCTGGCTCAGATGCACCATGGATTCAGTGGAAGACACTCAACCGCCTGAGAACTAAAACGGGACGATCAAAAGATGCTTTGGTCAGATGGGGCTACAAGACCGGCCCAACCACCTGTGAATGTGGAGAAGCAGACCATACTATGGAACACTGCCTTGTCTGTGCTCTACTACCCAACCTCTGCAGCTCAAAAGACCTTGCGGAGTTCAATGAAAATGCAAGGGGCTGTGTAAGAAAATGGGAAACTGTAATTTAACATCGCGCTTCGAAGAATCGCAAAGAAGAAGAACATATGATATGAGAGTACCTCAAGAAAAAGTGGGGGGGATGGAATCATGTTTCTGTGAAAGTGCGGGTGTCGCAACACCTGCAACGCTCGCGGCTGCGACGCGCCTGCTGGGGGGCTGCGCCCATCACGTATCCTGGCCGAGGGCCGCGTACCTTTCACGGGGGTGGGTGAGGGGGGGTCGCGTGGAGCCCTGTACGGCCGGATGCCGAAAGCCTCGACATGTCTCCCCGGAGCGCGCTGGGAATTCCCTCCCGTGCATTAATTAAGCTCTCGGAACGGCACACGGCGCGCCGGGCGCAACACGTCGCTCGAAATTTATAGCAATTATCGGCGGGCAGCTGGGGCCCCCCACGTGAGAAGGTCACGCGGCGGCTTAAGGGGGTCACGCTCGCGCGGTCCGGCTGCGAACCTGCTCGCTATACAGCACCCGCAGCCGCGGGTGTTGCAGGAGAAAAGTGGGGGGGATGGAATCACGTTTCTGTGAAATGTGCGGGTGTCGCAACATATGATATGAGAGTACCTGAGGAAAAAGTGGGAGGGGGGGTGGAATAATATCATTTTAATAATATCATTTTATATAGCGCCTTTCACCCGAGGGTCACAAAGCGGCGGGCAGCTGGAATTATGTTTCTGTGAAAGTGCGGGTGTCGTAACACCCGCAACACCTGCGGCTGCGATGCGCCTGAACTGTGGGGAGCGGTGGCGCAGTGGTTAGCGCGCTGGGATACAAATCTGGCGACTTGAGTTCGATTTCCACTCACGGCCAACACCAGTGACGATTTTCTGAACAGGTCCTTTGCCTCTCCTAGGTTGACTCAGCCTCAAACATTGCCCGGCGTGGTGCTGGTCAACCCACCCCCTGGTGTGCCGTACCTGCCTTCATAGGTGCTTGCTAACCGCACTTGACCCTATAGTCCGTTGAGGCTACACGGGGGATCTTTGTCTTTGTGCCAGACCTTTCGGGCATGCGGAAATAATGGTGTGCGAGACGAAACCTAGATAGGAATTATTTTAAAATTTGAGAACTTTAAAATCTATTTCAGTAGCCATTGGCACTAAAAATATCCAAAAGTCAAAGGTGCCCAGGAAACATTTGAGGGGCACAGCAAATGCCTTTGCTGTGGATTTGCGTCCCACCCTGGGTGTAGCCCTGCCTTGTAGAGAACAATGCGGCATTTTCACTCTTAACGTGCGCGTTGTATGAATGAACCGTGTGCACTGGAAATTCAACATCGGCCTCCCGACGATGTTGCCTTCCTTCCCGCCTCCTCTCCCTTCAGCCTCCTCTTCCACTTCGCGCTCGCTCCCTGCTCCGTCACCCCCGCCGCGTGTCTCCGCTCCATCCCAGCCCGTCTCTCCATCCTCCTTCCCCGCCCACACAATCTCCTCCCCTCCCTTAAAATAACCTTCTTCCTCACCTGACCCTCAATTCGTCCGTCCCGCTCCTTGCTATTCCAGCCGCCGTCCTTTCATCTCCACCCACCGCCACGATTATCTACGCTCCGTCCCCAGCTCGTCCCTCCCCGGCGCTGCTCTCCATCCCAGC
>JAZEWU010000025.1:1207547-1217756 GCA_036362915.1 Geotria australis | reverse complement strand
CCCCATCCTGGCACGTACTTCGGAGCGAGGATGTGGATTTGTCACGGCTCAATGCGTGAGAATTTGCTCTTAAGAGCTGCTCTTTCGGGGATTAGCCGTGTCGAGCGTTCCAACTCTCTCCTTCGCATCGTTTCGCCTACCACGTTGGAGGCATCATCGTCAGGCTCGACAAACCAGCCTGTGCAAAATGCATCCGACAAATGTCCGTTTTTTCCCCAACATATTCTCCGCCCAAGTATAGTTTGAGCCATCGGCGAAACCACCCAGCGCAGGGCCATCTTAAACACCATTTCTGAGACGGCAACGAGGCCATCGCGGGATAAGACGCAAACATCACGAGCATCGGCAGGACACCATGATTGGGAGCAACGGAGAGCGCGAGCGTCGCTCCGTCTCTCCCGCGCCGCCCCCCCTTCTCCCCAGAGCCGCCGAGCTGGGTTCGCGGGATCTCGCCGGCGGAGATGGACATCGGCGAGCGCCTCGTGTGGGAGTGCGAGGCGCGCGGCCGCCCGGCGCCGACCTACCGCTGGTTCCGCGACGGCGAGGCCCTGCGGCCCGCGGTGAGCGCCCGTTCGCCACTTCACCGTTTTGTTTTTTTTAAATCTCGTTTTGCGATCGTTGTAACTATGTAGGTTTTCTTTCGGGACAGCTTGTGTCGAGCGTCCAACGTGACAGGCGAAAGGTCGATAACATCATAATATATAGGAAGCAGTGTGTGACAATATGGCGCCGGCAAAACCGCCTGGCTGCCTCTTCCACCTCCCTGCGCTTTCCTCGCGCCTCTGAGTAATACCTTCGACATTGAGTGAATATGTGCGCGTTATAAATGTAAAATTATTATTATTATTATTCGGGGGGGTTGCGTTGTTGTGTCGGCAGGGCCCCGTGGAGCTGGGGGAAAACGGGACGCTCACCATCAGCGCGCTGGAGCTCAGCCACTCGGGGATGTACCAATGCGAGGCGCGAAACGGCAACGGCACCATCTACTCTGCCGCAGAACTCCGCGTGCTCGGTCAGTCTGAGCTCGTTCTCTCCCGCGTGCGTTGTCGCCGGATACTCTGGTTTGTTCACATAGTCCAAAGATACGCTGCTGCTGCCTAGTTTAATTGGCCTCCATCCATCCATTTTCCGCTTGTCCTGGTGAGGGTCGCGGTGGCAGCTGACTAAATTTCCCCCAGTACGCTGCCGCTTCACAGCAAACAAGCCTGGGTTTGATGCCCGGCCCGTGTGCCTTTCTGTGTGGGTTAATCGAACTGCTGAATAAATTGCCCCCGGTGCCGTGCGATAGGCCGGCGTCTCATCGTGGGTATATTCCTGCCGGGATAAGCTCCGACCCTACAGGATTAAGCTGGGACTGATAACGAATGAATGAATGAATGGTGAGACTTGCGAGGGATTGAACTCGGGTTTTGTCGACGGGAGGCTGCTCGCCGCGCACACTGACCTTCAGACCCCGACCGCGGGGGCGAGGAAAAACCAGAGCAGACGAGTGAAATGTGGGAGGAATTACGTCTTTGGACGTAATCAATTCCGCGCGGCGAAGTGCGACGATGGCATTAACGGCCGGGCCGCTTTCCTCGTCCAGTGAATTCTGTATTCACGCCGAGTGCTTCTCTATAGGGGAAGGGACACATACACGCACACACACACAAAGAGAGATAATTGCTTTTTAAAACGGTGTTACGCCGTAAAATGATAAAAAGTATTGAATTCACTTCGAACGGTGGATTGAATCGTATTTTTGTTTGGCGTCTCTCATTTTCTAGGCGGTACATACAATTTTAAAAAAGACGCTCGGCGATGTGCATCTTACTCATCCCCCGCGTGTCCCCGCGTGTCTCCGTAGAGTACGCGCCGCTGCGTTTCGACTCGTCGCCAAATCCGTCCGCGTGTCCCCGCATGTCCCTATGTGTCCCCGCGTGTCCCTATGTGTCCCCGCGTGTCCCCGCGTGTCTCCGTAGAGTACGCGCCGCGTTTCGACCCGTCGCCGGGCCGCGGCACAGTGCAGCACGTGGTGAGGGGCGGCACGGCGACGCTGCCGTGCCGGCCGCGCGCCTCGCCTCGCGCCGGCGTCTCCTGGGAGCGCCACGGAGCACCCCTCCTCAACACCTCGCGGTGAGACAGCCGCGCGCTACCGTGAGCGCTGTGCCGTGCCGTGCCGTGCGTATGGTGGCTGTGACGCGCGGTGCTGTGTGGTGCGGCGACGTGCTGTGTGCAGTGCGGTTACGCGGCGCCAACGACTAGTAACGGTGGTGAATATTTAAACCTGTCCTGTGCCTTCCTGCGATCGCGGGGTGTGTAAATATCACCACTGTGGGAGACAAACGCAGCGAGGCGTAGTTCCGGCCACCCACCCTCTCGTGTGCCGTGCTGAGCTTTTCAGGCGCTCGCTAACGGCACTTTCCCCAGCAGTCTGTTCGGACTACGCGGTGGGATCCGCGCGTAGCGAACGCGTGTGTGGGTGCGCGACAGGGTGTTCTCCCGCGACCGCGACGGCTCCCTGCTCGTCGTGAACGCGACGGACGCCGACGGCGGAGGCTACGCGTGCGTGGCGGAGAACACGCGCGGACGCGCCAACAGCACGCTGCAGCTGCACGTCCAAGGTGGCACCGCGCGGGCACTCGCGGGCGCCGCACAACCCACAGTGGATCTCACGACTAGCGCTAGACAACAATCGCCCAACAGGCGGCCCCGCGGCAGGAATCGAACTTGCCTCGTGTGGTGTCAACACGCACAACTGGATAAGGCACTAGAGCCGCAGCTCTCAACCAGTGGGTCCTGGAGACCAGACCCAAGTGGGCCAAATGGGCCCTGAGGTGCAAAAACGGTTGAGAACCCCTGCTTTAGAGTGTGTGCGTGTCTGCGGTGTGTGGGACGTGTATGTGTGTTGGATGTGTGTGGGTAAGGGTGTGGGGATGTCTCTCGGAGAGACACAACCGCCTAGCTATCGAAATACATGAACCCTAGTTACTAAAGATAGCCCAGGATGAAACAAAATGAAGTGAGAAAAAAATATGAAATAAAACATTACGAAATAAATCTAGGCGGACGAGCAAAGGTTGGATTGCTTTTGGAAAATTAAACTTGAATAATGAAAGGAAACCTACCGGTGTGCCTGAGGTCGAGAGTTTTTAATCAGTCTGCATCACCCGCTATGACGCGTTACTAATTATTCCGTGATGCTGCTGCTATTGCATTGGCAGCGGTGCACGAGCACGGCTAATAACGCTGCGGCCTTAATAGGAACAAATATAGGTGACCGATCCGCACACTCGTCCGCGCGCGCTATCTTCACCTCGTCTGCCCACCCGTTCCACGGGCGTTCCACCAACCCTGACCTCCCGGATTGCAGATCCCACGCGGATGCTGCGTGCGCCCACGGGCGTGACGGCGAACGTGAGCGACAGCGTGCTGCTGCCGTGCCAGGCGAGCGCCGCCGCGGGGATGAGCGTGGCCTACACGTGGGAGGCGCTCGGGCGAACCCTGGACCCCGCGCGCGACGCAGAGAGGTTCTGGGTCGCGAGCCAGGTAAAGAAAGTTCTCTTCCTCCGTGCCGACTAACGGGATGTATCCGGATGTCTTGTGACCCCCGTTTAATCGACCCCCGACATTGTTTTTTCCCCACCTTTGCTCGCTTGTTTCTGTTTCAAGTAACGGAAAAGTAAATTTGCTCGAGCGAACCTGCTGATGTTGAGTAAAAATGTGCAGACAAAAATAATGGTTCTCATCCAGACTTAATGGAGCCTTAAACAAGGATATTGTTAATATTTACTGTAATGATATTTAATAAAGATGATATATAGTGGGTAAAGCAGACTGATTAAAAACTGTCGACCTCAGGCACATCGCTAGGTTTCCTTTCATTATTCAAGTTTAATTTTCCAAAAGCAGTGAATAATTTTCCAAAAGCAGTGAATTAATAAATGTAAAATTATTATTATATGTAATGTTTGCATTGTTTACATTACATTATACACCCAATGGCATCCAAAAATATGAAGTTTTCGAGCATTAAAAGCGGTCACAAGACATCTGCGCATCAGGTTAGCCTGATGACGCCTCCAACGTAGGAGGCGATCCGTCGCGAATGAGAAAGGCGGAACGCTCGACACTGCTATCCCGCGAGAGCAGCTCTCTCGAGAGCAACTCTCACATATCGAGCCCTGAACAACTGCATGAGTACCAAACCCGGGAGCCGTCGTTCCGTGCCGCGTCACCCGCCGCCGTCACCGTGGATTCGGTCGCGAGGCTGCGTCTTGCGGCGTTCCGGCACGCGACCAGAGCCGGGAAACGTCGGCATCGACTTGGAGCGAAGAGCTGCTGTCGCCCCGACCTCCGCCGTGTCGGGCCTCAGACGAACGTTTCCCCCAGCAGGGCAAGGACAGCGGAGACCTGACCATCGTGAAGGTGCGGCTGTCGGACAGCGGGCGCTACACCTGCACGGCGCGCACGCCCATCGACAGCGTGTCCGCCAGCGCCACGCTCCAAGTCAGAGGTGCGACCGGCCGGCGCCCGCGATCGACTCTGTTATTGTTACACTCGTGTAGGTTTGCACGGCTCCGCCTGTGAGAATTGCTGTTGTCTCGTGACAGCCGGTGTTGAGGGTTTCTGCGCTCTCGTTCGCGACGTTTCACCTCCCGCCGTGGGAGGCGAAAATTCGCGACGGATAGAGACGGAACGCTCGACACGGCTATCCCGAAAGAACAGCTACGGAGAGCAATCCCCATCACACATCGAGCCGCCTAGACCTCCAACATTTTCAGCGAGCGCCTATTACGGTCGCTACTGCACACACGGTAAGGAGGTAGCGCGGCCGGCCACGAGCGTGGCCCGAGTTTTCACCCCTCTCCTCCGCCTCGACGGCGTCGCCGCGCCGTAGGACCCCCGGGCCCTCCGGTGTCGGTGCGGGTCATGAAGGTGACCAACACTAGCGCCATGCTGTCGTGGAAGCAGGGCGTCCTCAACAACAGCCCCATCCGGCGCTACCGCGTGGAGGCTCGCACGCCGCTCGCCCGCCGCTGGGCGCCCGTCTCCACCGGTGGGCACACGCGCCACGCACCGCCACGACGGGTGCTCTCCCCAAGTCGTTCGATAAAGACTTAAAGCAGTGCTTCCCAAACGGTCTCGGTTCACGGCGCGCTTAGTGTTATCAGGATTTTTTCAACGGCGCCCAAAGTCAGAAAATATAATATAATATGGCGTACCGGAGTGCCGCGGTGCACAACTTGGGAACCACTGACTAAAATGAATTGACGAGGGGCGCCACGGTGGCGCAGTCTGTAGCGCTTCCGCCTCACATCAAGAACGTCTCAGGTTCGATTCCCCGGCTCGGGTACCTTGTTGGGCGCTGGGCCGATTGCGGTGGATTGATAAAGGGCAATCTTTGCATGTGCAAGCATTAACTTCAGTGGGTGAAAATAATGTATTTATTTCCGGGACGGTTGTATCTCAACCACTCTTCCCACCCGTACCGTATTTAATAATTCGCCCACTTTCTTACCGGTACGCCGTACCGGACCGGCTTACTTTCACCTCCGATCAACGTTATCGTTGTTAACATTTCGTGTAACTTCGTTCCGCGTTCTTCTCAACGTGGCGTCACCTCGCCGCCCCCCGTCGTGCCGCCCCCCTCGCCGCCAGTGCCGGCGGAGATCGAGGGCAGCGCGGTGACGGCGGTGTGCGTGCGCCTCGTGCCGTGGACCGAGTACGAGTTCCGCGTGGCGGCCACGAGCGACGCGGGGACCGGCGAGCCGAGCGCCGCCTCGCGCCGCATCCGCACCAACGCCGCTCGTACGCAGCCCGCACCGCCGCCGCCACTACCACCGCCACCACAACCGCCGCCAACAGCACTACCACCTCCACGACTACTACCTTCACCACCGCCACCACCACCACCATCACGTCCGTCACCGCCACCAAGACTCTTGTCTTATTTCAGATTTACTTCCCACGTATTGATTTCGCATGACATTACTATTTCAGCTTTAAATTCCTCTACTCTACAGCCCTTATCCTGACGTCAGAAGAACGTGTTACACGCTTGGAACAAGATCGCCCGGAGGGCTGGCACTCTGTTAGTGATAAATAATTAAAATGGAGTGATGATTTGTATTTATTTATTTTGTAAAAAAAACACACGCCTCCGTTTCGAAGATGCCGAAATAAACAAGTGGTTGGCTGGGCTGGAGTGAAAACCCGCAACAAATATTTTGACATTTAGAAATAAAAGTTTCTATCGCATTTCCCAGCAGCCAGAAAAAAAAACCCCCCAATCCAATTGTCCACGAAATCTCCCAATCTCACAGCCCCGACTCGGTGATTCAGGAGGTTAATGTGATTTCGGAGAGACGCTGCTGAGAAAACCTTGGTTCAAATCCATGTTTCAGCCGCCCAGGATTAAACCGCGCGGCTGTCGATGGGTCTCGGCCTGGTCACCAACAACGATAAATAAAACCCCATCAAGCCAACTTTGTTTTAACCATTGACTTTAAGTACTCGCAGCCATGCGGGGTTTTTTCTTACAACAACAAAATTATCCATCCATCCATTATCAGAATAGCTTTTAATAATAATAATTTCAATTTATATAGCGCCTTTCACCCGAGGGTCACAAAGCGCTGCACAAGGGCCGCGGAGAAGACGGCATGTCAACATCTGATCGGCATGCAATAATGGCAGAAGCTTGCATGGAACCATAAGTGGCTCAACCTTGTGTAAAGATTGTGTTCATAATGTGTGGATGAGAGGCCTATTGAAGAATGGCTCTCGCGAATAGTTCAGTGACGTCACCTTAGCAAGGCCACGCTCTGGCACGACGTGACGGGGCTGCTTTGTGTCGAGCGCTCTTTTGTCTCGTGACACGAAGCCGATACCCAAGCGCAACTTGAAATATTGCCAAACGGGGAAAATAAACCACTAAAAGGATTCATTGAAATATCAATATCTTCAACAATATGGTAATAAAACACCGCAGGAGTGGCGTGCATTCGTGGATTCGTGCGCTCCCGCGTGTATTTGCGTGTGCGGAGTGGTGGCGCGGTGGTTAGCGCCGCGCTACCAACCCGGCGACCCCGGCCAGCATCGGTGTCCGATATCTAATACGGTCCTTGGCCTCTTATAGGCAGACTCACGTGTTAACATTAAAACCTGGTGCGGTGGGTTGATGTCACCAATGCAGAGACAAAGGTGGCCCGGTGAGGTGTGTGCTACCCAGCCCCTTGGGCGCCGTTCTGGCCTTACTATGTGCTCACTAGCACTGCCTGCCCCAACAGCCGCTGAAGGATATCACGGGGGATCATTGTCGTTGTTTATAAACGTCTGTCTCTGCGTGTGTCTTTGTGTGTGTGCAGCCCCGACTGAGGTGCCAATGGGTGTGGGTGGAGGCGGTGGTCGCCTCAGACAGCTCATCATTACCTGGACCGTAAGTTCGAGCCACCAGTCTCATTCATCAATAGATTGCAAGAGCGAAATCGCATTCACAACAGTACACTCACCCACTTACACAGTCGCTCACTCACCCACCCTTGCACCCACTCTCCAGGTAACAACGCTGTTCTGTCTGCTTCCTCCTTCGCATTGCTCCACTTCGGCATTAATAATAATAATAGCATTTTATTTAGCGCCTTTCACCCGAGGGTCACAAAGCGCTGCACAAGGGCCACGGAGAGAACGGCATGTCAATAACATCAAGACAGATTAACTGAGAGTCAAGCAATAGCGATACATTATAGGACATAGGACATCATCTGTTTTTGCTCAAGTCAATAACCGTGTAAACTCTCATCCAATACACCCCCAGCGGTGCCGTTTGTTGCTGGCCGGCTTTGGCGTTTCGGGCCATTTGCGCCTGCGGCTCAAAAAGTGTCGAACGCTCTGCTCGCTCGTTCGCTCGCTCGCTCTGGTTCCTGCCGCTCAGCCCGTGATCCCAGAACTGCGCTACGGGGACGACTTCGGCTACGTGGTGTCCTTCCGTCCCAACTCCTCCTCGTCGCTGGTGGCGCCGCGGGGGGGGGGCGGCGGCGGCAACAACAACAACAACGGCAACAACAACAACGGCGACGACGGGGACGACGAGCGAGGCTGGACGCAGGCGGTGGTGCCGCACGCCGACACGACGCACTACGCGGCCGAGCTGCCGGCCGACGTGCCGCCCTACTCGCCGTTCCACGTGCGCGTCGGGACCTTCAACAGCGCCGGCGAGGGCCCCCGCGGCGCCACCGTGATGGTCCGCTCCGCCGAGGCCCGTACGTGCACCCCCCGTCCCTTCCTACCCCAACCAGGGTCTGGCGCTCCCAGCATATTCCTCGTGTGATGAACGCTCATTCGTACGATTGCTTAATAATAATAATAATAGCGTTTTATATAGCGCCTTTCACTCGAGGGTCACAAAGCGCTGCACAAGGGCCGCAAAGAGAACGGCATGTCAACAATGAAAAGTACATAAATAAAAAACCAAAGGAACAAAACAAATAAATGATTAAGGCTGCTTCGAATATACTGAAAGGTCGTGAAACTGGCAATATTAAGAGCGGCAAAAATCTGCCAGCGTCCCCTAAGATGGCCGTTACTTCCTTAAAGACAAACACGGAGGGAGGGAGGGGGAGACATAGGGACACAGAGACAGGAAGACAGAGAGGCAGACACGAGGGGGAAACTACGCCAATCGAAAGCAAGCAATCAACAATGAAGCACAAGAACACACAGACACACGCAACAGCAAAGAAAAAACCGCAGCCCCCGACAACAACAAAAACACAACTTCCACACGCGACACCTGGGCAACAACACGAGGCGAGTCTAGGCAAGGCAGGACTTACGAATAATAACGATCCAAGTTATAACGTGTGCGGCACGAATGTGCTGAGTTTTTTTACGATTACAAATCATGTGTGTGTGCACCATTGCCAACTCAGCGGGCATCACCAAATAGTTTGGCATATTTCATAGTAGGTAAAACACTGTCTAAGATGTCTCTTCCTCAGGCACATCGCTGGGTTTCTTTTCATTACTGAGTCTTAATGAGGTTTTTTTTTTTACTCATTAACGGGGTTGGCCAAGCGTCCCAATATAGGACCACATATTTTGAGCGGAGGTTGCCGGCGGTTTTGGCCGCCTTCCCACGTGTCCCTGGTTTGCGGCGCCTCCGAATAATTATCTCTCTCTGTCTCTCGGCGAACGAAACCTACGCGCGTTACCAATCCTGCAACGTCTCCAGATGCAATTTGCATGAGGGACGCTGTACACAAATAAACGTGATTGTTTCCCAGCCGGCTGCCGTCATGGGAAATCGGCAGGTTTGCCGGGACGTTTACAAGCGCCGCCGTTGTTTCGTGTTTGCGTAATGCCACACCGTTTGAGAAATTCACGGACGAGCGGCTCTCTCCTCGTCCACCGTTGTGTGATATCCTTTTTCCCCGCGGTGTGTCCTAGTTGTCGTAACTAAGCAACGCTACCGCTGAGGGATGGGGATCCGGGGCAGGGAGGTTTTGTAAAGAGCAGCGCGAGTGTCAAACCTAATGAGGAGAGGGGGGGGCAAAAGGATTAGTTGCCCCCCCCTTCCCATCCATCCATTTTACAAACCGCTTGTCCTGGTGAGGGTCGCGGTGGCCGCAGTCCAAGGAGAGTGGACCAGACATCCCTTTCCTCAGCAAGAGATTCCAGCTCTTCCTGGGGGATTCCCAGGCGTTCCCAGGCAAGCCGAAGGATATAATCCCTCCAGCGTGTCCTGGGTCGGCCTCTAGGTCTCCGCCCAATGGGCCGTGCCTGGTATACCTCCCGAGGGAGCCTTTCAGGGGGCATCCTTACCAGATGCCCAAACCACCTCAACTGCCTCCTCTCAATCCGAAGAAGCAGCGACTCTACTCTGAGGTTGCCCCTTCCCACCGCCCTTTAACCTATTTTTTTATATATATAAACAGCCGTTGTAAGTCACAGATCAATTTAGAGATTTTTCATGAACGTAAACCCTCACCGACGTCTCTGCTCCCCTCCTTCACCGACCCGCTGTGACCACCGGCGTGGTGAAGTATGGTCAATCACCCCACGCTGCATTCACAGCCTGGGGAAGCCATCATCCGTTCCGTAGTGGATTCACAAAAGGGCTGGGGATGTACTTGCACACTTAGGTCAGACGTGCCTATGGCATAAGAAGCCACTGCTACGTGGAGCATGACTGCCGCCTTGTGGGGGGGATGAGGAATTTCACTTTGG
>JAZEWU010000025.1:1196257-1207333 GCA_036362915.1 Geotria australis | reverse complement strand
GAATGAATGAGCCGCGTGTCTAGTTTGTCCGATAGTAACGGGCGGTGTGCGCGTCTCGCCGAGTGCCGTCTCTTCCCCGTGTCTCGCAGTCCCGACTGTGGCGCCGGCCTCGGTCGCCGCCGTGGGGGCCTCGGCGTCCGAGCTGGACGTGTCGTGGCTGTCCGTGCCGCAGGAAGGCCTACACGGCAAGCTCCTCGGCTACTCGGTGACCCCCCCTCGCTCCGACAAACACCGCGCACTGTTATACTTTTGTATATCGTGTTGAATCAGAATTGCCCTCCGTAGCTGTTATTCTGGGATAGCCGTGTCGAGTGTTCCGTGTCACTCCTTTACGACGTTTTGCCTCTCACGCAGCTATTAATAATAATAATAATAGCATTTTATATATCGCCTTTCACCCATCTTGGGTTATAACCCTGCCTCGCGCCCTGTGTCTGCCGGAATAGGCTCCGGGTCAGGCTCCGGCTCACCGCAACCCTGTACAGGCTTAAGCGGTTTCTGACAATGAATGAACGTTGCGTTGGGTGTCCGCGCCGCGCCGTGCCCTAGGTGACCTACTGGCCAGCGGCGGCGGAGGAGGAGGAGGGGGGTTCGGCGGAGACGTTCGTTCGCGGCGAGGTGACGGGCGGGCGCGTCACGGGACTCAGCGCCACCACCACCTACTCCCTGACCGTTCGGGCGCTCAACAGCGCCGGCGCCGGGCCGCCGAGCCACGCCGCCAACGGCACCACCCTCAAGCCGCGTGAGACACTCCGCGGCGGCACCGCTATACCACCCGCACCATCGTCAGCACCATCAGCATCATCAAAGATCAGGGGATCAAGTTAGAAGCGTTCACGTCGCGATCCCTGTCAAGTAATACTTGGTATTACCTGCAAATTCTACCAAACACTTCGAAGCCGAGCTTTTAGAGATATAATAGTCAGTGCTGGCCTTAAAGGCGGCGGGCATTGGCCTCTCTTCTTGCTCCATACTGAGGGGCTTCTGGCATCTGTTGAGCTTCCGGACATCATTGTCTTTCAGCTCCTCGACTTCGAAGTGTTTGGTAGAATTTGCAGGTAATAACAAGTATTACTTGACATGGATCGCGACGTGAACGCTTCTACTTTGATCCACGCTACGCCACTGACTCGCCCGTGCGCGCGCGCAGCTCCGAGCCAGGCGCCCCACAACGTGAACGCCGAGGTGACGCCCGACTCGGGCACCACGCTGCACTGGGACCCCGTGGAGGCGACGGAGAACGAGTCGGTCGTCACCGGATACAAGGCAAGCGCCATCCATCCATCCAGCCATCCATTTTCAGAAACCGCTTAATCCTGTAACAGGGGTCACGGTGAGCCGGAGCCTATACCGGCAGACACAGGGCGCAAGGGCAGGGGAACACCCGAGGATGGGACGCCGGTCCATCGCAGGGCGCCTGGGGAAATTTAGCCAGTACGCCAATTAACCTGGCAGCATGTCCTTTGGACGGTGGGAGAAAACCGGAGTGCTGGCCTTAAATTTGGGGGGGCATTCGCCTCTCTTCTTGCTCCAGACTGAGGAGGGGGTTTCTGGCATCTGTTGAGCTTTCGGACATCGCTGTCTTTCAGCTCGGCTTCGAAGTGTTTGGTAGAATTTGCTGGTAATACAAAGTATTACTTGACCAGGGATCGCGACGTGAACGCTTCTACCTTGATCCCCCCGCGCGCGCGCGCGCGCCAGGTGCTGTACTGGATGGAGTCGAAGGGCCCCGTGGTGCGCGCCGTGCTGGAGAGCGAGCGCACCTCGGCCTGGCTGAACCTGACGCGCGACGGCGTCTACACGGTCGAGGTGCTGGCTCGCAGCCCCGGTGGCGACGGGCAGCCCACGCGCCTCACCGTTGAGGTCACCGCCGGTCAGTGATCCGGGAACGTTACGCGCGCGCGGTAGTTTTGTATCGAACCGGGCGGCACCCGTGCCATACACAGACAGCGCTTGCCTATTATTTATAATAATAATATTTTTGCATTTATAACGCGCACATGTTCATTCACTGTCAAAGGTACTCACTCATTCGACGAGAGAACGACTCGGAAGGCGCGAGGAAAGCGCAGAGAGGCGGAGTGGGCAGCTAGGCGGTTTGCCGGCGCCAAAACGTCGGGGAGTTGACCAGGATTGGTGCAAGCGACCTTGACTCTGCTGATGAGACGGCAGATGTTGAATCCGGTCCAGAGTGTGCTTGTTTTGAACCAACGCTACTACTGAGATGTAGAAATCAATGGGATGTGGAAAAATATATATATTTTTGTTATTTGGTGACACAGCTATTTGAAGGTGTATTTTCTGCATTTTTGTTCAACAATATAAGAGGAGGGGGGGCCATACAAATTCTCAAGGGGGACGGGCACGGCACAGCAATAGTAAAAAAAAACTTGGATAGATTCTACGCGTCATAATGTATCGCAGCGCAATTGTCACCTTCAAATTGGCAATCATTGCGTTGGGTAGGAAAGTAAGAACCCCTGATGAAGACTGCACAGGCCTCGCGAATCACGGCTGGCAGAAGTGGAAATGTGTCGGGAGAAACCGTTAACCCCCTACGCTGCTCTTTCTGATTCTGTTTGGGCGGAGCAGCAGCCTTTTATTATGAATGTGAAGCCGTGCCCGAATGTATGTTCAGCTCTTGTAGCTGTGGTACGTTCATAGGCTGTCTGACACAAGCTTGAAGCTTTAGAAATTAGAGATAAAATAATTTAAATACACTCCGGTAACTTCACTGCTGCGTGAGTCTCGGACCTCCTCTCGGTTGTGCTGTTACCACAGTGACGCGCCTGTGACTTTAGCGTTAATCGTAAAGCTTTCCAACTAAGGTTGAAAGCGTTATTGCGTTATCTCTGTCTGTCTGAAACGGAGGAGGTTAACGAATTCCACAAGAGCAGCAGAACTTTATGCTAAATTTTAGTGTATGGTTGTGTTGCTATTAATGAATTACCATAGAGGAACCTGGCCAAATTGATCAAAGGGATGGCCACATCTTGGTGATAATAACCAGCACTATGAAAACATTATTTGCGTCATCTCGCAATGTCGCAGGTCATGCACCATATGACATCATCTCATCGTATGGCTTGAAACATAACGCTGTCATGGCTACTGTTACCTTTCCTTCCAATTGACAAAGGCATGTTGAAAAGCATTTCACAATCAATACATGTGCATGATTCTTCTTGCTCATCATAAACGACGCTTCAAACTCGTGTCGGACAGCTTCGAGCCCTCGGATTAGGTCTGCCGTCCACAAGATGAGAGGAGTGCGTATTTGGGATTGCGATTTTTTTTCTGGGAAAGATAAGATCACAAACAACCAAGGCATCACCGAAAAGACGCTTGTGCTTTCTTTACACAGAGAACCATGCCTCGGCTCTGGAGAAAATGCCGGCAAAAAAAGGCAATCAAGGTAGCGACCGCACGATTGTTGTCGATTGTCCGCAAGCGAGACATCTTGTGAAGTCGCGACGCCCTTACACGCCCCACGATGACAGCGGCAGCCGCTGACGCAAAACAGCCCACGAAAAACGATTGGCTCTTATGTTGTAGATCTCCAACTAGGACGGATGTCCTCGGCTCACTGGTGGGTCGGGAGCACCACCTAGTTGCGCCCCCCACCGCCTCCTGCCACGACCCCCTACAGTCTACAGGATTAAGCTTTAGTAAAGCTCTGTTTAAGGGTTTAGGTCATGTAAAAAAATATGTAAGTGTTGTATACCCGTCGATATGTTGGAGAATCAAGCGGGCACAAACAGCACTTACCTCCAATGATGTTACCGACGTTTCGCTGGACCTTACATCTAGCGTCTTTAGGGTTTGTAAAGAGCGTTCCCATTCCAAACTGCTCTTAAATAATATAATACCGAGCTTGTAATGCCGAGCCCCACTGGGTAGGCGGCGCTGCGGCCGACACTTAGTAAGGCAGCCCGCCCGACAGACAGGGTTATCTTCCGAATCAACACTGTCCCCTTCTCTCAAACCATTCTCCCCTTACCGGTTTCTCTACCATTGACCCCGCCTCCTCCTCTCGCGGCCAACATCAACTCACCAGAGACACTGGACACCACTCACCTGTCACAACAGCCAGTCACCCACCAATTACCTGACATCTGACCCACACCAAACGCCACTCACACCAGCAATTACGGCATCCACCTGCCCTCACCACACACACACACCTGCCACCTTACTATTTTGTAAACACCACACTATTCTCAAACGCGGCAGACATCACCCACCTCTCTCACCTGACACCAGCCACCAAATTCGGTGTTCACACACTACTCGCCAAACACATATACTATTGGCATACCAACAAGTTGAACTACACCACGAATACACTAAACCAGGGGTTCCCAACTTTTTGCACCTCAAGGCCCACTTGGGTCTGGTCTCCACGGACCACTTGGTGGCGTTCGCGGCCCACCGGTTGATAATGGGGGCACTATACTGTACCACTACATTATACCATTAGCACTCAACACTACACCATTTCACACTATTTCACACCATTTCACTCCCGCACAAGTCACTTGCTCAACCATTTCTCCCTCAGTTACTCGTCTCATTAACTCTCAATCCACCCTTATTCACCCTCTCAATCCATTCTTCCAGAATCTACACTCATTCTCATTTGCCGTTCTGGCGAAGAGCGGCACCTATGAAGGTCGACATGGCACACCAAGGGGTGGGTAGCCAGCACCACGACCGGTCGCCTTTGTCTCTCTAGTGGCAATGTTTACACACTGCACCAGGTACTCATTTGAGGCTGAGTCGACCTAGGGGAGGACCAGGACCGCTTCAGAGAATCGTCACTGATGTTGGCCGTGAGCGAGATTCGAACTCGGGTCGCCAGGTTTATAGCCCAGCGCGCTGAGCCACCGCTTCACACACAGAGACAGAGATACACAGAGACTCACAGAGACACACAACAACACTAACCGCCATTCGCCAGGCCAGGTGCACCCTGAGGCTATCACGCAGTGTCGAAAGCTCGCTGACACACCAAGGGGCCATTTGGCCGCTGGGCGCGGCCATTATTATGGAACGCTAGCAATCGGTCCACGCAGCAGTCGATTCTCACCACCGATCCGAATCGAGAGTTTAATCGAAGGTACTGACGTTTACCTGTAAAAATAAACGTTTAATTTTTTTATTTGGTCACTTACGTGCAATACGGTGTAAATGGGGATGTTTCAATTTAGTTTGTTATTTTATATTTTTGTCAATTCGTGTGTTTGTATCGATTCCCAACATCGATTACCTCAACCCTCTGGGTCTGTACGGGAATCGGTTCCCGCCCTGCTACGAATCGATCCCCGCCCTGCTAGAAATCGATCCACGGGGCAGTCGATTCCACCACAGATTCGAATCGAGCGTTTAATCGAACGTGCTGAGTTTTACGTGTAAAAATATTATTTTTAAAGTTTATCCTCGGTCTTCTTCTTTGCGATTCTTCGCAGCACGATGGTCAGCTTCTGGACATCGTTGTCTTTCAGCTCGGTATCCTCGGTCACTTAAGTGCAATGCGGTGTAAATGGTGGTCTTTTGATTTAGTTTGCACAGTTTTTTAGTTTGTATTTTTGTCAATTCGCGTGTTTGTTGTGTCGCAGGAATCCCGTCGAGAGTTAAAAATCTCAATGGGTATTTTTTCTTTATTAAAAATACGCATCTATCTGGCAGCAAAAGCTCCATTATTAAATGAGTCGCTATGCGAGCGATTTCAAAATATCGATTTCCAAAATCGATTCCCAGTCTCGACTCCTCAGGCTACATCCGGGTCTGTAATGGAACCGGATCCCACCACGCAGCTTTAGCGGAACCGGATCCCACCACGACTATGCCGGCAAAACACTCACCGGCAATAAAAAGCAAGAGTCATGAATCTAGCCGTGAAAACCTACATCGGTAAGTATATTGTCAATGAGTATACAGTTCGTGGGTATATGGGTATACTGCCGGTGAGTATATTGCCAGTATGTAGCTCGCACTTGTGTGGTGGTCAAAGTGTTGTAAGAGCTCGGGAATTGACCCGCTCGGTAACTCGAGTGCGGTATGCACGGCGGCCCTGTGTTTTCGCCCCTGGTATAGCCGTAAGACTGCAGGGGCAAGTGTCGTTAGCGAGCACCTATGAAGGTCGACATGGCACACAAAGGGGTGGGTAGCCAGCACCACGACCGACAATGTTTACACACCACACCGGGTACTCATTTGAGGCTGAGTCGACCTAGGGGAGGCCCAGAACCGGTTCAGAGAATCGTCACTGGTGTTGGCCGTGAGCGGGATTCGAACTCGGGCCGCCAGGTTTATAGCCCAGCGCGCTAACCACTGGGCTACCACCGCTCCACATACAGACACAGAGATACATAGAGACTCAGACACACAGACACACAACACGAACCGCCATTCACCACTAACTGGCGGTGACGTCACCAAAGGCGCATGTGCCAGGCTAGGTGCACTTTGAGGCTATCACGCAGTGTCGAAGGGTCGCTGACAGGTGGTCACGGGACAGACCCAGGTGCCATGGGCTGCCTGCTGTGCCAGGCTAGGTGCATAAGGTCACGGGACAGATTGGCGTTGTTTCCCCCTCATGTCTGTCTCTCTGTCTTCCTGTGTCCCTGTCTCCCCCCTGTCGCTCATCCTCCCTCCCTGTTTGTCTTTAAGGAAGTGACGGCCATCTTAGGGGACGCTGGCAGATTTTTGCCGCTCTTAAGATTGCCGGTTTCACGACCTTTCAGTGTATTCGGAGCAGCCTTAATTACTATTTTTGTTGCTTTGGTTTTTATTAGTCCTTTTTTCTGTCGTGCAGCGCTTTGTGACCCTCGGGTGAAAGGCGCTCTATAAAATGCTATTATTACTGTACTCAAGCAGAATTGTTTAGTTTGTAGTTTTAACTTAAAATTCTCACTCTTACCTCAATGACCAAGCGACGTGGGTCTGAACTTCCTTGGCCAGCCGTTGCTCGGGACACCTATTGCTGGGCTAACGTTCGGACCTCATGGCCAGTATATAAACATTTGATTTTGCAATGCACATATGCACTATAACATTCCGGCGTTTAGATTTTCAGTCTGTGGAAACGTGCACATATACCCCTTAACTCGGCAAGTAAAGGTCACGGTGGGGGGAAAAAAATGCTTGCACGTCTAGAGACGGCCTTTCGTTGGACACCAAATTTGTACGCTTCGCATGAAAAATGTACCCAAACCTGTAAAACGTGACATTGCCTGCCGAAGACGTGGCTTTGCTGTGACCTCTGGACTCGTTGGCACGCAGGTTCAAGTGGCCACAACCCTCTGGGTCACGCATCCGTCATGGCAGTTCTTGCACCCGTCTTTGCAACATTTCTTCTGGGCTAAGGCGGACACTGGATCGCCAACGCTTCACACAACGCACCTCCACTTGAAACGCTCGCAGTAGCCCCCCCCCCCTCCATCCCCTTTCACTTAACGTGAACGTAAAGATTATTTTCCGCTGAAGTATTATTTCGTAGTGGATGACATCTGTCACTCACGCCAGTTCTTTTAATGTAAAATGTTAATGTCACATTAAAGACGGCCAAAACATTTCTCCTCTTCTGCACTTTGACCACTTTAAAAAAAATAAGCAAAGCCTGAAGTTTATTAACGCATATAAATTTAAAATTGTCCAATGCTGCATAATTGTACAGAGAAAAATATAACCGTGAGCTTATCAAAGCAAAGGCAAAAGTTCCCGTGAAACAACTTGGAGGAAACAATATTGTGAACCATGGCGTAGAGATATTCAACTTTGTAATTCTAACTTTGTTATTTGTAATATTTTGAGATGTGGTATGACTAAATACATTTAGAAAAGTCCTGTACATGAAACTTACCCACGCAATGTTGTATGTTTAGGAAACAGATGTATTGTGTTTTAAATGTTACGGGAAACATTTCGCAACTGAAAAAAAGTATTAGCCCAAATTTGTATATATGATATAAATTGGCATGATGGAGAAAGTTATGCTTTTTTAAGGGTTTGCATTTGTCCTTTTACCCAATTTACTGACCAATTCACTCTCGTCTAAGCATGGTAATGTCTTGAAAATAACAATAGGAATACTGAAGTCCAACCAGAACAATCCAAAACTTTCTTCTTTGTAAACTTTATCCTGGAAGAGCCATCATACAGCCATGGATGTACATGTAGTGTTCCTTGGAATCTCGGGTAAATCTGTTCCTTTTATCTTTTGGCAAAACGTGCGTTCCAACACCCAATTTACATCTGACAGCAGGAAACTGACAAGTGATTAATTGCCTGACAGTAGACACTCTAGCCAAACTTGGTGACCAGTTGTAATATAAACACAATGAAAAATGTTTCACTATTCTATTCCCAGTAACACCCAAAGTAGCCGACATTTACGGCCCTCTTTGTCAATCCATTGCTGGACGCGGGCCTCCCCATGCTCTGCGGGTCGTGGAGGTTCATTGACCATACTTCACCATGATGATGTGTGCAGCTTGGTGAATGCAAGAAACACAGGCGTGCGATCAAATATGTACACAACTTTGAAGTTTGCTGTACTGCCCTCTGCTGCCCACCATACGACCCCGCAGTCTATAGCCCGTAATGCTTATCTTACACGACACTTCGAGGCCGAGCTGAAAGACAACGATGTCCAGAGGCTGACCATCGTGCTTCGAAGAATCGCAAAGAAGAAGACACGGCAGTCGCCCATTCAAGTACTATCGAGGCGAGATCCTGCTTAGATTCCAAGATCTGATGAAGTCGGGTGCTTTCCGGCTGATTTGCTCATAGATCAAGTTAATTGGTAGTCACCATGAACAGTGTTAAACGGTTTACATTAATATAACTTATTTGCTAAAAGTACACAGACGATAAAATGTACGCGTGGGATGGGTAAACGTGACCACGAGCGATGCGGCATGCCGAGCGCGCCAAACGACGCGCTAAGGGGCGCCGCGGCGTGTACATCGAGACGCGCGTCGCACTAACACCATCACCCGTGTGCGTAGGACGTTTTGTACAATAACCAGAGGCAGTGTTAGCGATGTACAGCGTTTCCCGTCGTGTTGTCGTGACTTTTACGCCATAACATATCAAAAGTAAAAAAAAATAAAGCATTTGTACGAAAGAATGATCCTCCTGGCTGCTCGTTTTAGCACAACCTGAAATAAACACACCTACAAATTCACAACAAAACGGAGATTCACTTGCATTTTTTCCCCACTGTTGATAATTACTTTTCTGTACAAGACTAGCCGATAAACATTACAACTTTACCACGTGGACTGGACCCTACCGGGAATTGCAACAGCGCACGCGTGTTCCTGTAGGCCAACCCTGTTCGCAACACCCCCGAGTGTCCACTTCGCTCGTACCAAGAGTAACATAATAATATATATTTGTAACGCGCGCATATTCACCTCCGCAAGATAGAAACGGGCGACACATTCTTATACGCGAGTAACGAGCGGAGATGCACCACTAGTAGTTTTCAGAGATCGGACCAACCTTGCTAGGCATGTTCAAATTATTTTTGTTTATCCATATTTTATTGTCTTGTTTATCACTTTTTCTGTTTCCCCGATTTATCTTGTTTTGTTAAGAGCGTTGAGGTTTTCACATGAAAGGCGCTGTACCAAAATTATACAATTTTTCTTTTCCTTTCAGGAAACGTTTTCCTCCCAACCCGGCCCCCCCTATCTTAAACAATAATCAAATCAATACGATTCTAGAAATGAAATGTCATACTGTGACAAACAAGCGATCAGCAAACATCCATTTTATTGCTTCATTACGTAAATGTACTGTAAGCCAGAGCCTGTCAGCTCACACGAAACAGATTTTTATACAGAAGTTGCTTTTCACGAAAAAAAATTGTTAAAAATGGGGAGGGGGGGGAAAAATCATAGATAACATTTAACGCAATCATAAACATTCAACCTACAAAAAACCCTAGAGGAGCTTCTACAAGGGTGTGTTTATAAACCTACCCACCATATCAAAAATGTATTATGTTCACTAGAGGCGGCCGGTGGGATGGTAGCCAGACATGACAGATGGACAACACATGGATGCGGTCAACTCAACAAATTACTACGAACGAGAAACACCGGACAACAGGCCACGCTAAACGCGGAGCCACCGCGCTTCCTCTCGCCGTGGCCAAAACGTCGCCAGGCGAGAGAGGAAAGCAAATAATAGTATTAAAAAGCAAACAAACAAAAGCTAGAAAGGTCCTTTAGGAGTTCATATTATCCGAAAAATGTCAGTCCACTTCATAAACGGGATACACGTGGCTATGCTTTTCGGCCATCTGCTAGGGGTGCCACGTTCATATATTAGCCAAGCCCAAAGACAAAAAATATAAATTACCAAGATGCTAGTAAATCAGACTCTCTTGACAGATACTCAACAAGAATCACACTTGGATATGATTGGGCTCCTGAAGATGCACCACCAAAAACAAAGAGTTTGCCACCTTCCTTATAAAATTAGATTTGCTCAAATGTTGTTAAACTGTGTCAATAGTCTCAGCCGCTCGAGCCAACAACATCTAGTGCCTAAAACTCGTACACTTGGATCGCCTGACACAAATCCTAATGCTCAACAAAAGCTAGCAAGTCTCCTATCGATAGTAAAAAGTCGGCCTGTAGTCGCACCAGCGAGCCAAGTGCCAACTCAAGTCGATAAAGCTCACCTTTGCATATTACGCATGCCCTGTGTGCACCAAAATGCATGCAGTACTGCAACTCAAACTTGCAAACGACAGATTTTAAACAGGAGGCCTCGGCGTACTCGTGGGCGCAGCAAAGCACAAGTCTACAGGGCACACCAGCACGCGTGTGCAACGCGGCCATTTCAACATTCCAAAGCCGCTGGCCCGCACGTCATAGCCTCTCCTCCGAGACATTTGGTGGAGGAATTAACGTTGCATTTTACGCAAATAATTCAAACGGATGGTGTAAATATATATATATTTTCTTCATTACCTCAACGAGACAACATTACCAGCTACCAGTGTATTTATGCACCTTAAGTCGCACATCTGGAGTTTGTAACGGAATGTATTCTAGC
>JAZEWU010000025.1:1157942-1196225 GCA_036362915.1 Geotria australis | reverse complement strand
TGCTGTGGAAACTGTTTAAAAAAATAAGTTAAGCGACATTAATTCTCTCTCAAGTTAGCGATCTAAAACAGCAACATTTATGGCAATTAAACAGCACAGGAGGGGAAAAACCGGACTCGCACAACTGTTTAAAAACAGCAACAGCAAGGAGAGAATGACGTACAAACTTACACAAACCCCAGCGTGCCGTTTTTTACAAATTCAAGGAACGTTCAGTGCGTACAACAGTAGAAATACCTGAAAATAGGCGATGCTTCCACAGTACAAAGAGCTGTATATAGGTATAATCTTGTGACAACTTGTAAAATTTTAAATGATCACCCAGAACCCATAAAAACACACATCCATGTCATCTCACTTTGCCGGCCCACACGTGCAGACAACACAACGCAGTGTCAGTCAGCTCCGAATAATCCACATGGGAGTTTAACTGATGCCAGGAAAGAAAACACAAGAGTGTTTTTGCTGAAGGGTGCACCTCTGCTAGCATGTTTGCCTTCCATTCTTTCCCACAGCATTGTTTTTGTTTAACGGTTCCAAAACGCTGACAAAGAAGTAAGAGCAACATTCCTTCCTAGCCCTGGATTGCAGAATGCTAGCCAATGTATTTTTAACCAAGTGAATATAACCTGCGGTGTTGAAGTGCGATGTTACTTATCATTCATTTAAAATTTGTTTAAACAGTTCAAACGCTCATCTGACGGATTTGTTTTTCATTCAGTCCAACCACTTCTGCAGCTGGAAAGAAACACTCATGTGTCACGTGGAAAAAAAAAGTTTTAATTTAAAAACACACTTAAAATAAACTGCTGGTAGCCAATAAGTAACAAACGAACGAGCTAGGGACGCACAAACACGGCGCTAACAACCCAAAGACCATCGACTCACATCAAGAGAACACAACACCATACCTTCACCAAGAGAAGCCGGGTTGAGAAGAGACGCAGACCCATTTTCAAGGCAGCGCTTTAAATCGTGCTCCCGCTCAAAATAAAAATACTGCTTTTAGTTCGTGCCTGGCTGATCACTGACCGGCAGGCACTGCAGGGGGGGTGGGGGGTGGGGGGTGGAACGATGCAGGGATTGGAGACGGGTTCGGGGTGAGGAAGGGGAGGTAACGCTGCGCGCACAACACGGTCGGGGTCGGGTCGCACACGCACAGGGCAAACGGACAGTGGTGGCGGGGGTGGAAAAAGGGGGTGCGGGGGGGCAGAGGTCAGTCTTGGTCCATCGGCTGCTCCGTGTCCTCGGAGGGCTCGGCTGATGACGACACCGAACTGCTGCCGCCGGCGCTACCGCTGCTGTCGCTCGAGTTAGAATCGCCGCCGCCGCCGCCAAGGCCCGAGCTGCTCACGGCCGCGTCGCCGCCGCTCCCGCCGGCTGCCTCCGTCGCAGCCACGGTCGCCACCGGCGACGCCGGAGCGGCTCCCGCTTCACTGTCGGCGGCCTCGGGTCCACCCACCCCACCCCCACAATCCGACTGGTCCATGTCGTGCACGGCCTCTTCCTCCTCCTCCTCTTCGTCCTCCCGCTGCTCCTCCCCGGTCGCCTTCGGTTCGGAACTCACCGAACTTGGCAGGGGCTCCCCCTCGTCGCAACGTTTCGTCGCGCCGGTATCTAACGGGGTGGGGGGCGAGGACGCGAGCGCGGCGCGTGAGACGTTGCTTCGAAACCAACTTGGTGAACGCTGGTTAATAATAATAATTTTACATTTATAACGCGCACATATTCATTCACTGTCAAAGGTACTCATTCGACGAGAGAACGTCTCAGAGGCGCAGCGAGGAAAGCGCAGAGAGGCGGAGGATGCAGCCAGGCGGTGTTGCCGACGCCATATTGCCACACACTTCTTCCTATATATTATGATAAGTTGTGAGAGGAGACCGGAGAACCCGGAGCAAACCCACGCAGAACAGCGGAAGAACACACAAACTCCACACACAAGCCAAGATTCGAACCCGGGGCCTTCTAGCTGTGAGGCGAAGATGTTACCACTGCGCCTGTTACAAAAAAGTCACTGAGATTTTGTTTTTTAAAAGATAACTAGAGTTGAGCCTGGACAGTGCTCGGACGGGCAAATACAACGCGTAGGCAGCCACACGATCAACAGAGGGTAGCACAGCTAAAACGTCGTCTCCGTGCACGCCAGACGTCCGCATTCCTCACCCGCGCTGGCCGAGCAACTTTGCTCCTCCGCGATATCGGACGCCGGGCGCTGCTCGAAGCCGTGCGGCGACCTCGAGTTCCCGGCCGCGGCCTCCGGCGAGCGAGCCGCCGCCGACGACCCGCGGGCCCTCTCGTCGGCCTCCTCTTCCTCCTCCTCGTCCGCGGACTGCTGATCCTCGTCTTCCTCCTCCTCCTCCTCGTCCTCGTCGTCGAACCGGAGCCGCTTGGCCTGCGGGTCTCCGCCGGAAGCCTCCTCCAGCTGCTCCTCCGCCCCGTGCTTGGTTTTCAGCGGGCTGCTCTCGCTGGGCGGTGGGGAACTGGCGCAACGCGCGGCGCTCGGGGTTAGACCAGCGGTGCGGAAGCCTTTAACCTTACCGACGGGTCGGGGATCAAGGTAGAAGCGTTCACGTCGCGATGCCTGTCAAGTAATACTTGGTTATTACCTGCAAATTATACTAAACGCTTCGAAGCCGGGAAACTGTCTTATAACCATCACGCTTCGGAGAATCGAAAAGAAGAAGTGCTCCAACAGTCACCGCTAAATACGACGCACTTTGTGGGACTGTGGTGAGCAGCAAAGGCCATTGTAGCAAATCCATCGTTGTACTATACTTCTATGCACTCACGTCTGTCCCTCCCATCTTCGCACTGAACAGCGAGGTGAAAATGGTCAAATATGCTTCATGGCGCAAACGGAATGGAGACCACCTCATTCAGCAGCAGACTGCATATATATCACGTGGACATGAAATCATATGGGAATAGTGCCGACACCAATCAGTAACTGATGAATAAAAATACAACAGCACATAAGGTAAGGATCTGTAACAAGCTATTCTCCTATGCCATGGAACTGGTTGTGTATGCACGAGTAAAACTCCTTTCCACCGATAAGGTAAGTAAGGTGCCGATAGTGTGGCCTAGACGGGCGGGGACAGTACCTCTGCGAAGCGCTCTCTTCATCTGTCGCATGATGCACTGCACCGTCGCCAAACCCGTTGGATGAGGGCAGCAAAGGGCATGACCCCGGGGAGGGCGACCGGGACCTGATGGGAGGTCGTGGCGTTCCTGGGCCGTTCACGTTTGACCTGTGGCCGCAGGCACGGCAATCACGCAGAAGCAGACACAAACGTCAGTCAGAGGCACGTCACAGACAACACCGCAATGTGCAACCCAACAAGAGACCACAGAAATTCAGTAAATTTAGACCCCAAAATGTCTCCAAACGAGTCCCAACTACTCACCTGTCTTGGTAAGCAGTGTTGGGACCAGACGGCAAAATTCCGTTTACGCGATTAAGGGTGTTCGTACTGAAATTAAATTTCCTGGAAGTAAAACAAAATATCCACGGTTAATAGTGAAAAATAAATGCCAACAATATATAATTTTACGTGAGTGCTGAAACATGTTTCATTGCTGCGTGTAAATGTGCACACTTACTCTGACGTTGGATAGACACTGCTCACGACCAACACATTCTGAAAAATTACATAACAATAAATGTTATACACAACAAAGCATAAACAGAAACGTTATTTTATTGACATTTTCAAGAAAGTTGCCAAGCCTTATCTGTGCTCACACTGACATGTTAATGCTTTACCGATTAATAAAATGTGAGGGCATCAAACAGGGGCCAACTTCCACTTGCCACAAACATTCAATTACACTGAATAAGTGGCAGCAGAATAAGTCAGCTGCCAAACTCTACACACACATACGGTGGTCCCTCGTTTTACGATGGCCTCACAATGCGACGAAATCACTTTACGACATAGGCTCTATAAGAACATTAGTATCACATTACCATCAAATGTCACGTTACGATACGTGTTGGGATAGGGCTGCGCGTGAGCGTGGGTGGCGCGGCACCCAATCAGCGATGCAAACGCACGCCGCTTGGGTAGCTTCTCAGACAATAGCAGCGCTTTTTAGTGTTTACATCTCAGTCCTTAAATCTCCTTTGTTTGAAACACGTGTGTGCTGCTCGTACTGTACTAAGGTATTATTGGTCTCACTTTACGATGGATTCACATTACGATACGTGTTCTGGAACGGATTAATATCGTAAAGCGAGGGACCACTGTTTACACACAGCAAGGGGGCCCTTACCTTCTCTATCCCCCTCATAAACTTGTCCGTGCGCTTGTAGTGTTTTTTCGGCTCCATCAGCAGTTCACACAACCGTTGTATTGTGAAGGGTGCGCTGCACGCAACACAACGCAGCGCCGGTTGAGAACGAGCTGACAGGGCCCACTCTCGTCAGTTTGTCTGCTTAACAATACGACCAGACGCTGCACATGCAGCTGTCAAAAATAGACGAGGCAAGATAAGTAAATTACATAACGCAAGCCAAAAAACTAAGGGCCCTTATCCTCTGGATACGCCATGTACCAAGGCTGCACGTCGCAGGATGCTTACTGATCGAGAAAAATAAGCGTGTACTGAGGTAAGTTTTTACAGTGCCGTGTAGAACTAATCATAAGAACTGTTCTTTCGGAAGGAGAGAGGAGGAACGTTTGACACGGCTGACCTGAAAGAGCACCACTTAAGAGCAATTCTCACGCATTTAAAATGAGTAGGAAGTGCTTTATTTTCCACACTGCATTGAAGTATTGGCAATTATAGAAGTGACACTACGGTGACATTAATACAGTTATCGTAACCTTGACTTGAAACACTTTCATATCATTAACAAAGCTTCAAACATATGTCGGAAGGCTTGGGACACATCCTATTCATGTATTTAGATTATTAAAGCCGTTCGTTTTTGTAGTGAAAAAGCAAGCAGCTTAATTTTTCTACCCAAACTCCTTAACACACAAGGCACAGAGCGAGGCATCGAAGTCACGGGGCAGGTGAGTGTAACGCAAGCTGGCCCGCGTCAGCCTCCACTCCCCAGGCCACACCTCGTGAAGCCGTCCACGATCTTGAGCAGGCGCTCCTTCATGTCGTCGTAAGGGACGTAGTCGACGTTCCGATTGGGGGGCCCGCGCACCTCCGGCACCGAAGCGCGGAAGTCGTCCAACACGCGCTCAAGCTTGTACATGAAGTATCCCTTGAGCTGGGGCCACGGGAGTCTGGGTTGCCACAGCAGCACAAGCAAGGTTCAAGCGTCTCTCCTGTCAACGTGCCCCACGCCACATCATCCCCATACCGAGGATGGGACGCTAATCCACCGCAGGGCAATTTAGTCAGCAGGCCAATTAACCTAGGCAGCAGCTTGTCTTTGGACTGTGGGAGACACCCCGGTGTAAATACACGAGGACACGGGGAGAGCGTAACATTCAAAATCCAGTATTTAATACCGTGTCAATTATTAACCATTCTTCCGTAGCCGCAAAGTTCTCTTGCAGATGGAAATAGTCTGTGAACTTGCTAAACAAACGAAACGTTTCTCTAGATACCAATACAAACAGTCCGTTAAGGTTAAGAGGTCACGACAGCCAACCCGACTGATGTCACCACATGTCACCGTCACTTCCTTCTGCTAGCTACAGCAGTTGTTGCAAACTGACCCAAAGGTCTGTCCTTACAGTATCCCACCACATGGTTTCAAATCAGTCTCGGATAAGCTCACGACACCGAGAGGAGCTTTAGCTGCAGCTCAGTGCTCCAACAGTCACCGAGTCACCAAGCGGTAAGCACAACCAACATTACGTCGTGTGTGTATTTACGTAAGGTGAGTGTAAATTTCTAAGTTACAAATGAGATCTGATTTACGTAATTTAAAACCAGCAAGGCTCACAGCTCACCAGGTTACACAATGCACGTCATGCTCAACTCTGACCAATAATGTTTGACCTCTCATTACATAATCAGTGCCCTGCAGAAGCTTACGTTGCAATAAACCACAAGGTGCACTAACGGCAGGCGATTGCTTGTTTTTTAAAACGCCACATCACAACTCGTGCGACGCTCCACCTTAAGGAAGTCACAAAGGGTTCCACCCATGGAAAAGGATACAAAGGTTGGCGAAGGCTGCTTCATGTTGGAACAGGGGTGCTGGGACTATTACAGGCGTGTATGCTGGGACTATTACAAGTATCAAAGTTAAATGTTTTGTTTTTAAATGATTACACTAATGTTATCTGTCAAATCGTGCGAGACACTGTACGAATGAATAATTGGACCGATTGTTGCTCTTTGAAGCTGTTATTTCGCCCTCCGGTTTTGCCTCCCACCATGGTGAATCGAGCCTACATCAGAATAATCAGGCTGTCAACTTCATTCAGCCTCTTCTGCCGAGGTAAAAACGGGTGGCCTGACTGGGTATTTAATCACGCTCTTTACTGTTATTGTACCATATTCTTGCAGGTTTTATTGTCCTGCTACTTGCCGTCATTAACTTATTACAATTAACTGCAGGTTTCACTTCACGGCGCCGTGACGCGGGAACGTAGCACGACCGCTGTTCCCTCACAGATCCCATACCAGAGAACCGGGGACTTGTACACGGGACAGTGCAAACGTGGTGAGAGGGTGGTGCGGTGGGGTTTGGGGGACGGAGTACAGTACGACCATAAGGGTCTGCAACTACGACACCAATCCAAAACGTGGCCACCCACCTGGTTTAAACTCCGACGCAAACATAGCCTCACGCCGACTCGAACAACGAAGCAAACCCAGCAGCCACAACAAATGCGAACTCAACACTCGATACGACCTAGACCGAGTGCCAACCTCAACACAAACCCAGTTTAACCCCTAACACAAACCATCCTTTTTTCCTCAAATCAACGCCGCTCTCAAACCGGACTCAACACAGGCCTCAATCCTAACCTGAGGGACCGGCAAAGACCCCAACACAACTCCGGCCTCAACAGTACCACGGCCCCCAGCAGCCTAACCACGCGGGCGGCCTGGCAAGACTCACATCGTTTCGCCCGTCTTGGCTACGTGCCGCATGAATCCATCCAGCTCGGGCGTCACCTCCTTGTGCGGTTTCTTGTCAAATTCTGCCACATCACACGCACAAACAACACGCACACACTTTACAAGGCATAAACTACTCGAACGACGCACTCCGGTCGCCTCGACGCCACTCACAGCCGGCAACAAACAACAACGGAGGCTCACAAACGTATAAAATGGGGCCGATTTGACACACAAAGACACACGTAAAGTCACTGTGTGGTCTTCATCAGCTTGTTGGGGGCAAGTGCTGTTAGCGAGCACCATATTACAAGCCGGCACGGCGCGCGAAGGAGGTGTGGTGTGATCGTAACTACTCCCGGGCGTCTTTGTCTCCCCAGCGGTGACGTTCACACGCAGCACCAGCTTTAATGTCCCACTCACTTAACGGCGAGTCACAACACTAACGCGTGGCTTTCTCAACCCGGGACCGATTCAGGCAGGGCGCCCGCGCGTGACAATAACGCGTGGAGCGGCGTTTGAGGAAATCGAACTCAGGACGCCGGGTTCGAAGCGCATTGCCGCTAAGCGCTGCACCACCGCTCCCGCTCAACACACAACACGCGCGCACACACCTACACAACACGGCGTACCCCACTCACACACAGAACCCGGGACCGTCTCACACACACACTCACCTGCTATGGCCTCTAATAAGGCCTCTGGTTCCATGGTGGCCGCGGTGCGGTTTGCGGGGTCCGGGTCGCCTCCTAGCCTCGGACGCGGCCTCCTCCTGATCGCCAATATGGCGGCGTCGGTGACGCCACTCCTCCGTGGCCCCCAACCCCCCACTTCCACCCCCCCGGCGAAACGAGGCCGCGTCTGTCCGAGGCGCTCGCACATTAGTGCCTGACACAAGGTACAGAATGCTGCCGTCAACGTTTGACGTTTTTAAAAAAGAGATACATGCGTACTATTACAGCAGAAAGGGGCGGCACGGTGGCGCGGTGAGTAGCGCAGCCGCCTCACAGCAAGAAGCACCCGTGTTCGAATCCCGGCTCGGGTACCTTTCTGTGTGGAGTTTGCATGTTCTCCCCGTGGCCGCGTGGGTTTTCTCTGAGCGCTCCGGTTTCCTCCCGCAGTCCAAAGACATGCTGCTGCAGAGGTTAATTGACCTGCGGACTAAATTTGCCCCGGTGCCCTCTGATGGACTGGCGTCCTATCGTGGGTATAGCCCTGAGTTGCGCCCTGTGTCTGCCGGGATAGGATCCGGCTCACCGCAACCCTGTACAGGTTTTGGCCTGTTTCTGATAATGTATGGATGGATTAAAGGAGTGCTTTGTAAAACGTGTTCCGGATAAATAATTGGCGGCGTGGTGACGCCATCACGTACTGACAGCACGCGTTGTCATCGCCGTTACAGCTGGAGGTGATAGTAACGTTGCAACAAACTTATCAAAGGCTCGTGTCGTGGTAAGCCTACTCGTAAATACACCGGTATATCGATAATCGTCCTTGCGTGGCATTTAATCTCGTACCGTGATAAGACTGTACACCAGCGCTCGACGCTATGTACGTAATGCACAACAGCATCCATTCAAATTGATTCTCACGCCTCACTCGTGCCCGATCAAATCCTGAGTGAATCGCTCCGGCACGCATCACACTAAAGCGCTGTACAGCAGATGCATATGAAAGGGTAAAGGTGGAGCCCTGCAATTGCTGACGCCACTGCTGTCTGGTTATTTGGCCTGCTCTTCCACGCTGGCCAGACGTCGTCGAAGCGCTAGTAGCTACAATATGACGTCCTGGTTTAGCCATTGAATGACTAAGCCACCTTCAACTACATCTCTATAGCATTAGCCTGCATAAGCCATACAAGACTCGATTCCCAATTGACAAGTACGAAGAGACAGGAACCATTCTTAGAGATGGGAGACATTGTTCGAGATGGGAGCCAGTGTTATAGATAGGAGCCAGTGTAGTATGGCAGGAATCCCGCTTCATGAGCTTGCAAGCTCATTATGTATTTTGTGTTGTAATAACAAACATCTAGCTATGTGAAGCTCTGTTTATGAGTTTCACTATGGATAACATTGGTCATGAAAGCCTTCGAGTTAATCTATCTATGTATCATCTGACTCAAGCACCTAGATGGACATCGCATACCCGCTTAAGATCTACATCAACGGCGGCCGGAACGAAAGCACACGAGAGTTACGCAACCCGGACCACACGTGCTGCTTCACGTGTTACTGAGCAACACCACGGGCACCCGGGGTCCACAATCCATAGACAGGTCAGGCACTGAACGTTACATTTCCTAGCGCATATAAGGCGAGGATTTGAAAGTAAACAGGGTGCCTTTTTTGTGTGGCGTCTGCATGTTGTCTCCTTGTCAGCGTGGGTATTAGCCAGGTACGCCGGTTTCCTCCCACAGTCTAAATACCTGCGGCTACCTTGGGTTAATTTATTGCATTGGCCTGGGAAGGACTGGCGTTCCAAGTTGGTTATGGCCCTGCCCTGCGTCCTGTGCCTACCGGGATAGGCTCTGACCCCCCTCTCCCACGACCTTGTATGGGATTATAAAATGATGACATCCATCCATTTTCTAAACCACTTATCCTGGTGAGGGTCGCGGTGGTAGCAGTCCAAGGAGAGTGGACTATATAATCCCTTTCCTCGGCAACAGATTCCAGCTCTTCCTGGGCGATTCCCAGCTTATAATGCCACACAAAACGTAATTGAACAGCATTATATGGTGTGTAATCTGAATACAGTAAATATTGTGCCCGGGGGAAATGTAGTCAGGAGGCCAATGTGTGTGGACTGTGTGCGGAAACCGGAGTACCCGGAAAAAACCCACGCGGACACGGGGAGAGAACACGCAAACTCCACGTAGAAATGCACCCAAGCTGGGAACCGAACCTAGGTCCTTCTTGCTGTGAGGAAACAGCGCTGCTCATTCACTGCTGACCCTTTATTAAAAATAAAATGTTGACGAACGTTTTACCGAGAACACCGTGAGGGGCGCTCTAGGCAACAAATTCTGTGAGGCGACGTCACGCGCAGCCACCACGTTGTCGTAACGTGCCAGATCGAATTGCGTATGACGCCATCACGTACAGCCGAGGACGTTGAGGGGACGTAATCGTTGGGCGTCATGAGAGCGTGACGTTATCGCGCAAAGTAAGCTGTCGTAAACATGCTAACGTTGGAACAACATTGGCATGTGCTTGGAACCGGTGGACCAACGTTGGCCCAACGTTTACATTTATACTCGGGGAATTCCATGCATCCATCCATTTTCTGCACCGCTTGTCCTGGTGAGGGTCGCGGTGGAAGTATTGTCACAAATTACTAATTTAGGTTAACGTTCGGTCAGGTTTCCTTTACTCCATACTGGTGAATTGCCCATCTTACGGGTCTTATAGACCAACGCAAAATGATTACTTAGTGTTGTCTGTTCATTTGGACTGGCCTTGTGCAGCGGTTTGTGACCTTCGAGTGAAAGGCGCTCTACTAGTGTGTGGCTTCAGGCTGCAGCCCACGCGTGAGAGCGCGTGGGCTGGAGCTCTGTGTTAATCGTATTTATTTAGCTTTAATTTGTTGGACATTTATAATTTTTCATCTGTTCCTTTCCTCTTTGGTTGGTGGTTCGTTTCTTTGTAACTTTGGTGTTTGTTTTTGTTGTCTGCCATGCTCTTGTTGCTTGTTTTTTTGTCTGTTTTGTGCGGCCTACTCCTGGCCCAGTTCGTTTAAGTCCTGCCTTGCCTAGACTCGCTTCGTGTTGTTGCCCAGGTGTCGCGTGTGGAAGTTGTGTTTTTGTTGTTGTGGGTGGCTGCGTTTTTTCTTTGCTGTTGCGTGTGTCTGTGTGTATTCTTGTGGTTCATTGTTGATTGCTTGATTTGGATTGGCGTTGTTTCCCCCTGTGTCTGTCTCTCTGTCTTCCTGTCTCTGTGTCCCTATGTCTCCCCCTCCCTCCTTGTCTCCCTCCGTGTTTGTCTTTAAGGATGTGACGGCCACCTTAGGGGACGCTGGCATTTTTGCCGCTCTTAAGATTGCCAGTTTCACGACCTTTCATTATATATTTGAAGCAGCCTTAATAATTTTGTTGGTGTTGTTCCTTTGTTTTTTTTTCATTGTTGACATGCCGTTCTCTTCGCGGCCCTTGTGCAGCGCTTTGTGACCCTCGGGTGAAAGGCGCTATATAAAACGCTATTATTATTATAAAGGCGTGAGGTACGTTGCGTGACGTGATCGCGCACGGCCGGCAACTTAGCGCGATGACGTTCCCCTCAGCGACGTGCGACGTCCTCTTGAAGATGGTGGGGGGGGCGGGTCACGCCTTGCAACGTCATCACGCACCTACGTGACTGTGCGCGATGACGTCATCCGGCGGTGGTGGCGGCGGCGATCCCCGCGAGGCGAGGCGAGCGTAGCCCCGCGCCCCCTGCACGCTCCAGCGCCATGGGCGACAGAAGAACCCTGAGCAGGTAAAGAGCCGTACCACGCACTCGGCCTGTTGGCCCGTCTCGTCGCTTTCGCTCTCCGTGTGTGTGTGTGTTTTTTTGACGGATCCTCCCGAGCTCGCTCGGTTTAATCCGTCGCGCCTCGACCGCGGGGTTTTAAGTGTTTGTCGGGACGGAGACAGGGACTGCTGGGTGAGGGGAAATTAAATGTTGTTTTGGTGACGCTGCGCAAGTAACTGATAACAAAACGTCGGTAAATTCCGCCCCCTTATATTTCTCGCTGAGCCGAAATGAACAAAAAAATACCGCCGACGTTTCGGGTAATGGTCCTTCTTCATAGAAAGATAGAGGAGGCTAATGGGGAGTAGATTTCGTAGTGCGGATACGCTGCGAGAGCCGCGATTGGTCGAACCCGACGGAGTTGGCCAATGAGCTCACGGCGTTGGCCCGGTGCCTGCGCCGTCGACCAATGGCGTTACGAGCAGCGGTGGCTCGGCGCACATCCGTGCTGCGATTTCCAAAGACGCTCGTGCCATGGCGGTCCTGTTGGTCCCAATGGTTTCGAAGCTCTTTACCCCGAAGCAGGGATCCTCACGGGGGGACCTTGAGTTCTCTCCTCAGGGTTATCAGGGTTCTTCGTGACATCACTGATTCAGGCTCTCTTACCTAGGAGCGGGGGTGTCTCACGGGATCCCAATGAGACACTCGCGAGCACTGAGTTAGCCAGTCTGTCTCACGTGGGTCACTCTGGTCCAGACTGTCTCGTCCAAGGTTGGGGTATTTCTCACGGGTTCCCGATGAGGAGTCGTGCTGCCTCACCCAGGAACCAGGGTCGCCCTCTCTCACGTGGGGTTGTAGGGGTCTCCTGGGGGTGATTAGGGTTCTCACGGTCGCGATGATTCAGACTCTAATGCTGCTGTAGGCTTTCACGGCTCGAGCCATGAGAATTGATCTCGAGCGTTCCTCCTCCCCATCGCGACGTTTCGCTGGGTCATTCATTCGCCTGATGATGCCTCCAACGTAGGAGGCGAAACGTCGCGAAGGAATGAGAACGAACGCTCCACGCAGCTATCCCGAAAGAACAGCTCTTAAGATCAATTCTGATTCAGACTGTCTGAAACCAAGACCGGAGGGTCTCACGGGGTCCTGGGTTCTTGGAGTCTCAGGGATTAGTGTCTACGTCTGTTTACTGACGCCTTATAATTATCCGCCTGTGAAAACGGGACGAGTGAGAGGGGAGAAACTGAGAGGAAATGTGAGGGAAGAAACTGAGTGGGGATGGACGAGAAGAGATGGTGGTGGTGAGTAGAGAGCCTGAGAGGGGAAGGGAAGAGTGAGTGGAGAGGGTAGAGAGGCTGAGAGGGGAAGGGAAAAGAAGAGCGAGGGGAGAGGTGAGAGGAAATGAGGGAGGGTAATAGCGACGGTTAGGGGAGAGGAGAGTGTAGCGGTGTGGTGAATGGTTAAGAGGGGAAGAGGAGAGGGTTGGGGTAGAAGTGAGCCGAGGGGCTGAGAGAAGATAGCGAGGCGAGATTGAGAAAGGAAGAGAAGGGTAGAGGTGAGGATTGGTTTGAGAGAAAAGAAGGTAGTGGTGAGGGAAGATACTGAGATGGAAAGAGAGTGAGGGGAGAAAGAGGGTACAATTGTGGGGAGGGGGTTAAAAAAGCAAGGGAGCGAGGTGTCAAGAGGGTAGAGGTGATGGGAATGGCTAAAAGGGAAAGAGTTAGGGGTGCGGTGAGGATAGAGCTTCTTACAATACAATATGTGAATAATGACGAAGAGTGAGGGGATAGTTTGTTAATACGAGGCGACTTGTAGAAGTGGTTGTAGTAAATTGCTCTCAAGAGCTGCTCTTTCGGGATAGCCGTGTTGAGCGTTTCTCCTCACCTCTCTGATGTTTTGCCTCCCACGTTGGGAGGCATAACATCGTCGAGCTCTTGAGAGCATTTCTCATACAACGAGCTTTGAAAGCCTACATCGGTACAATGGTTGTAGTAGGATTGAGAGGTAGTGACTAACTGTTAATACTCATCTCTGGTTTATTTCATTGTTTAACGGTGTACACCTGACACCTTCACACCTGCCAGCACATATTTATTACCTACTTTCACGTGGTCCAGGCAGTAGAAAGGCTTTTGAAGGGAAGAAGGCACGAACACAATAGAATGGGCAATTTATGCCCTAGGAGGTATCATTACTTCTCCCAGTAATTATATAAGCTAATAGAGACGTGGTGTTGCCGTAAAAGTAGTTGGCAGTGCCTACCTCATCCCGAATACCAACCGTCAGGGTTGACACGTTTCTCAGTGTCTCTTAACATTTCAGTTTAGCTTTACGATAGCCCATAAAGCCACTTAAGCACATACACAACTAGTTTGTAATTACACACACACGCAACCCAGTTTGTTGAACTTGTCTGATTCTACATTAACCTTATTCACACGTGTAAAGGGTCTTTAGGGCCAATCTTCATTCACGCAGGTTATATTTCTTCTCGACTATACTGTAGATTTCTGGATCTTGTAAAAAAACAAGCTGCTTCTTTTCTCTTCCTCATCGTTTGTCTTTTAGCGTGGCTGCTTGAGCCCAAGACATTTCCGCTGGGCACCGAGCATTAACTTGCGGAGGGCACGCTGTTGATCAATTGCGTGGCTGAGCGCAGGTGTATTTCGTGCAGGCGCCCTCGCGTTGGGAAAGGCTCACTACTTGTACGTTTGCCGCAGCGAGTGTTCCTTCCATAACTTGTCGGCGTTAAAAACCCGGTTAATGTAAAGCGCACCATCAGACAGGAAACGCGGGAGTGAAAACCCTGCCGCATACCGTTAGTTTTACAATGCGGTCCTTATGTCTGCAGCACAGGTCATAAGGTCGCATGCCAATGCGCTCCGACAACGGTCAGATGTGTTGTAGGAGGCCGCACTTCAAGCAGCAGTACCCGATTTATTTTTCCTCTGAACGATACATTGGCAAATGAGCCCAGGCACTGATTAAGTGGAAGAAAAAAAATATGCACGTCTTGCATGCATATCTGTTACGTCAGTGATCCATCATTCAAGTACTGCATGCAGAAGTTGTTTTTTGGTGTTTACGTCACTCATTCATCATTCAAGTACTCCATGAAGAAAGTTGGTTTGGTGTTTAGCCAAAGCTCAGCCTCATGTCCTTACTTTTACTGTGTGTTTATGGGGAAGTGATTGTTGTGTTGTTTTGGTTTAGTTTAGTACACTAACGTAGACGTTTGAGCCTTTTGGCTTATATACACAGTGTATATCCGCATCAAATCTTCCTTCTTTGTCTTTCACGACGTTTCGCCTCCCAAATTTGGAGGCATCAGAATGCCTGCAATGTGGGAGGCAAAACGTCAAGAACGCGAGAGAAGCATCACACAACACGTACACAGAGCCGTTAACACCGACAGCAGTACACCGTATATAGTCGAGCGGTGTAGTGCATCACTCTGTGAACTTGGCGATATGAAGTTTGTTCCCAGTCATGCATAGCATCATTGGCGACTGAAATCTGAACTGGCCGTGGCGTGTGACCCTTTACCAATCCACTGCTGGATGAGTTCCTTCCCACACCATGGGGGTTATTTGACCATGCTGCTCCATGTTGGTCAGTGCAGGTTGTATGAAGTAGGGAGCATAGCTTTTGACGTATGACACGTTACAATTGTGAATTTCGCCGCATTACCGTCTACTGACAACATAGTCCCACATCCATCCATTTTCAGAAACCGCTTAATCCTGTACAGGGTTGCGGTGAGCTGGAGCCTATCCCGGCAGACACAGGGCGCAAGGCAGGGGAACACCGAGGATGGGACGCCAGTCCATCACAAGGCGCCGGGGGAAATTTAGTCAGTACGCCAATTCACCTGGCAGCATGTCTTTGGACGGTGGGAGGAAACCAGAGTGCCCGGAGAAAACCCACGCGGACACGGGGAGAACATGCAAACTCCACACAGAAAGGCCCCCGAGCCAGGACACGAACCCGGGACATAGTCCCGCAGCTCTTCGAAAACCCAACTTTGCGCAAGGTGGATAGCCATCCAAGCAGTCAAGCACAATCACGGGTATACAACACTTACATATATTTTTTCACATGACCTAAACCCTTAAACAGAGCTTTACTATGGAAAGACACACTCACGCTTGCCCTTCCAAGGTTTTGGTGGATTTTGCCTGTCTCAATTATCACAGGGTGTTTGTGTTGCATCCGCCCGCGATGCGCTGACCTCGGCGTCTTCGTTCGTTTCAGACCAAAACGAGCGGCGAAACCTCAACACCAAGACGACGGCTTCTGGGACTGCAGCGTGTGCACGTACCGCAACAAGGCGGAGGCGTTCAAGTGCAGCATGTGCGACGTGCGCAAGGGCACCTCCACGCGGTAAGGGGTGGACTCGCGACCCACTCCCCGGGGGCAGAGGTGGACTCCGGTAGCATCCGCACTTATGAAGATCGGTATGCTTGATGTGGTGTGCCAGGCGCAGATATATTTTCTGGGTTTCCAGCCTCGACAACAACCCCCCCGGCTAAAATTAATCCCTGCTGCCGCCTTCCTCTCCGCTCTAGTTCCCCACGTAGTGTCTCGCTCAGCCTCCGCTTGATAGGAGTGCTTTTTCTCGGCTGTTGCCCCCGTAGTTTGGAATTTCCTCCCCTTTGGTCATCTGTGCTGCCGACGTGCCGCCCCAGGTGTCGAGATTACTCGGTTATGCTCTTTTGACCGATTGTTGCTTCCCTTTGAAGTACCCCTTCAGTTGCACCTTACCATAAAATATATTGCGTATGCCTCCCTTTTTTTTAGTTCTCGATAAGGCTTATCTCTCCTGTAGCGTCTTGAGTCGTGATTTCGTTTGGACGCTGTTAAACATTCAAATCGTGAGCTATTCTGCCAACACCCTGAGTCCACCTCCAACTCAGTGGGAAGTCACTCATTCTCTACGGCTGCTTCCTTTATCTGAACTTCCTCCCTCTGGCCGTCCACCCTGCTGAGACGTTTCCCCCTCTTCAAGTGCAGACTTCCTGCTTCTATGCCTATAATTATTACCACTGGTATGTCAATGTTTTTGTTCCCACCATCTTAGTATTGTAGTTTTTGTCAGTCCATATCCTAACATTTCTTGACCCTTTCCTTCAGGCTCCAAAAAACCCTTGGCTTTCCCTTAATCTCATGGCGTGCATGCCCTCCATCCTGTACATCAGGGTTATTCAATTGGCGGCTCATTTGGTGTCTCGCTGAGACATAGGGAGATACAGATTGATGAGATTAGAGAGATAAGCAAGACGACATAAATATTAGTAAGCTGAGATAGATAGATTATGGGCACCTTTTTGCCAGTGTACAGATAATTTAAACAATATACAAGGTTTTACCTTTTCTGGCAACGGGACAAGTGTTAAGATCTTAAAAACACCAAATGGACATTTTTTTGCATAGATAGATGTTTATAATTACAACAGAACATACCATGTGAGTTTGCAAGCTCTGGAATCGGTATTCTTGCGTAAGAGCGATCGACAAGAAATAGATGAGAGAGCTGTCCACAAGAGGTACACGTTAGTGAGCTGAACTTGAGATCTACTAGAGACATGAAAGACTTGAATATGAGGCACGTATTCGTGGTTACATGTGATGTGTTACATTGCATGGCTCGCCTGCACATACTAATGTTGTAATGTGGCTTACTGGAGAATGTAGTAGTGGAACCCTGGCCTAGAGCATCTTGAGATGCAGGCACGTTTAGATGCTTTCTAACAAACTGAATGAGGCAATGTACTTGAGGTAGGTTTTCACGGCTTGACTCATGATCGTTGCTCATCAAAAGCTGTTTTTGGGACAGCCGTGTCGGATTTTCTCTCCCTCTCGACGTTTTGCCTCCCACGTTGGAAGCATCCTCAGTCGCTGAGTTTCAGCGGCTGAATAAGCTGAGTTATATATCCTGTGTTCACGTGGCACCCGACAAAGGACCTTTCATGTGAAGCTTTTATTTTTTTCCAGTCGATTCCTGTTAGTTTCAAAGGTGGCTCTCTAGTCTATTTATCGTCGGTTGAAGGAGGCCATTTCTACACCTGCAGTAGATAATCATGCACAGGCTGCCCGTGTAGGGTCGTGCTCGTTAAATTCTGACCTGATCAGTCGCTCTGCCATGGCACTGAAAAGCATACAATTAAAATTGCCACAAAGAGTTGCTTGACGCATAGCGCGGTCAGGTATGCGACGGGCAGATTTCACTTCGCACCATTCACGACAGGGTGAGTGACTCATTTTGCATTTTTGAAGGAGGGCGACTGCCGCACCTGCCGTGTTTTGTTGGGTTATCTGCCGTCGCGTGCGGCACTGGTGGTAAAAGTCACCAGGTGTGCTATGGCCGGTCACCCTCCTTCTGTCGTCATCATCGTTGCCTGGTTTTATGGGTGGACAGGTTGGCACTGGACTCTGTGTGAACGCGCTGGAGCGTGGAAACTTGGACCTGGAAATCTGTTAAGCATCTGAATGATCCCTTTCCTGGAAGGTGTTAAAAACAGAACACGAAGCCATGTGGAGATGGTTACAGAATGGACAGAATCCAAAGAGGCATTTTGTGTTCAGAACACGTTATGATGAATGTAGTGTGGGGGTTAATAGGTGTGTGGTTGTGCTGTATTTAATTCAATTCAACTTTATTTGTCAGCTCTACCATATGCACAGGACATACTGAGGATCGAAATTCCGTTTCTCTCAGACCCCGGCGTTATTTACTAGGTCCATACAAACAGCATGTGGCTCTCAATCGGACGGTTGTAAGTTTGTGTCGCTTTCATTGGCCAGCATGGCCTTTTCATGCCTCATCGGGTGATAAAATTAAGTACCACTTTGGAGAGGTCAAAAATGGATTGTCAATGGATTAACCTATCCCTACGTAGGAATGTGGAATTTCCGCTAATGCTTAAAATCTGTAAACAGGGGGACGAGCACTGCCCCAAACTCGATTGGGCAGGAAGTCACTTTGACTTATGTGACTATAATGCCATATATATATTTCGTTATTTATTTTTCACACAAGATGAAAGCGGCATACCACAAGCTGACAGTGCGCTCAGAAAGCCCTGCAGGAATACCAGCTGAAGCAAACCATTCTTTGCGGCGCCGGGTATGAAATTCAGCCACTTCCAGTTGCGCGTGCCAGGGGGACGAAACGTTTGGAGAGAGAGTGTCTGCAAAAAAAATTTAACATTAATATTTCACAGCGGTATATTCTTTGCGGGGGAAAAGCGTGTTTAGACACTACTCCAGATGGCCCCGGCTGCTTTCCCCTCCACCCTTCTCTGAATCAAAAGGGCCGCCGTGGTATTGTTGGCAGTGACAACAGGCTGTGAGGCGCGATTATCCGTGCCTGTCCGCCGCTTATATAATCGCAGCCCGAGCGGCGGCGACGAGGTTTCCACCGATAAGTCTATTAGCGGTAAGCTTCGAGCGACTGGGGATCGCAGGCGTCGAGAGAAAAGACTCCGGGGCAGCCTTCGGAGAAAAGCGTCGGGGAGGTTTGCTCGTGTTTAGTTTAACGTGCCACGTTAAGGCCCTCCAGAGGCTCGTGGCTAAGATAAATAAATACAAGCCCCCGGGTTGTCGGGGGTTGGCTGTAAATTTCGACTGGTGCATTGGGGGTAGGGTGAGAACGGGAGGAAAGGGCTTCGCCAGACACATGTCTGCATGCCACACCGCTATAAAAAGGACCGTGCATGTCTGGTTTGTGTGGGTGGGTGCACTGGGGCAGGGTTTTTGCAACTAGAAAGCACTGTTATGTTGTTTTTGCCTGGCGGTCTTTGGCCTAGGTCCATACAAAGGAAAGTTGCCGCCAGAAGAAAACGTGCACTGCATTAAGTTTTTGCTGGTCGTGCTCCGTGCATTTCTCGTCGGTGTTTTTAAACGCCGGTGCCGGGCGCCGTGCACTCGAACGCACGGCAACACTCGAAGGTCTATTTCCCTGGAGCTCACCAGTAATGCACGAGTCGTGACCGTTGTCAAGTGAGCGTTGTTTACCGAGCGGTTAGGGCAATCGTGGGCAGCACACCAGCGTTGTCGTCGTAAAAGCCGCTTTATTGCATTTTCGTGTAATTACATCCATTTTCGGTCTTTAGTCAATTCGCTGCTGGACGAAGGCGTCCCCCCCGCCACGCATGTTGTCTGACCATATTTCACCACGATGGTCAGCGTGGGTCGGTGAACGGGCTTTTTTCCGGGAGCGGTTTAATACATCACCCGCCACAGATATTAACCTTGCGCGGCATCCGGGCTCGGTTCATCGGGGTTCGTAGCGCGGCGCGACAACCGCTCCGCTCCCATTGCATTTCAATACGCCTGGCTAAATGCATCGACGGGGCGATGCAGACAACAGATGAATTCATGCAAAACCGAGCTGCGGTAGTGCCACTTGCTTGCCTGGTGGTTAACCATGAGGCGGTTATTTATGGAACGTGGCGTACTTGTGGTCTGGCATTTGTGGCCACGCATCGCTTTCACCCCCCCCTCCGTGATTTGCCTGTGCGCTTTGCAAGTGGAATTTAATGACGGAAAGCTTGTACGTGGAAGGGGCTATTTACACCGACATATAGGAATACAAGTCAAATTTTCTTTCTATTAAAAAAAATAATCTTATCCGGTGAACATCTGCCAAAGGAAGTAGGCGGGCTGAGCATCTCGTCAGCAGGCTTAGCCAGTTTAGGAAAAAAAAAGTCTGCTAACAAGATGAGAACCGTATTGTGCCCATTATAAGGTGCCTGGGTAGGAGCTCATACAGTCCCTGTGCCAGCAGGTGAAGAAGTCTTCTTACTCCTGAGCACAGAGTGTCCTACCATTATGATTTCCAAACGCCGTTTTATAAATAGATCGTGGAATGACGTGGGTAGCGAGAGGCTGGCTAGAACATGTAGTGCCCTTGTCGCGTCACGATATTTTGTTGTTCATTTGACCTGTTTTTCTTGCGGGCTCATCGTAGTCTGTAATCTCTCTCATTCAGCGACAGGAAAACTCAATTCTGTGTCCACGGCGTGACGAATGCCTCACAGTGATGTCATTGGCCATCACGCATGGTTCCGTGATGTCGCAAGCCAGCTCGCCCTGCGTTGTCGCACGTGGAATATTTACACGTATAAATGCACACTTTATAATAATTAACATCGGCAGCCACGGTCTATCCACTGTTGGTTGAAGGCCTCCCCATGCCAACACCACGCATCATGGGCCTGCAATGCACCAATCAATCTCGATTGAACTGATCGCGTCGCTTCATCTGCTGAAGGCGGTTGTATTTGGCGTGTTCCTCCTTTGGCCGCCTTTCCACCCCCAGTCTCGTCCATCGGCTACCATCCCAGAGAGCGATGTGTTCTGCCCAAGCCAACTTAACAATGCAATTTTTAAGATTTGCTTTTGTTGCCTAATCTGTGTGCTCCTGTGTGTCTCACAGAGAGACGAGATATTTATTGCAGCCCAATGTGCAAAAATATATATTTTAGACATCTCTTCTTCTAAGCTCCAAGTCCCGTCATTGCATGGGTTTGGCTGCTTGCATTATTTCTCTCTATGCACTTCAGTGCTGTGCTTCATCACTAATCACATCCACGTATCACACTCCACCGCATCTTCCCACCTCATCCTCCGTCTCCCCTGACTCCCCCTGTCCTGCACCAGTGGCGTCTCCATAGTTCTTATAATTGCACCTTCTTTGTGTTTTTTTTATCAAGTGCCAAATTTTACTTCCAGCCTTCTTTCCTTGGAAACCAATAGTAACTGTTAAGGCTCTAACTTCTGCACCCTGCCTTCTTTCCATCAGAGATGTTCCTGACTTCCATCTGGGGGTTTTAGTGAAACTTGGAATTTAAAAACGTAAAAAAGGTGTTTCTAAATGCATCAAAAACTAACCTTGTTCCGGGGGGCACGGTTGCGTAGTGGGTAGCGCTGCCGCCTCACAGCAAGAAGGTCCCGGGTTCGAATCTCGGCCCGGGGGCCTTTCTGTGTGGAGTTTGCACGTTCTCCCCGTGTCCGCGTGGGTTTCCGCCGGGCACTCCGGTTTCCTCCCACCGTCCAAAGGACATGCTGCCAGGTTAATTGGCGTACTTGCTAAATTTCCCCTGGCGCCCTGCGATGCACTGGCGTCCCATCCTCGGTGTTCCCCTGCCTTGCGCCCTGTGTCTGCCGGGATGGGCTCTGGCTCACCGCGACCCTGTACTGGATTAAGCGGTTTCTGAAAATGGATGGATGGATCAACCTTATTCCGTACGCCGATCCCCTTCACCTCCCCACCGCCCCCCCACCACCAACGTGCCGCCGACCAGGAAGCCGCGTTACTCGCAGCTGGTGGCACAGCAGGTGGTGCAGCAATACTCGCCGGTGCAGCCGCCCCCCAAGAAGGAGAAGAAGGATCGGGCTGGCAGTGAGCGCGACAAGACCGACAAGGAGAAGGACTCACTGTCGTCCGTGCCGGGGAAGAAGAGCAGCGGACGCAAGGCTCGGTACGTGACACAGGGCCGCAGCAGTGAATGAAAGCGGGGGGGGGGTTAGTTTTCCGTGAGCATTGGATCCAAATAGGCCTCAGAAACGGCCAAGCGGGAGTCAGATAGGGCCACGTCTGTTATTTATCCGGGGCCTCCGAAATCCTTTCAGTGGCCCTAATGCAAGGATGGCGGGGATGGGGAGATGATGTGGCATCACATTCTGACTTTGCGGTAGTTTAGTGGCACATATTATGGTCCAGACGAAACCGTACACTCAGTGGCACGGCTGTCGAATGTGCTGGTGGTACAACTGGACAGGGCCCACGAACTGGAGAGGCCCAGATATTGGACAGGGGTCACCCGTTTAATGCCTTGCATCAAGACCCATGCCAACCACACTCCACCGCTACGTACACTGGACATGATGATAGGCATGGTGCTGCCTGCCTGTAGTCCAGCACTTTTGAGCCAAGGGTTGGGAGATAAACCCTTTGGTTGAAAGTACATAAATGTGTGTGGACCTTTAAGTGCTTTCCCTTTGTATGAATTGTGGTTTCTCTCTGGGTAAAGCTTAAGATTGAATCGGCCAAACGTCCCAATGCAGGAAATGGTCAATAGACTCGGTGGCACATTCCAAGATAAATAAGTGACGTTATTGGAATGTACGCTTTTGAAAATCAGTTTAATGCTGATACAGAGCTTTATCTTTTATCCAGGTATCGACATTTTCACTTATGTATTCTAAGAGAAATAGTTAATTAAAAAGCATAGTCCCCTTTCTACACTTTTGAAATTGTTGCTGTTGAACAACCTCTGAAATAAAATACCAAGGACTTGGCCCAACTTACAAATGCAGAATCGTTCTATATTATCATCAGTCACGATCAATCCACTGCTAGATGAAAGAATCCCCAAGCCATTGCAATCTCTCACCGTCTTCCCAGTCCTCAGCGGTGTGGTGCAACCTTTGGTGCCACTCTTGTCATAAGTCTCGACCACCGGCCATAATCCGTTCTAGTAACGTGTTCTGCCAAAGCCCACTTCTCATAACCTTGAATAACGTGTAATGTGTACGTTCTCTAATATGTGCTCCTTCTGTTTTGTAAAAAAATACTATAATAATACATTTCTCGTCCTGCCTTGGATGCCACTGTGCCAGAATACTGTCACCATCACTGGTGTTCCTGGCAAGCCTTTCAGAGTCTTGCAACACAATTTGAACGACTCATTCGATGGTGCCACAGCCAATTGCCCTCTTACTAATTTTAATTCCTCACTTAAGAACAGCACAGAGTGTTCTTCTGAAGAAGTGCTTTACAGCCTAGTTGTTCTGCCCTATTCAGAAATCATAAAAGGTCAAACCGAGAATACTAATATGTTTTCATATTGAGCTCCTGCATTACCTCAAATGAAAATCTGTCTTATAATAATAATTTTACATTTATAACGCGCACATATTCATTCAATGTCGAAGGTATTCATTGACGAGAGAACGACTCAGAGGCGTGAGGAAAGCACAGAGGCGGAGGAGGCAGCTCGGCGGTTTGCCGGCGCCATATTTCCACACACTGCTTCCTATATATTATGATGTTATCGGCCAAATAATTATTGAGCGGTTTTTTTTACTCATAATGAGTGATCAATGTTTACATTTAAGCCACCTGTGCGGGTGCTTGAGGGTGCTTTGATTACACCTCCAAAGTGTTCTTTCTGCAATTACACAACTGGCAACCAACAGAGAAATAGCCAACAATGGCACTTGAGCTGAGCATTTTATTGTAGTTCAGCAAGAATTTAACAAACTCCACCAAATAATTAAATAAATTGTGCTCATTATTGTGGACTCTGTATTAGACTATCAAAAATTAGATTTTTGATTTAGTGGTGAATTAAATAAACACCATTATCAGCCAATCCACGTAGGTCCACAACAACATCAAGCCACCGCCATCTCTCACGGTTGTGTGATGTAACAATCCAGTTTTATAACAACTACCGTTAACCACTAAGTGGCGGTGATGTCACCACGACACTTGTGCCAGGCAATATGTACTTTGAGGCCATATGAAGTGTCCAAAGGCATACTGGCAGGTCATGGAACACGCCCAGGTATTATCAGTTGGCTGACTGAGATGACTGGCAGATCCACCACCTGTGCTCCCTACTCTACCAACTCAAATGTATCCACCTGGCGCTCAGCCCGTTGTTGTTAGCATCGCTTCTCCGCCCTCCTCCATTGTTGGAGGGCGACTGCCTCTTAATGCTCAGTAGCGTTCTTTCCAGGCCTCCAAAAAGGCCAATCTTGACATCATCGTACGAATCTTCAGCAAGTCCTCTCAGCTCTAGGTCCTCCTGTGCCACATTATTTCACCTCTTCTCTAGCCTGTACTGTGCCCATTTAGCCCCTTCTATCTGACCAAACAGAGCTGCTTGGGCATGCGATGGCTGTTAAAGCTAGGTTGGATCGTAGGCAGGCCAACCTAAATATTTACATATATTAATCTAAATAATTATCACAAACATATCGATACATGTTTATTGATTGTAACAGTTTTAATTGGTCATCATGTCCTTGGTTTACTGCTGGCAGTGGCGGCTGCCAGTAATTTCTGGCAAAGCGCAGAGACATTTCATCGCGGCTGTTTTGGCACATTTAAAACCGTCACAACTTGACGAATGTAACCGTGTGGCGTCATGCCCTACACCTGCTGCTCCCAGCAGGCCGCGGTTGAAGAACGTGGACCGCAAGAGCGCCCAGCATCTTGCGGTCACCGTGGGCAACCTCACCGTCATCATCACCGACTTCAAGGAGAAGCCGCGGTCCGTCTCCACCTCGTCATCGTCGTCACCGCCGGCGTCGGCGGTGTCCGTGTCGTCGTCTTCATCGTCCTCATCCTCGTCCTCTTCCTCCTCGTCGACGACGTCCTCTGCGGCGGCGAACCCGCCGGCGCCGCCGGGAGGCGGCGGCTGCGGGGATGATTCGACGATGTCGACGGTGGCGGCGCACGCGGGCTCGGGTTCGGAAGCGCCGGGAGAGAAGGGGCAGTCGTCGCGAGCATCGTCCCCCAAGGGCGACTCTGTGTCGCTTAACAGCGAGACGGAGTGACCTACACTGTCTTGTCTGTCTCGGTTGGGAGGATGAAGGGGTGCTGGGGAATTTTAAGGGATGAGCAAGGCAAGGCGGGGTCGGTCGTCGTGTACATTGTGTATGAATTTTAGTTGAAGTGTTTTTGATATTTTTCGCATTGCGCCATCCGCCCAGGAGAATCTGGTTTCCCCCCCCTTTGCTCTCGACCCAATATGGTGGCTCCGGCAAAGGCAATAAAAACGGCCACTGTGAAGGAGCGGTGTTGTCGCGAGTTTGAAGACAGTCGAAGCGAGTGCTGTCGGCTCGCGCTTAAAATCACAAGACGAGTATTTCCCATGCATTTTGCAGCATTAACCCACTTTCTGGACCTTTTTTTGGAAATAACTATGAAACTTCAGGCAGCGTGACTATACACTCAGGTCGTCTTGCATAAATCGTACTCCAACTCTACAATTTCCTACAAAAGCATTCTTTTCTTTCCCGAACTTGACGCAACTAACGGAAATGCCTCACCAAGCATCTTATCTTCATCTCCTGCGTGGTGATGTGGACAGCACGTTGGGAGTATATTGTTCGGCAACAGTATTAGAGGACGCAAGGGTACGGAAAATTCAGTTCCATCTGGCTGTACCACCGTGTGGTTTTAAAACGAGCGAATGCAAAAACGCTAACACTTTGAAACACATTTCATTCTAATTCGCAGAATGTGAAGTAGTTAGTCTGTCCCATGGTGGTGTACAGGTTCGTGGTGCTGTACATGGATTCCCGAGGTTTAGTCGTGACGTAGGTTAGATCGTTTTTTTTTCAATGTGAAACCTCCCAACGTGGCAGGGCCTACCAGGGGCGTCCCGACTGTACAAAGCAAAACTAGGCGCTGTGTTTCACCTGCTTGAATGCCGTGCTATTCCCTTAGAGAACAAGGGGATTGTGACCAGTGGGATTTACATGTTGTTCCGTCCTCAACTTGACCGCTTTGGTTTACCTGACTAACGTCAGAGGCAGGTGTATAGGCACTATGGTCACAAGTTAATAACTAATTTTTGTGTATATTTTATGATATTTTAATGAGTCGTGCGAGGAGATTTTTTTTAAGGCGTAAGGAGTGGCAGAAAAACTAAACCTTCGTTTTTTTTGCAGCATTTCACAATTCACTGAAGAGGCATGGCTGTTATTGTTGGTGTGATGTTTGATAAGTTTAAAATGAAAATGTTTCTTAAAACTACTCAACACAACTTTAATGTATGAAATATGGTATGCGGAAGCCATATTCCTGGTCAGGAAGTTTGAAATACAGGTAAGGAAGTTTAAAAGCATTACAGTTGTCACTTTCGGCATTTTATACATTCTAAAAAAAAATCCTCTGACATGTCAACAAGCTAAATGGGTGCACTCTACACAGATTAAAAAAAGATTAAATATAGTATGTTACAAATATGCCTTTTTAAAAGTAGAGTCACAGCAACATTCTGTAAATCGTTGTGTAAAGATCGTACGTCCTCATGTAATTGGTGCGTTTGGCTAGCGGACAATGCAGAGGTATATGTTGACGTAGTTGTCTGTTGATGCATTAATACTGTAGTTTAATGTTTGTGGGCCAATTTAAGCCGACCAAAATTACTTTAGTGTAAAAGGCTGCATTATTTAGTGATTTTTCAAAGTGGAAATGTCTACTAATTGAATCGGATAGGTTTGTGTAGCATTAAGGATTTGTTCCAACTCTCAAACGCTGTGCTGCTTTTAAGTTAATGTACTACATATGCCCACACACCAAAAAAGAATAAACCTGTAAATTTTGTACAACTGCATGTGTGATCGGTGCTGCGCATTTTCCACGAGTGGGTCATTGAGGGATGTAAACTATTTGCCACTTTACAAGTTTGCATCAGTACAATTGACCCAAATAGATATAAACTGTCATAAACGCTCCTCTACCCGGCACAGCCAATTAATAAGGTTTGTGACAAACCTTACTAATTGCCTGTGTCGGATAGAGGCGGGTCTACGACATCTATATTGTTTGTGACCCAACCCATAAAAGGGATATATTATGGATAACATTGGTCACAAAAGCTTTCATGTTAAATTTAGGTATAAACAAGCTTATCCACTCGAAGGCGGCGACAAAAAGTTTACACAACTGAAATGACTTAAGAAATAGCTGGTGTATTGGGCTTATATCCATATGACCAATTTTACCAATTGCCATTTTATTTCAAGCCCTTTGTCAGTGAAGGACTGCCCAGAACTTGTCTGCCATGGGGGTTGTTTGACCGTACCTCGCCATGCTTGCAGAGGGGGGGTTCAGCAGGATCTATTCAAACATTGCTCACGGCTAGGATTGAACGTGGGTGGCAGGTTCATCTTGCCATATCAGCCAAAGGCACCAGCTGCTCAGAGTTTGGATGTTCAGTTGCTTAATCGATTAGAAGGAAACCCCTGAGAAGCTACACAGCACGACGCTGCTAATAATGCCCATGATGTCACCTGTCCAGCAGCATACGTGGGAACATGCGTGCTGCTTCACGGTACAACTCTCCGCAGCGTAACTCGCAACCTCTTCTGTATACTAAGGACCAAGACCGTCATTGTCAGGCATAATTTCTCTGTGACAACGCCTGTCTGGCACATCATCCCGCCACACATTTAAAGCAGCATTCAATCTACTTTGTGACCCTCGGGTGAAAGGCGCTCTATAAATGCTATTATTATTATTACACTGGCTTTTGAGCCACTTAAAGGCCCCATCACTCACACTTGGATTTCAAACGGTACTTGAACTAGGCCCTGCACCTCGGTCATGGTCATTTGTCCGTAAAATATTGTGTACGTTAGACACTGCATCATTATTAAAAGAGTTGAAACTTTAACCGTTTTCACGTTGTATAATTAGTTGCGTAACCACAACTGAAACAGGGGGAGCAATCGATTACTCAAGCGGCTTGCCAACGTCTATACTTGGGTGGATACTGGCAAGTCCAACTCCACAGCTAACACCACCACCACTAGCTGCCTGGACTCATGCACGGACACCAAACGTTGGACTGCACAGTTACGCGCCGCAAGGAGGGGGTTACGTTGCTTGCAGTTTGAAGTGGACCATGGTTAGTGAGAACATTGTCAGGCAAGAATATAAATATTATAAAGCGACGGCATGGCTGATTTATCTGCTCCTCGAGCTGACAGCCACATCTCTGATGGAAACCCGTAAAAGACGATGCCACGGTGTAAATAAAAACAATTGGGTAGGAGGGAGGTTATCGCCAAGGACTGCAGCGTGCAGAGCTTGCAAAAACAAAAGGTGACGAGGAGGTAAAAGTAACGCTCGTATTAAGCATTCTTTATTTCAGGGGGGGCTCATGATTTTAAGAGCACTGCTCTAAACGGCTAAACAAGTTAGCGGTCAATCCGTTTCGTAAGAAAAAAATCCACAAAAATATAATTACAGCAAGGCGGACGAGTTTCGCTTGCTTTATCTATAAGCTGTAAGACAAGTAAGAAATACTGTATATAATGAGACTGGTTGGCAAAGTACCTTAAGCATACTTTTTATTTAGAAATGAAAAAACGTCCTCAAGTCGGTCTGTAAAGTATATACAAAAACGATTTCACAAGTATCGGTGGTGAGAATAGCGGCACGCACGCTCAGCCGTTTCATTGTCCATTGCGTCACTCTTCTTCCAGTAAAAACGGAGGATCCGTTCTTTTCTGCTCAACGGGATGAAACCCTGGGGTTGATCCTGTCGAGATCTCCTGATCTGAGCTGGCCAAAGCCGTAGAGTGGGTATTCCTCGTGTCGAGGATAAGACGCCCTCTCTCGGCACACCTTACATCGTCTCCACCATCATCCCTCCGCCTACGACAGGGCAAAAAATGTAAAATCATCGGTACGACACCACACTTTACTTTTAACACGAGGAAGCAGTTACGTATTCCTAAATATATAGATGAGGTAATGGTTAGCGCCAATAGGCTAATTGGGTTATGCGTATGGCCTGGCACAAGCGCGGTGGTGACATCACCGCCACTTAGTGGCGAATGCCGGCCGTGCGTGCGTAACAATTTGATGTGCATTTTAACAGAAACGATTAGCGACTATGGAAAGGTGGACTCGGGTGATACGGATCTCTGCTCTGCTCCGGCCCCACGTGTACGTGTGTGCGTTAGTGCAGCGTACCTCCGGCGGACTCGAGCTTGTCCATAAGGTCCCTGCCCTTACTGCTGCCGTCTAGGCCACGGCCCTTGTCCCCCTTGGGCCCCTTGGGTTTTCCCGGCGTCGGGTCCTTGGTCTTCATCCCCTTGGGTCGCCCCGCCGGCTTCTTCTTGCTCTTCCCGTCACCCTTGACGCACAACAGCGGGTGCAGCTCTGGAGGAGCAGGGGAAACAGGGGGAGTTGAGAAGGCATCGGTGCGATTGTGTTTGGTCTAAAATCACTTCCTTGTTGATATCCTAAACGCGACTTTATTCTGGCACCTTCAGATGTACTGCACGGGAGGCGCAGTATTAATAATCGATGATGACGGTCACTCATTATGCACTGCTACCCCCCCCTCCATGGTCTGAAATGTCCCACCCATGCTGTTGACTCCCTACTCCCCAATAAAGTCCAGGCTCAAGACTATTTTACATTTACCACCTATTGCGTATAATTATCGACGAGTCTAGACGCTGAAACCATGATTGGGAGTTATGCGTCTAAAACGATGGCCGTGAGCGAGTGGTGAAAGCTCCACATTATTATGGTGGGAGCGAGTCAATCCGTAAGGCAGCCGCTGTTGACTTCCTACTAAGCGACAATCACTTACCGACTGGAGGGGGTGAAGGATATCTCTTGACCAGGATTTTAATTCACGTATAATTACAATTTGCACACTAAATACTGCCAACCTGGCCAGGTGGGACAGCAGAAAGTGGAGTTACCATCAGTGGCGAGCGTCGAAACAGGCAAACGAGTGAGCGTGCCAGTGAGCGAGTCGGCACCTGTGTGAGTGAGCACGCGAATGAGTGCGCGAATGAGTTATTTCTCGAGTGAGTGTGTGAGTCAGCACGCGAGTGAGTGAACGCACCTTCAGGGGCCACCCCCTGTAGCTCCACGTTGGTCATTTTCGTTTTCTTCTTCTTGGGCGAGAGAGGCCCCTCCGACGACGCCGGCCGCTTTTTATCCTGGCCGCTCGGCTCGTCCGCCCCAGGCGTCTGCTCGGCGGCAAACGCAAAGACCAAGGACGTACAGCCATTAACAGACTGATGCGCAAGCAGAGGTGAGTGTAAGCGGCCCGCTCGGGTTGGCCGGGTGGGGGCGACACTGACCGACAGGGCGTCTGGAGGAGGTCCGTACGGGTTCTCCTCGGGCTCCTCCACCTCGGGCGAGATGGGCAGGTAGAGCAGAGCGTGCGAGTCCTCCGTCTCCTCGTCACTGTGCCACGAACAACGAGGACGACGTCAAACACTCGCGCAGTCACGTTAACCGACTGAGGGACGGATGCAAAATCCTCCTTTAACTGTTTTAACTACTTTGTATTTTATTTATTTGGTCACATGCATTGTGTGATGCTGTGTGTAAATGTTTACTTTCTGTTTTTGCGTTTTTTTGTGTTAACGTGTGCTTTCTATATTTTGCTCATTTTTGTCAATTCGCGTGTTTGTTGTGGCGCAGGAAACTCCGCAAAGAGCTCGCAAGCTCGCTGGGTATTTCCTGCTGTAACAATAAACATCCATCTGTCTATCCTTCTGTTGTGTCACCTTCGCTGTGACCGCAACCACCGATAGAGGGTAAAACGCGTCGGAGAAACTGCACCTGCTGCAGAAGGTTGCGATGGGGTCGACGCTCGTCACGTCCACCTCCTCGTCCTCCAAAGCGTCCGCTCCTTCGAGGAAAAACGAAAACGTGTGCAAGAAGCACGCAGCTCAACCTTCGGCAACCCAACTTGAGGTTCCTATTTAGAAATTGTAATGAAGAGAGAGGGGAAACGCTCGGCACGGCTATCCCAAAAGAGCTGTAAAGACCGACATGAATACAATAAAATAATTTGAAAACCATGTAATGTAAGCGCTTTACAATCACACTCGATGTTGCGTAAAGTTGAGCGCTGGAGCTCATCATCATCATCATCTTAAAAGTGTGTAGCGCCACATTGTGGCAGTTTGGCTCAACACAAGGATGCTCATTTCCGGAAATCATTCGTGAAAAGCCATTTTAGTAGTCCCAGGCGATTCTGAAAGGTTTCAGTTTTCTGTCTCCACGCACAATAAATTAGCAAAGAGCAGTGAGAGCTATGTGCAGACAGCATGGCAAAGATGAGAATGAGGACATATCCTAGTGAGAGACAGTGACAGGCAGAGAATAGGAAAACCTTAATCCTGGACTTGACCAGGCATAAACAGGGGGGAATTCCAGACCGTGAGAGCAGCATAACGATCGTACAATGAGTAAAGGGTTTGTGTTTCGGAGGCTACCTGTCGTCTCGGGTTCACTTTTGTCCTCGTCTTCGATATCGAACTCCGACTCCCTCTCCTCGTACTCAACGTTCTCATCCAGCTCCTTGAAATCCGGCGCGAAAGCGCTCCAGTTTTCCTTACCACGGACAAACACACAGACACGGTATTACGGCAAACCCTACCTCACAGTTCCGTTAGTGACCCAGACGGAAAGGTCCCACCAACGTCGCGCCACGCGGTGCCGCGCGGTGGTGACGTCTGTCGAGGCTGGGAACGTACCACTTGATTCTGCGCCCATATGGACACCACGCCGCTCGATATGGAGGCTATGATTGGTCGCACGGGATGCCACTGCGAAGAGATTAACGACACGGCACGAACGAAACGTCAGAAGTGTTTCCCTGCAAGACTCCTGTGCCATCCGTTCTGTTTGGCTGAACGCCACACGACAGCATCGTGCGGCTGGGTAAGCATGCGCAAACACAGCCCTTTAGTCAATCCACTGCTGGACAAGGGCGTCCCCACGCCGTACAGCTTGTCGGGGGTTATTAGACCGTAATTCACCGCGCTGGTCAGTGCGGGTCGGCGGAGGAGGGGAAGCACAGACGTGGAACATGGAAGCACAATACAACAATTTATTTTGCCGCACTCCCACCGGCATTGAATCGACGCGAGAGCCCCCTACGCGCACAAAGCAATTAGCCGATTCCGACCCTTCAAAATCAACGAATCGTCACTCCTGCAACGAGGGTTCCCGTGGCGACGGAGGGCGCCACCGTTTGCGCGTCACTCACGGCGACGTCCAGCAGCAGCTCCCCGCGCGTGCCGTGCAGGATCTTCACCAGGTTGCCGATGCTCTTCTCCCAGATGTAGAGCGCGTGCTGCCGCGCCGACCCGGCACAGATGTACTCCCCGTCCCCCGAGAAACAGCACTTCTTCCACGGCGTCCTGGAAACGGTCCCAGGCAACGAGGCAACGCGGTGAAGCGGTGAAGCGGTGTGCAGCGTCTGTGGTGGCACCGTAGGGTGGCGGGTGTGTGCTGGAGTGTGGGCAGCGGTAGCTCAGTGGTTTGCGCGCTCAGCTACAAACTTGGCAACCCCCGAGTTCGAATCCCGCTCGCGGCCAACACCGATGACGATTTTCTAAACCGATCCTGGGCACCCCCCCAGGTCGACTCAGCCTCAAATGAGTACCTAGTGCGAAGTGTCAACATTGCCACTAGAGAGGCAAAAGCGGCCGGACGTGGTGCTGGCCACCCACCCCCTAACCCCAACAGTACGCTGAGGCTATACGGAAGATCTTCGTCTTTGGTGGTGCATAGGGTGGGGTAATGTGTGCTGAAGCGTGGCGGTGAACGAGAGGGGGTGCAGTGTGAGTGGGAGAGTGTGTGGTGGTGCGCGGAGTGAGTTTACGGTGACGTGTGGTGAAAGCTAGTTAGGACTGGGTGTTGTGGTACAGGGTCGTCCAAGGAACGAGTGACGGAGACGGGGGGTGGTGTGTACAGTGAAGCGGGCGCTCGGGGTGCGTGCTGATGTGATTGTGTGGAGCGCGCGGTCAGTTGTGGTGAGACTGGCAGTGCAGCAGTGGTCGCGGTCGCGCACCTGTTCACCAGGTCTTGAAGCTTCTGAATGGGCTCCGGCTCGCCGTCCTTCCCGCACGTGAGGATCTCCAGGCTGTCGTACACCCTGATTATCCGGTCCGCCGTGTTTATCAAAAAACAGCTGCTGTTTTAACACACAAACACACAAACGGGCCGGTACAGCGTTAATACCTGATTCTAAATACCGAGGTGGCTGAGCAGCTCAGGAGTTTAAGCAATGAGCTGGTACCACTGAGATACTACGGTTGGTTCTGGGTCTAAGCTGCCCATGATTAAAATGGGTTTTCAAGTGTTGATAGTCCCAATTTGGTTATAAAATTGCGGTAGTGTAAAATGAAGCTCCTGCATTGGAGGCATCATTAGCCTGACGATGTCTCCAATTTGGGAGGCAAAACGTCGTGAAGGAGAGAGTAGGAACGCTTGAGACGGCTAACCCCAAAGAGCAGTTCTTGAGAGAAATTCTCATACATTGAGCCGTGAAAAGCTACATCAATACACATCAAGCTCCGATAATGAGAAAAATGTTCGCTGAACGACACGAGATGAACATGATTAAAGCAGCACGTGTGAGAAAATGCATCGCCCTCAGTATGCACGAGGTGTCACTTGAAACATTCTCGACCACACAGGGTGATGCACTTGCTCTCACTGTGAGAGTTCTGAACCTTCAGCTGGTGATATCACACCGACAGTACAACTGCAATTAAACGGACAAAATATTTTTGACCAGTACAAAGACGAGTTGTAATTCTAAGCTAGATCAGCTAACCGACAAGGCGATGACTGAGACCACTATGCAGCTATGACATCGAGAGCCTCTCACCTCCCCTTCCGCGCAAACTCGATGGACTTGATGGCAGTGGTGTTGCTTGTGCCTGTCGTGACCCTGAATGAAGCCACCAGGTCCTGTGTGTCTGTTTTCAGCACTAGAATCTGGTGGCGATACAAAGCGAACACGAGTTTAAAACGCAACCAACAACATTTACACACAAGCGCGCGCTCTATGTGCCCGTGTGATATTATAAACAAGGTTTAACAGAGTTGCTGAAACCCAGATTTAATCCCTTGCTTTATCCCCGACGCAACCATAATGAAACTGCTTGAGCCTCCACCTGGCTCGGGCAGGTGTTTTCAGTCAGTCGGTCAGAAGCTGGAAAAGCAAGTCACGCACCTTCCCTTTGGCGTTGCCGGTGTAGATGTACTCCCCTCGCCGGTCGAACGAGGCAACGATGTTGAGGTCAGAGTCATCGTCGACGGGAAGGCACACGTGCTTGGAGTCGGAGAGCGTTAGCAAGACAGGCGCAGACTTCATGGGGCACACGAGCACTCGGTTCCTTTAAAATACACACACATACACAGACCGTGTTGAGTCATGCAAACTGCTGCGGCAATCGCTGTTAGTGAGTATTATCTTAAGACCGACACGGCGTTCCAGGAGAAATGGTCTCCAGCACCACAGCCAGAGGCCGTTACCGTTTAACTGCCGTTGCTTACGCAGTGCCAGATATTAAATTATGGCCGAGTCGATATAGGGGAGACACGTGAAATGTTAGAAAATCACGTGCCACTGATGTTAGCGGCGGCCGGGATGAATTTAAGTGTTTTGGTTTAATTTGGTCTTTGCGCAATGTTTCCTGCATTACCTCTACTTGCGTAATCTAGTCACTTTTGATTGCCTTAAAATACTGCGTTACATTGCTCTGGACGTCACCCTTGAAAATGCATGGGAGCGATTCGCGCTCACGGGAAAAACTCACGGGTCTCGGGGGTGGAACTGGACCTTGAGGATGGGCACGGGAAAACGGAACCTCTGCTCGCAGTCTCCGCTCAGCACGTCCCACAGCGACACCATGTTGTCTGTAGACGCGCTCACCAGCTTGTGTCCGTCGCGACTCCAGCTGGCGCACGCACGGGGTGACAATCGGGCGTCAGCGGGATGAACGCGACGGTGCGACGCTGTGATTTAATGTGATCACACGGGCTGCCGCGATGTTGCGATAATACAATACGTTGGACCATGGCATTATTATTGTCCAGTTCTCTAAATATTTGCAAAACTTGCTGCCTTAAAATTGTAAAAGACTGCCAACCCGCCAAACACTGCGTCCGACATATGATAGTATTGGCCTATCAATTATTGAGAATTTTTTTTACTGCGAGAGGAAACCACAGAACCTAGAGGAAACCCGCGCAGAACAGGGGGAGAACGTACAGACACCACACAGAAAGACACCCGTGGCAGGAATTGAACCGCCTCGGACAAGACCTTCTTATTTCTTGCTCAAATGAAAACCGATTACAAAGATTCCACGAGCTGGGAAATTAAAGGCTGCAGCTTGACCGTTATAGCTTGTCAGCGAGTGGTGCGGACGGCTCGCCGTGAGTTTACGAGTCCACTCACCAGAGCGAGCAGACGGGGTGGATGTGAGCGCTGATGATCTTGGCGATGCCACGCGTCAGGAAGTCCCACACGACGATGCGCCCGTCGTTACAACCGACGGCCAGCAGCGTGCCGCGCCGGTTGAAGGCGCACGTGAGCGCCATACTGATGCAGTCCAGCGTGCCATCTGCCTCCTGTGCCACACAGTTGGCAGACCGGTCACAGTCAACCATCCATCCATTTTCTAAACCGCTTGTCCTGGTGAGGGTCGCGGTGGCAACATTCCAAGGAAGTTGACCAGACATCCATTTCCTCAGCAACAGATTCCAGCTCTTCCTGGGGGATTCCCAGGCGTTCCCAGGCCAGCCGAAGGATATAATCCCTCCAGCGTGTCCTGGGTCGGCCTCAACATAAACGTTTTTTGTCAACATAAACGTTTTTAAATAATTCCATTTAACATATATAGTGACGCATTAAATGTTAACACCACTTACCTCAGGGTAGTTTTGTCCAAACGATTCTGAAAATGAAAAAAATTCAAATTATTAAACATTTCTAACGTTCGCAGCCAAGACACCGGATTTCACTCTTAACCATTTTTCACCAAGAAACACATCATCATCAGGCATGACCAATCCACTGCTGGAAATAAACCTCCATAGGTTGTCACCATCTCTCGCGATCCCACGAATAATCCTCATAGCACCTGAACACGAGCAGCAATGCTTTACATGTTGAGGTCTTTCCAGTCTTTTTTAATGAGACAAAAGCTGAGCAACTCATTGACTAAATGGCTTAAACGGGCTGCCATTAAGAACAGCTTCCACAGGAAGGCCACAGTTGTATCCCTTCCCAGGTTTAGCGCCTGTTATAAATAAAGTCGTCAAACTCCACTTAATCGGCTTAAGTGCGTTCTTGCCGGAGGTAAGGATCTGGGTGACACAGGTCCGCTGAGTGGACACACTGAGCATAACCTTCACGTGTGAACCAGTCAGCACAGACAACCAACCAACCATTGTCAGAAACCTCTTAATCCTGCACAGGGTCGCGGTGAGCCAGAACCTATCCCGGCAGACACAGGGCTATACCCAGGGTGAGACGCCAGTCCATCACAGGGCACCGGGGGCAATTTAGTCCACAGGCCAATTAACATATGCAGCACCATGTCTTTACTGTGTGGGAGGAAACCGGAGTGCCCGGCGAGAGATATATGAAATGCCCGGTGGCATCGTTGACCTGTGACCATAGGCTGTTAGTGAGCCGCTATCGTGACAACAGAATCCAACAACAATCATCACTGCAATGACGCCTACCATGGGGTGGGACACCTAGTTCCTATCCTCAAGTCCAAGTCTGAAGACCGTACTTGAATGTACCTGAAGTGTACGTACGCGTCTTCAGATGCGCGTCGCCTCAAACGCTCGCTTTAGCAATAAATCAATTAGGTTTTTGACTATGATGACGGGGAGGCCTGCAGCCAGCAGTCGATAGCGCATAGCTTCTTCCTTCACCCAGCAGTGGATAGAACACAGCTCATGATGCTGCCATCGTTCAGCAATGGACAGACCATGACTGCTGCTGCTGCTGATGCCTTTATCATCATTGTCAGAAACCGCTTAATCCTGTACAGGGTTGCGGTGAGCCGGAGCCTATCGCGGCAGACACAGGGCGCAAGGCAGGGCTATACCCAGTATGGGACGCCAGTCCATCACAGGGGGCAATTTAGTGCCTTTATGAAGCAATGTATTCCAAGACATAGGCTAACGCTGCTTTGCTGCTGCCTTCATGCAGCAATAGACCGTGGCTGCGGCTGCTGGTAAATCCTTCATGCAGCAGTGGACGGAACATAGCCGATGCCCACGATAGCGATGAAGCGTTAATCTAGCGGCGGAAAGAGCACGGGTTGATGATGATTGTTGTAATCTGAAGGCGCGGGCTTGAAGGCTTGTGGCTAGGCCGCGGGGAGCCTGGGCCCTGGAGGTCTCACCTAGCAGCTCGAGATTCATGGTGAGGCGAGGCGCGTCGCGTCCAGTTGGGGTCGCGGTCCCGTCGAGCTGAGCCCGGTAACGCGGACGGTTGTCGCGATCAACTCGCGGGAAGCGGAGTACGCCCGCCGGGGAGACGGAACGACTAGCGCGGGATTTTCTATTTGCTTGGCCTGGATCGATTACGCCAATCACGTTTATACCATCAGAATCGATTCTTCGTGTGGTGGGGTAAGAATTGAGGCTTACAGGACGTAACGCGGAACCATTCGCTTGAGAATCGCTCGGGTTTCATTACGATGGGTGTGCTTTATATGCAAGCGTTGTTTTTTGGGGGATTAACGCGCACGAATGAGGTGGGATATAGTATGGTAAAATATGTAATCGATTATTCACGATGAGTTTAGACGATTTTCGGAATCGTAGAGGAGAGTGAATCGTTACACCTCAATTGGAATCGATAAGGGGCGATTTAGACTGTCGCGATTCCACACAATGCAATAGTAAAGGCGCAGCTGTGCAAGTCGCTCACTGGCGGTCACTGCTGCAGGAAGGGCCTCCACTAGAGAGAGCTCCATAGAGCTGCGCTGGAGTCTAGAGGCGTTATAAATCATATGGGTCAAACTATTACGTTATTGCGAATTGCTCTCAAGAGCTTCTCTTTCGAGATAGCCTCTCATTGTCACGCTAGCCATATGCGAATGAATAAAATAGCACGTCACGCGACTGGGAGTAAGCATATATGCCCCCTCCCCATGGACCTCCCCCCCTCTCTGTGGACTCCCCCCCCATGCTCGTAATAGACACTCCTATAAAAATCCCGCCCCCTGCTTCTCGTGC
>JAZEWU010000025.1:1131011-1157714 GCA_036362915.1 Geotria australis | reverse complement strand
CGGGGCCGCCTGCAAGCTGGGGGGGGGGGGGCCGCGGCGCCTAAGCGAGCTGGGAAATCTAGCGGCGAGGTCGAGTGGGCCTCCCATCCCCTCAGCAAAGCTCGTCCCGCGGCGCGGGCGGACGGACCGAGGGACCCCCTCGTGAACACGAAAGTTGATCGACTCGTGCGCTCCGGTCCGCTGCTCGGTTCGTCAGACGAGTTTACCAACGTAGGCGGTGAGCGACGAGGAGCGATGGAGGCCCTTATCCCCGTCATAAACAAGCTGCAGGACGTCTTCAACACCGTGGGATCGGAATCCATTCAGCTTCCTCAAATCGTGGTGGTGGGCGCTCAGGTGAAACGCTCGCGTAGTGAACGCGTATCGGTGTATTTTTTTTAATGAACGTGGATTGTTTATGAAACTGTGCTCCCGTACGAAAGATTGTTGTGTGTTTTCGCGCGTTAGCATTCGTTAGTTCGTGTGGGTTTCAGAGCGGGCGGGAGGGTTGTTTATTGTTGGTTGTGGCGGTCGTGATGGTGCTGGGAATGTATTGTATTAACGGGCCGTGGTGGAGGCCTCGTGTGGCCTGTGCAATCGCCGCGACGTGAGGCTGGCTGTGTGGAAGCTATGTTGATGACGTCGGGCATGATGACCGATTGACCTTGACCTTTGATTATCTGGGTCAGGGGTCCGACACGGGGCCTGGCGTCAGATAGCTACTGGTTTACGGGCAAAGGCAATGGCTTGTCTCAAGGGCGTCATTACCGGGGTTTATTATCTATCTTCACGTGTGGTTTATTTGTTCATATATCTGCGTGGAGTTATTTGACAACATACGGCAATACAGTACCGTACATTGTTGACAACGTACGCCAGAGGGAGACGTCTGATTTACTTAAGAAAAGCACGTAGGCTTGGGCAAGACGTGGCCTGGCCTAGAAGGGATGATGGCCGGTGGTCGAGACTAATGACGGAGTGGCAGCTAAAGGACGAAACGCAACCGACGTCTACCGCAGATATAGATAGAAAGATAGATGTTTATTATGACACCATAAAAAATACCCAGTGGGCTTGCAAGCTCTTTACAGGATTCCTTCGACACCACAAACACGCGAATTTACAATAACAGATTATTAATTCATTGTGAAGCTCTGTTTAGGTCATGTGAAAAAAAATGTGTAAGTGAAGTGCACCCGTCCATAACATTGGTCATGAAAGTCTACGAGTTAATTATTCATTCATTGTTATAAACCGCTTAATCCTGTACAGGGTTGCGGTGAGCCGGAGCCTAGCCCGGCAGACACAGGGCACAAGGCAGGGCTATACCCAGGATGGGACGCCAGTCCACAAATTAACCAAACAAAAAACATTTACACAAGGCATTGCACATAGGTGACCAAATAAGTACATAAACTACAGGGTAGTTAAAACACAGATGGAGCAATGAATTCAGCTCGTGTGTTGAGATCGTGAGCGATAGCGACGGCTTAGCGAAGCCTTCAGCAGTGGATAGATTATGGTTGATGTATCTTTGTTGGTGGCAGGGTGTGAAATCAATGGTTTTGGTCCTGAATAGCAATTCTATATGGTATGCCTTGAGCTGTACATTTACTAATGTGGCTTTGTGGCCGGATAGCGCATGGGTCGGAGCACTGAGCTATTGTAAATCCTCGGCCCAAATCAGCGATTCAGCCACGTGTGATTAAACCTGGTTTCTCAGCGTAAAGAGTTGATGCGCTTGGCAAGATCACAAATGACCGCGCATAAACACACAAGTTAATTAGATTTCTCAGTTAATTGGACTAAATTCCAGCTCTTAGAATTTCACATTTCAGCTCGCCTGTCATTTACATTTGTGGATAAATGCAATCCCCACTGTATTAAATACATGTTACTGTGCCTGCATGTGCATATGGACATGTGGATGTATGCACGCATTATAGATTTGTGAATGTGATTCGTACATTGTTATAATTGCATAAACATGGATATTGAAATTCTAACCACTGGCTTTATGAATACAATATTTGTTGTTGTATGGAAACTATGCTTGATGTGCATCATTACTTGTGCAGCGCTTTGTGACCCTCGGGTGAAAGGCGCTATATAAATTTAATTATTATTATTATAAATATTCAGGTCGACTCCTGGACGTGAACGCCAACAGCGCCCCGGTGTGATTGTGGCGTGACTTTAACCCGTCAATCCGTGACTTCTGGAGAACAGAGCAGTGGAAAGAGCTCGGTGCTGGAGAGCCTGGTGGGGCGAGACTTCCTCCCTCGCGGCACGGGCATCGTGACGCGCCGGCCGCTCGTCCTGCAGCTCGTCCACGTCATCCCCGACGAGCGCATCAGGCCCGGAGGAGAAGAGAATGGTAAAGCCAGCGCTGCTGCAACTGACTAACGCTGCTGCTGCTGCTGCTTCGAGTGTGCCCTATAGGGTTAGGCCACATGTTGGGAGGCAGGGTGGCGCAGTGTTAACGGCTGCGCCTCACAGAAAGAATAGTTTTGCCCGAGGTGGTTCGATTCCCTCCTTGGGCACTTATCTATCTATTCCTGTGTGGCGTTTGTGTGTTTTCCCCCTGTTCTGCGTACGTTTCCTCAGGGTTCTCCGGTTTCCTCCCACAATGTGAAAAAACCCCACTAATTAATGAATTGGCCGATAACATGATGATATGTAGGACGCAGTGTGTGGAAAAATGTTTGTCACATAACTATAAAAGGGAAAGCGCGAACAAGTAGCTCTGAGTTAGGGATGGGGTTATGGCTATTGGGTTCGGCACTGGTTGAGCAGAGCAAGCAGTATGTTGGACTGCTGTGCCATAAAGCTCGTCTTAGCAGCTCAGTTAATACTAAGTTACTCACCGGATGGCTTTGCAGCAATAGATGAATGAACCCCTCAATTGTACACGTCCGGAAACTTGTGAATCTGCAATTAAGTAATTCACGATTTTGATTGACCATGGTCCAATTATGCTGATAATGCAAAATTAAAAATGTTTGCTCAATGCTTCTCTCAATGCTCCTTATTGATAGCAGTGGTGTACAAGTGCGAACATTTCCACCTTTGTCATTAACCTGCCTTGTTGATCCATAAACATTTTGGACAGTGACTAACTGTAATATTATAATTGACCTTTCGTCAGAGCAGGAAAAGCATATCCTGTTTATCACTAGTCTTAGGGTACGTTGAAACGTGGTCACGATGGCCAACCACATGTTTTTCATTTGTATGGACGTTTTAATGATTAAGATGCTGAGGCATTTCATATATATTTTTCCATGCACACCACTGGCAACGCATGGAGTGTGGGCTCAGGCCAAGTTAGTTTCAGTTCCCCTGTGCTCCATATTGGGCTAAGCAGTGTCGGCTGTTTAGGATGGGTTCATGCGAATTAAATGTGACTGGGCCATGTTCATAGGGAATAGGGAGGGGGTTGGGAGAGGGTTAGATGTGTTTGTGTTCTTAGACATCAGTGACAGCTGTGTGTGTGTGTATCGTATAGCGAAACAGTCTGATTGCTGCATAAGCATCTCATGTACACGACCAGCTCTTGTTTCATTTCCACTGCTGGATGAGGGCCTCCACACACTCTTTGGTCCATGATGGTTATTTGATTTCACTTTCCCACACGTGTCAATGTGGGTTGGTGAAGGTTTCAAGTTTAACTTGTTTAACCAGGTGAGAACTCAGGAGACCAGGATGAGTCTTATTTGCAAGAGTGGCCTGGGTGAACAAAATAACAACACCATAAACAAACTAAAGCAATGGAGGAAGTCATAGACGCAGGAGTATAAAAGTACAGTACAACCACGGATGTTGCTGCATGTACAGTAAAAGCTGGATATAAGTACAGTTTTGATCTAGGCAACACATCTTTGCAGCGAATTTGAAGGGCAGCTTCTAGTATTAACACATTTCTTATATAAGCGCAGTTGCCCTTGCTCCCAATGGATGTGCCTATATCCAGCGTATGCATAAACATGATGTGTTGATACAAATGCGTTTCCTGTACACACATTAATGAATGTTCTTCACGCAGTATTGCGGTTATGGGGATCTCATTAGAGCGTGTCACCTCGTTATAGCGTGTTATGTGTTGTGACTGTTGCATGAAAAATATTGAAGTTTTTAAGACACTTAATCATTGCCCGAGCAAGCTTCGTTAGGTTTTATTTGAAATGTCGTACGATGTTAAACTTCTGCGCCACAGGCACACGCACACATAAAAAAAGACGGATATCACTCTACTCTGCTACACTGTAATACGTTACGCAAATAATTGTAAAATGTATTTGCTTTACACGGGCGAAATGCACTCACACGTTTTCACGAGCTCGCGAGTTTTAGTAAAACGAGTACAACCTTGAAGAGAAACACACGGCAGATTAAACGTTAACATAACAACGTAGCGTGCAGATGTGTGAACGCGTCAAGGTAGAAGCGTTCACGTCGCGATCCCTGTCAGGTAATACTTGGTGTTGCCTGCGAATTCTACCAAACACTTCGAGGCTAAGCTGAAAGACAACGATGTCCAGAGGCTGACCATCGTGCTTCGAAGAATCGCAAAGAAGAAGAACACAGCAGATAATAATAGCAAATCGTTTCCCACTCAGCTTAGGTAACATCAAACCGATAAACTGGCTTAAAACAGCACACGGTGTTTTCGGCAAAAATCCCAAATGACAAAAATTTGTGAAAACAAGCATTATACTTTTGCAACGGTTGTTGATACAAACGGTGACCTAAAATCACTTTACCAGAAAATACAGGCACAGCCTGGTTTTGGATGGAAATGAAACCCCACGCAGATCTTCTTTGCGATTCTTCGAAGCACGATGGTCAGCCTCTGGACATCGTTGTCTTTCAGCTCGGCCTCGAAGTGTTTGGTAGAATTCGCAGGCAATACCAAGTATCACCTGACAGGGATCGTGACGTGAACGCTTCTACCTTGACCGCATGCAGGTGTTAGCCATGGAAGTGTGGTGTGGTTGGTAGTCATAGAAGTGTGGTGTGGTTGGTACGTTAGGCACGTGACTAAACAGAGGGTTCTAGACTCTAGGCCTCACATTGCCTGTCCCAGTCACAATGAGGCTGAGGCTTGTGTTTGAAGTTTGTCTGTGCTGAGAGTAGTTTTATTTGCTTGTTTATAGTTTGAGAATTTCATAGTAGACCTTGTACGTGCAGGTTAAGCATTACACATGAACGTGTATCCCCTCAAGGCTGGTCGTTCAAGGAATTATGGTTGAAAACATTCGCGCAGCATGGTAATTTTAACGATGTAAAGTTTATGCTTTGGTGAACCTATGCAATAAATAACAATACGTCAAGATACATTTTCTCCTATGATCAGAAACAAAACCCTGGTGGTATTTTTAAATGAGCAGTTTTGCTTTACGTACATGCCATGTAGTTTTTGTTAGCTTAACATGCTCCTGTACAACTACATGGCACAATAAACACTAAACCTAGGTTTGTGCTCCTAATGTGAAAGCCAACCCATTGTACTCTATTAATACAGTGCTGCGCGTGTCTGTGTCAGAGAGAAACATTCCTGACTGTGGACATTCACGGTTGACGTGTAAAATAAAAAACATCGCACTGTGTCAGCTGTTGCACACGGTCGCTGAGGCAATGGTATTGCCTCCAAGCCAGGGCCGGGCTTGTTAGTGAGTCACGGTTGTGTGCCGAACGAGTCCTCAACTCTGTGTGTTTTGTTTACCTGGCCACAGCATCTGCTGTGTGGAGCGATTGGGTCATCCGACGCATATTATTCCGATTGTGTGCGGCCTTAAAAAGATGCAGTTTGAGGGCCTGTGGAAATGCCACCAGTGCAGGGTAAAAGGAGTCGGGGACGACGGAGGATGAGACGAGAAGAGGGGCAGAATTAAAGCACGTGCAGAAATAAATTCCAAGCATTAGGCCCCAATGCAACAATGGGCCTTGAAAGAACAGCTCTGAAGAGCAGCCATCGTGAGTCGAGCGGTGAAAACCTACATCAGTACAATGGGGACTTGACGCTTAAAATAACTTGTTGGTTTTATCCGTTGGGGTGAGTGTAAATGTGCACTAATGTCCAGCGAGTGTGTGCACTAATGTTCTCTATGTGTTGTGTGCGTCTATCTGGTGCAATTTGCTCATAGCCGGCCGGAGTCAGAGAGGAGAATCCCACGCAGGTGTTACTGTCATTTCTTGGCGCTGCATGCTCGCGGTTTCGTGCGACTCCACCTTTGCTCACACGAGTCTTAGTTATTTTATTTTTTAGTTACGGATGTGTTTTCTGTGTCACAAGTGGGCAACATGTTGAAATCCCCATGCTTACCATGTAATTTTTTTTTAATGAACTGTAATTTTTACTTATTTGTTGTCATTGCATGCACGTTTATGTAGACGCATGTGTGTCAAGATTTTTTTTACTCCACCCTTTTGGCATTAACACTGTCTCGTAACAAAAACATGTATACGCTAGTGGGCTAAGTGTTTGAACAATGGTCCTTTTTCAAAACCGGGACATTGCTGTTCACTGTTCTACTCTGAACGAGCGCCGTTGTCCAAAAACAATAATTATTTTTTAAGATTCCAATTCACAACCCTTTGTCAGTTCATTGCTGATTGAAGGACTCTGCTTGTCGTGTTGATCATGTGGGCTGTTTGGCTATACTTCACCATGCTGGCTGGTCATTGTGTTTTCGTGAGGGGGCAGCCCAGGGCTGTTTCAGATATTGCTCCCCACTGACACACTAACCAATGCCATTGCTCACCCACCCAAAACTATAACTTAGTGTATGTTTTGTTATAAGACAGTGCAAGTTATGCAAACGGTTCTTTATTTTTAGATTTATGCCAACACAGTCCCTTAACATTTACGGATACATTTAATCGAGGCGCAATCATGTCATGTTGTATTGCTGCATCGTTGGGAGAGAAAAAATTTCAGCCACAACTTTGCAAAAACAATCTATTAATAAATATTTGTATCCAGGCCTAGCCATAACCGCTATGTATAACCACTGACATGCACAAAGCCCTTGAGAGACTGTTTGCTGACAGTCGCATGTTGATACTGACTTATGTGAATGTAGTAAGCCGGGTCTCACTGGCTTGGGTGACTCGATTTGGCTTGCAATGTTTAGCTGTGCCCTTGACGTAAGACATGGCGCTGTGATGCTCGCTAATAGCCGGGGCTTACTTCCTCAGTGCATATCTTCCCTGTTGCTAGTAGGCAGCAGTTGGCCAAGAGAGATGATACTGACTTACGTAAATGTAATAAGTCGCGTTTCACTGGCTTGACCGATCCGATTTGGCTCGCAATGTTCAGCTGTGCCCTTGACGTAAGACACGGCGCTGCGATGCTCGCTAATAGCCGGGGCTTACTTTCTCACTGGATATTTTCCACATTGCTGGTAGGCTGCAGTTGGCAACTAGAGAAGACTGTAGAGTGGGGGTGACTGGGCCTAAATTAGGAAGTCAAGAAAATATTCAATGACTCACTGCCATAATGGCACTATTGTAGACAACTACTGTATGGCAAAGTGAGGTATGCTCAATGCGTTGTGCCAGTTGAGGAAATATTTTCTGGGCCTCCGACCTGCACAGACCCATCGGGATCAAAACCCTGCTATTAGCAAGAGTACGTGTCTCCCCAGCTCTGTGGCTTTATCTGATTATTTAATTTAATTGCCAGGGCATGGTTGCGCACATGTGTAGTCTAGAGCTTTTCAGGCACGGGTTATTGGATCACGTTGCTTTAAAACTCCTGAACCTCTAGGCCTGCAAAGTGGTGTGGAATTGGCAGTGTACGGTGTGGTTTGCTTACCCATCTGATCAGACCTCGTATGCGTAGGATATCTCTGAGTATTCCAAGTCTCTCCAACTTACAAGAGACTCCTAAAAATAGAAATGGCCAAGCACCCCAATTCACGGCACTCTTAAAACAGAGCCTCGAGGCTCAGTGGGGCTTCTTAGACGGATATATACATGGCATTCATTTATATACTTTATCTTATTTGCATGGGTGTCCAGTCGCCACAGTGTTAAGGTTCATATTTGAATTGTTATGATGATTTTCAAATGTACAGAATTTTACCCTTTAGACTGGGACAACGCGGTTTACCCTTGAACATGCTGGCGACCCTGTACAGGATTAAACGGTTTCTGACAATGAATGAATGATGGCACGGAGTTTTTGTTATTATTCAGCTTCGTTCAATTCCCACAGTATTAAAAGCAACACACCTGGACAAGTCTTGGGTGTTGTCTAAATAACAGAGCAGGGATGGTATCAAGATGTATCACAATACGGTTCACTCTTGATTTTCTGTGGATGGTTTATCTCGGTTGAGGAGTAACTGTGCTCATTGGAGACTCGTACGCGAAAGCTTGTTTGATTGTATGCTGCTGGTCACTCGATGAGGGTCAGTGACGGCAACCATGCCTGGAAGTAAACAAACAGGTTACTTAAAAAAACAGCCAACATATTCTACTTTTCCCCTCCTATTCTATCTATGTTAACAGGATGTATTTTTTTTTTAATCCTGTTTTGAAAATCGTTTTTCTTATCTGCGTTTTGTATCTGGCCTACCCTGTGCTTCCATTCCCACGGATAATTGAGACTCCACTGTATATGCTTACACATCCGAGCACAAAAAAAAACCTATATCACTACCTCTGAGCAAAAGTCAAGTTTATTTTGTTTCACCCGCTGAGCACTCGAGATTACCAGGATAAGTGTCATTTGCTAGAGGTACTTAGGTACAAATTCCAGGGTTAAAGCAAAGGAATCCAACTGCTTCTTTAAACCAACAACACTTCTCTTGTTTGCAGGAGTCGAGGCTGAAGAATGGGGAAAGTTTTTACACACCAAGAACAAGGCGAGTCTTTACCCTATGCATTCTTTAAATGTTCGCTCTTTAACTAATGTTGCTTAATGTTATGTCAACATTTTCCGCTTTCATCCTATTGAGACAGGGCTGCTGAGCATAAGAGGGCCACGATAATACATTTCCTGATAATACTTAACCTGAAGACAGCATTTGGATTACAAGTGTTAAACTGTCCACTACTTTTGCAGTTTAAACGTCATAACGCTTGTGTGTTGGTTTATTGTTGTTATTTTGGTTTATTGTTGTTATTTTAGGTCTACTCAGATTTTCAGCAAATTCGCGAGGAGATCGAAAATGAGACCGATCGGATCACGGGCACCAACAAGGTAAGACATGCATCTCAACTCATGACAATTGTAAATGAAAAATTTAAATTGCTTATTTTTTTGTGATTCCCATAATTATAATTTAAAGTATATGTAATGTTCAGCACTTGCGATGGACTGGCGTCCCATTTGCGGTATCCCCCTGCCTTGCGCCCTATGTCTGCCGGGATAGGCTCCGGCTCACCACGACCCTGTACGGGATTAAGCGGTTTCAGAAAATGGATGGATGGATGTTCAGCATTTGGCAATCCACTGCTGGATAAAGGCCTCCCCACACAGTGTGGGTTATTCGGAATATTTGATCCCATATTTTTCCATGCTGGTCTGCACGGGTAGGTGAAAGACTGATTCTGATATTACTCGCGACTGATGTAAGCTGTGACAGACAATGAAGCTCATGTTGCCAATTTCAAAGCACAGTGCGTTAACCTTCTACGGAGCCGCTCCCTCCTGTAGCGTTTGATTACGTGTTATTGTTAGAGAGGCTTCTGGTGTGAAACGCATTATTCTGCAGTATGTTTGAACGAATGACCGTCAAATATTACGGTCTGTAAATAAAATTTTACAATGGTTAAAATGTATTTCTTTAATTCTTCCATTGTGAAGGCAATTTATTTTTTATGCAACAATTTCAGGGAATAAGCTCCGAGGCCATCCACCTCAAGATTTTCTCTCCACACGTGCTCAACCTGACGTTGGTCGACCTGCCGGGTATCACCAAGGTACGGGTTACAGCTGAACCATTGCACCATCTCCGAGATTAATTCATCGTACAAATGTGAAATCAGATGGTTGGGTTGTGCCGTGGTTAAAACACTCGACTCGCAATGAAAAGGTCGTGATTTCAAATCTTTGCTGGGATCAACTCAATCGGTTATCCGGTGGGAAACTGGGTTTGAGGCGAGGCAGCCACCCGTGATTAAACCGGGTTCTCAGGTGTAGAGAGGGGATGGTGTCAGCCCGGTTGCCAATTACTGCATGGCTTCTGAATTAAATGTAGCTAAGTCTAGCTCAGAGAATTTAAAAACATTGCTTTGACTGTCTTGTAACAAACCTTACTCACAGGAGCAGAGCGGGTGAAAATGTGCTGCCGCCCACTGCGAGTATAACTAGGGTCACTTCAAATGATCTCAGAAGTAGTTCTACGATATCTGCTTCAAAGGAACTGTTCTTTAAGATGATGGGTTGCCCTGCTGTCTTGAGAGCTCTGTTGACGTGACGCCGATCGCGCTCTCTGCCGCGACGCAAGCATTACGGCTCACCATATGCGACGCCGTCGGCAGGTTCCGGTCGGCGATCAGCCCGTGGACATCGAGCATCAGATCCGAGAGCTCATCATCAAGTTTATTGGAAACCCCAACTCCATCATCCTCGCTGTCACAGCCGCCAACACAGACCTGGCCACCTCCGAGGCCCTGAAAATCGCACGTGAAGTGGATACCGATGGTAGGAAGTTTGAGACGGATTAAAATTTAGATGTTGTCACCGGTTTAAATTTTACGGCCGGATTCCCTTCCTGACGCCAACTTTAATCGGAGTGTCTTTGGATTGTTATTTGTCTGGAACCTGCACCCAGACCTGGTCACCAAGGCAGACCCTAGCAGGAGTGCAGACTCCAGCTGACATAACTCTGGGTTTATTGGAACACGCAAACCCCTCCACCACGATAAGGTTACGATCCATGGGGGGGGTGGGAGGTTAATATTTAGTACAATACAAAAATAGTCTATGTACATGTGGCATTGCGCTATGCCAATTCACCCGGAAGCTAAGCAAAATGTAACCTTGCCTGGTGCTTGAATGGTTGACCACTGTGGGTAAGAGGTGTTGTAGGCCTCTGTGGTGGGCTGCATTGTGGGAAACAATGCAGGCGTTTCAGGCGTGTTGGCTGAGCCGTCATCCGTTTGGTGACTGGGTCGTGCGCGTGTTAATTATAATTCCGGGCGACCGCGTGTGTGCGCGCGCGCGCGAAACAGGGCGACGCACCCTCGCCGTCATTACGAAGCTCGACCTCATGGACGCCGGCACGGACGCGATGGACATCCTGACGGGTCGCGTCATCCCAGTCAAGCTCGGCATCATCGGCGTCGTCAACAGGCGAGGCCTTCGTGTTTAACTCTCTCGTTTAAATCTGCCTGGGTGGCACTGCGGTCAGAGCAGTCGACTCAACGAAAGGAGCTCACAGTTATGAGTTCACGAGGAACCACAGACAAGCAGGAAAGTCAGCAGCCGGGTGGTGAACAGCAACAAAACTCTCCCCAAAGCTCTGCGGTCTATATATATTTAGTTGTTATCAGCTCATGTCAGCGCGTTTGTTATTTGTTTTTAAGGACTAGATATTGTTTATCCTGTGTACGGTAAGTTCCGAGATTTGTTTCGTGTAAATAAGTTTAGTTTTTTGCTTTTGTTAGTGTATGCATTCTCACCCTGCAATGTCCTGTAACTACCGCCACCACTGCCAACGGCTTTGGTCGTCCTTAGAAAATATCCGTTTTGCTCAACGGGCCTTAACTAGCTGAAATTATATCCGTGAGTGACTACACATATGACTCTTTCAGCTGTCACCTTGACGCATGGCCTAACCCTCGCTGCTTTCCCCCCCTGACCCCGATGCCGTGTGTCCACCCAGGAGTCAGCTGGACATTACCACGAAGAAGACCATCCTGGACGCGATGCAGGACGAGCAGGGCTTCCTGCAGAAGAAGTACCCGTCGCTCGCCAACCGCAACGGAACCAAGTTCCTCGGAAAGACCCTCAACAGGTCCAGACGCCGTCTTAAATCACATTTCTCGTCACCTTTACCAGTAACCCGCTTAATTCTGTACGGGGTCAATGAGGGGCCGGAGCATATCCCGGCAGACAGGGCGCAAGGCAGGGCTGTACCTCAGTTTACACTTCTACAACTTGGAATGTGCTTTCTGTGGCCAGAAACACACTTACATTGATAACTTTTGATTGCAATTTAAAACCCACGTATTTTTAGAGTAATCTTGTACGTTAGAGACGCCATATGTCAGTCCTTATCACATCTGATTGAGATTTATGGAACCCAGTACAATACCATATTCTCCTGATTGTAAGACCTACTTTTTTTTACCCTGAATGCAAAAGTTGGAGATGCATCTTATAATTTGGTAGATGTGTGTGGCTAGATTTATTTTAGTTTATTGGGGTGCGTCTCATATTCCAGAGCGTCTTATAATCTGGAGCATACGGTCTGTTCAAGTAAGACGGAGCGTGTTGTTGCTTAGTGGTGTAACCAGGAGTTTTCGCTAGGTGGCGCCATCTGCCTCGGTGTGAGATGGCTTTCGCCAACGGGGATGGGTATTGTGAAATTATGAGCTTGGGAGTGCGTGGCCTGCATTCTCCACAGTTGTTAAAGGTGATGAACTGAGTGCTTTCATTATGCTGTTTTGTCTCATGTTTTATTCCGCTATATAACATGTGTAGGGACCGCTAATTTATTTAAAATGTGCCCATACACGCGGGAGTGTGGTGGGAGTGGCGGCCCCCCTTTAATAGGTATTTAACATGTCATGCATGAGTCACCACCACCTGCATAATTCAATGACTTGTCGCAATCGAGTGTCGTGATTTAATTCAATATTCCGATTATAATTTTTTACTTTTGGGCACGTCCCCTTTCAATCCATTAAATCCTACTGAGATGACGGCAGAGACGGGAAATATGCATCAAATTATATAAATGAAATGTACACAACAATAAAGATATAGTGAGGTTAGAGAACAGAGATGCAGGTAAGATAGAGATTGCAGAGACGAATTGGCTTTTGTATTAATTAGCTTGTAATGTGTACTAATGTTGGAATTTAAGATAATATTGGATGCACCCCTATATTTAATTAACCTGGAGTCCGTTAGTATACTTGGGGGGCCCTACACTTTTGCTGAGTGTTGTGTCAATGCAGGAATCCCATAAAGAGCTTGCAAGCACACTGGGTATTTTTCTGCTGTAATAATAAACATCTATCTATCTAGTGCAGCTGCCACTTAGTGAAACCCGTGAATACCATGTACTGCTCGCGAGCAACCCGACAGCGATGCCAGCGTTGCCGCTATGACGTTGGCGCCCGCCGGCTTGCGCGATCCTTCCCGCGCCCCCGCCCGCGCCGCGCAGGTTGCTCATGCACCACATCCGCGACTGCCTCCCCGAGCTGAAGACGCGCGTGAACGTGATGGCGGCGCAGTACCAGTCGCTGCTGGGCGGCTACGGCAACCCCGTGGACGACAAGAACGCCACGCTGCTGCAGCTCGTTACCAAGTTCGCCGCCGAGTACTGCAACACCATCGAGGGCACGGCCAAGCACATCGAGACCTCCGAGCTGTACGCACCGCGCACGCGCGGACGAACGGTTCCGTCGGAGCGCACCGCGTAGTTTCTGGCCCGAGACTTAATTGGCTGCCGAGCGTCGTTCACGCTTGCAGTAATGATTCAATTCTAGAAACCTTTGGGTTTTTTTTGTATCATTTTGTCATTCTATTTTGCCTTGCTGTTTTGTCTGGCTCATTCGTTAGCATATTATTTACACAAATCGTACATCATTGAGTCTTATTCACACGATTTTGATGTATCTATTGTGCCGGGAATGAATATGGTAAGGTGGATGAATCATTACATGCATCATCATGTGTATTTCAACCCTAATCGCACACAAGCATCTTCTAGACGGGAGCATAATTTACCCGTGAGTTTGATTGGGTCACTGTATGTTTTGTAACCGAGTTTCATTGAAATCGGCGCCATACTCGCTGCTCGGCATCATTTGCACGTGAGCATCACGCTCACGGTCACTCTCACTGGTCGCGAAGTCCGGCGTTTGGGCCCATCGTCGGTGTCGTCTGTCCACGCCCGGTAGGTGCGGGGGGGCGAGGATTTGCTACATCTTCCACGAGACCTTCGGACGCACCCTGGAGTCGGTGGACCCCCTGGGCGGCCTCACCACACTGGACGTCCTCACTGCCATCCGCAACGCCACGGTGCCTGCCACCCACCCACCCGCCACCTCCGGCACTAGCTCCATATGCTGGCCCGATGTGCTAGCCCGATACACTACCCCACCACTATGCTAGATAACATACCGAACACCTCATAGTATTTTATGCTATCTTAGAAAATATGCTCATTGCCTTATATTATCTATTAACTTCCGTCCAATATTTGCTACCGCTGCCACCTCTGTACGTGTCCTCGCGATCCAGCTGACATTCCGTGTTCCTGTCGGCGCGACTATCGTTGTGTTTTTGTTGGCCGCACCTGCAGGGCCCCCGACCGGCGCTGTTCGTGCCGGAGGTGTCGTTCGAGCTGCTCGTGAAGCGGCAGATCAAGCGTCTGGAGGAGCCGAGCCTGCGCTGCGTGGAGCTGGTGCACGAGGAGATGCAGAGGATCATCCAGCACTGCAGCAACTACAGCACGCAGGTGCGTGGGCACACGGGAGCGGCATGAAGGTGGGCACCCGGGGCAGTGTACACAGGGTGCCGTGCGTGGGGCGTGGTACACAACGTGTGGTACGCGGCATGTGGGACTGTAACTGTTCATTCATCTAAGCCAGTGGTTCACAAAGTATGCACCGCGGCACTCCGGGGCGCCGCAACTAACTCACAGGGGCGCCGCGGGATATTCCAGATTTTCGATATATGCCATGTATTTTCTGACTTTGGGCGCCATGGAAAAAATCCTGATACGCTAAGGGCGCTGTGAACCGAGAACCACTGATCTAAGCAGAGTGCGCACACATCTAATGCAAGTGACACATCTCTCCCGCCTCTCTCATCTCCCGGCGCTGGTTCCGGCTGCAGGAACTGCTGCGGTTCCCCAGGTTGCACGACGCCATCGTGGAGGTTGTAACCAGCCTGCTGCGCCGCCGCCTGCCCGTCTCTAACGACATGGTGAGGGGTCAGTCGTGCGGTCATCCAGCAATCCGTTACTAATGAGTTGCTCTCGCTCAGTGAGCTTCATCTGGTTCTCGGAAAATAAATGTGCGTTTTTTCGTATTTTCTTCCTGATTAGCCAATGGGGCGCAAGTACTAACTCCTCGACCCTAACCACATGGGCCAACCAAATTAAATTGCTACATGGAAACCTAGTCAACTAACCAAAATTATTAAAATTATTGCTGAGGAAAGGGATGTCTGGTCCACTCTCATTGGACTGCTGCCACCGCGACCCTTACCAGGACAAGCGGATTAGAAAATGGATGGATGGATTTTTATTAGCATTCTCACTGACCCTAAGCCTTACCAACTAGCCAACTGGCCACTATTAATGACCTTCTCACTGACCCTACCCTTAAATAAGTTTAGTATTTTCCGAGTTTGGCATTCAGAGCACCCACGAGTGGCTTTTTCCCCACGAGAGTCGAGGTGTGCATGCCATTTATCGTTTATGTCATAACTGATTAAGGTCGCTTCCCGTCGCTGTGAACCCGGTCAGGTGCACAACCTGGTGGCTATCGAGCTGGCGTACATCAACACCAAGCACCCCGACTTCGCCGACGCTTCCATGGTGTCCACGCAGATCAACAACAGCCTGGAGGTCGGTGACCCCGATGTCCGCCAGCTTAGCTCCCGAAAGTTTACTCGTCAGATTTTCGGGTCGCTAACCCTCCGTGGATCGTAACCTTATCGCGGTGTAGGGGTTTGCGGGTTCCAATGACTCGGAGGTGTCACCTGGAGTCTGGCACTCCTGGTAGGGTCTCACTTGGTGAACAGGTCTGGTTTAAGGTTCCAGACAAATAACGATCCGAAGACCCTCCGACTAAAGGAGGTTTATTGTCAGGAAGGGTATCCGGCTGTAATATTTTACTCCAATCGCCCCACCATTGGGGGGGTAACCGGCCAACCCAAGTCAACCTGGACACCGGCCATTTCAACCGACAACAACATATCTAGATGGCTAAAAGGTGCTGAATCTCATGAACTTCACATTGGGTCAATATTGAGGGTCCACATTTGCCACATTAGAAATCATTCGATGTATATACATAGCAGTTCTATTCTTGCGTTCAGCAATGTTCCGGGAGGCTAGTGCCACCGATGTTGATGTCTGCTAGCCACGAGTGGGCTGCAGGAGAGAGTCTGTGTCGTTTTGCTCACCTTCCTTTGAAGGGGTAAAGTACATAACGGATGTTTGTGCACTGGTTCTGCCAACCATGCAGCCCCGCAGCTTATGACAACCTGTTACGCATCGTTGTCCCCCGTTCAAGCACCATCTGTCTGCTTGGCTTCCGATGTCTGACGGAGTCAGGCGGATTCCTGTAGATGTCACACTCTTGTCACGTTATCGCGTTATTCAGAGGTGTCTGCCCTTGCAGGACCAGAGGCGGCGCAACCGCACCGTACCAGGGATGCAGGGCGACTCCGCGACGGTTGTGGATGGCAAGGGACCCAAAGTACGGTCGCAGGTTGATCCCCCCCCCCCCCCNNGCTGCGTGCGATTCAATAAACCTTCATAGTTGCGGCGTCGCAATTCGATTCAAGTGCTTTTGGTTGATCTTATTTTCCGTTGTCTGCTCCGTTAGCCTATAAATACGGTTATGTTTATAATCAGGTGGGACAGGAAGGTCCGGAGGGGACGCTGGGGCCCCAGGGCTGGCGGCGCAGCATCAGGGCGGAGGAGGCAGACGACAAGGCTCGCGCCGCCGGGAATCACCACCCTTCGGCGTCCCACAACAGCCCCATGAAGGGCCCACCCTCCGTCAACCTCCTGGACGTGGTGAGTGTGGTTCTGCGCTCCAGCTGAACGTTAAATGTGAACCAGTCCAAGGCATCTGGTCCATCGATCCATCCGTCCTGTGCAGTGTGTAAACATCGGGACTGGAGAGGCAAAGGTGGCCTGGCGCATGGTGCTGGTGACACCGCCCACTCGTGCGCCGTGCCGGCTTTAATAGGTGATCGCTAACAGCACTTGCCTCAACAGTCTTTTCAGGCTAAACAGGGGATCTCTGCTTTGTATTTCTTTCCAGCCTGTTCCGGTTTCACGGAAGCTGTCTGCGAGGGAGCAGAGGGACTGCGAGGTGATTGAGAAGCTCATCAAATCCTACTTCCTCATCGTCCGGAAAAACATCCAGGATAGGTGAGACATTTGTCTAATCTGTACTTTTCACTCAATTAGACCAAAAATTATCTGTCTCTTCTTCACATTATCATTTGCTCGAGTAGTCTTAATTTGTTCCATTATGCTAAGAGTAACATTTGCATACCATTTTCAATTCAATTCAACTTTATTGTCAATTCTGCCATATGTCAGGTAGTACTTGGTATTGCCTGCGAATTCTACCAAACACTTCAAGGCCGAGCTGAAAGACAACGATGTCCAGAGGCTAACCATCGTGCTTCGAAGAATCGCAAAGAAGAAGAAGAAGAGGATCGAAATGCCGTTTGTGTCAGACCCCGGTGTTGGCATATACAATGAAATCGTAATTAATCTTTCGTTACGCAGACGATTTGGCGCACGCATCGTCAGCCTAAGAATCGCTTTCAATCAGCTAATCATTACGCTACCTTTTTTCTGAACGCTCACATCCCCCGACGGCCTTGCCCAGCGCAGCGCCTCCATGCGCACCGGTCCACGCGTCTCACCCCCGTCCCTCTCTGCGCGTGTCTCGCCCCATCTCGCCCCGCGTCAGCGTGCCGAAGGCGGTGATGCACTTCCTGGTGAACCACGTGAAGGACAACCTGCAGAGCGAGCTGGTGGGGCAGCTCTACAAGCAGCAGCTGCTGGACGAGCTGCTCACCGAGTCGGAGGACATGGCCCAGCGCCGCAAGGAGGCCTCCGACATGCTCAAGGTGCCGAGAAATCGTAAAAAGGCGATAACGTTTAAAGAAAAAAAAAATCCGAATGCTCCAGACTGACGCACCTCGTTTCCCTGTACTTTAAGCAAGAGTTGTGGAAGGAGTCGTGCAATTTGGAAAATACGTTGTCCTGATGTAAGTTTTCATGGCTTGATTCATGATGGTCGCTCTTCAAAGTGTTGAAGAGCAACCACACATTCCCACTCAGAGGGCAGAAGACACCAGAAGGCAGCTCTAGTTCCTATTCCCGGCTACAGATATATTCAATGGCAAGTGATTTCTGAACCGGTCCTCACCCCACCTCCCTGCGCAGACTCACATTGGGCAATGTGGTAAAGTACTGTGAAATAACCTCCTATAACCAACACGGTGTGTTGAGGCCTTTATACAGCAGTGGATCGACAAAAGGGCCGTATATGTAACACGTGGTGTTAATTCAGCGATGTTGTATTAGGTGTCATGGCCGTGATGCCACACACGGTGATGTGCCTAAAGCGCTTTGAACCATAGGAACCTTAGAACTCGCTTCGCACAGCTTGCGAGACAAGCCCATGTACGTGCCTTCAAGACGTTAACTTAACGTTTAATTTCTGTCTTCCAGGACTCGCAGCCTAGGTATGTATTCCATAAGCGAGACTAGAGCTATGTGTTTTTTGGGGTTTTATTATCGCTCAATTGACTGCAATTGGTAGCGGTGTACAAGCTCAAAAGCTGTTTTTAGCTCTTTTTAAACAGCAGCATTTCAAGAAAGAGTCCACGGTTTCACATCCATCGGACGGACAAAGATTTCCTGCCCTTATTCAGTGTCAGGGCAGCGAGTGTTGTGGCCTCTATTGTTGTTGGGGTGCCTTAGTGTGGTTCCGAACGTTAGTAAAGCTCGTTTTAACCTTTAAAGCGTAGCACTGCGGGCGACGCTGTGGTAAATAAATGTGCGGTTTTTTTAACCTTGCTTGGGAAAGTTACGCGTCATTCACATCATAAGACATGCCTTGCTTGTAGCGAATCTCTCTTGATGTTATTAAAGAGTATTCTCCAACACTTTGTCAATGCCCTGCTGAATGAAGCCCCCCCCATGCTATGTCAATCACGGTAAATGTTTTCCCTTGGCTCAGCACGATGATCAGTGCGTGTTAGTTAAAGGCGGGGCCCAGAACTCTTTGATTTCCCGCTCACCGCTGATTTTAGCACTAACCGTCGCGACTCTGCTCCCTTTCATAACTCCTTCAAACGGCGGCATTGTCAAGCGCCGCCTCATATCTCGGTTTGTCAGTTTGACGGAGCCGAGCCGCGGGGATTAGACGCGTCCGTAGTTGTCATCGTCTCGTTCGCGGGCGTGTGCTGCCCTTTGCCAAAGGCAGGAGAGGCACGCCTGGCGTGCGCTTCTCCAAACAAAGGTGCAATGACAGCTTGACAGTGTTGGCAGTAGATCTTATTTGTACACGACGGTTACATCCGTCGCGTAAAATCTCAGTCGTTTCTTTGCCGACGACGGGTTATTGTTATTGTCGGTAGTGCAAGACTGTAGATGAATCGTAGTGTTCAAACTAGGTGATTGATGAATTCATTACGAATATTATTGTTGTTCAGTGTGATCCTGATCGATTTTTTAAAGCCAAAATGTGTTTCTTTTTCGTACAGGCGCTGCAACGAGCCAGCCAGATCATTGCCGAGATCCGAGAAACGCATCTGTGGTGAAGCGACCTGGTCTAACCGGATCACAGGATCACCGGCTTACCGGGAGGGATCAGCCACCCAGCTCTTCAGGGAGGCCAAGTCGCGACGGCTTCAGGATTCAATGAAAGATTCATCACGGGTTTTTGGAAACAGAGCGTGGCTGCCTGCCCGTTGACGAGCGGACAGACGGTGCACCCTGCATACGCGAAGCGGCGCAGAAAGAGGGAAAAGAAACTCGAGGCTAAATTAGTTGTCAGTGTGGCAGGGCCACGCCGGGGCACGGGCTCCATAAAGAAATAAAAAAACCTGTGCTGGACCGCGAGCAAATCCTGTAGGAGTGTAAAGCGGCCGTCGAGTGACGCGCGACGTCTGTGGTAATTTGCCGGTGTTTTTTTTTATTATTTTGAACACTGGGTATGTGTAAAAAAAAAAAGGAGAGCGTTTTCATGATGATTAATGTCGTGTCGTACTGACCTCACAAGCATCACAATAAACACGTCGTTTTAGCTCATTATAATTTGCGCAACACTTTCCTCCGATGCGAGCCACTGCCGTCCATCGAGCCCACGGTCCGTACGCACTAACGCACCCACGTCGGCATGGCCCCTCCGCCCCCCCCCCTTCCTACGGTGCGATCACAAGTGCTTGCCGCTTGCATTCGTGGACGTTGCAGTCTGCACCCGTTTCGCGTAAAGAGGGGAGCGGCATCTTTTGATTTGATTTTCCCGCCTGCCGTTAAATTGTCCGGTTGTGCGTAGCTGCGTAACGCGACCACGCAATCGAGCGGTCTTCTCTGTTGACAAGGATGGCGTACTAGATGGAGTTGGTCTGACACGTATTGCCTTTATTTATTACAGTAATCGCAGGGAAGACAATGTACCCACTCGCAGCCCACCTGATAAGGCTTGGTATGGATTCATCCAGAGCAGGGGTTTAACTACAAACCTGGAAGCTTATTGCATTCCCCGTCTAGAATACCTATCGACAGGAATAAGCGGTGCGCCTCTGTGTAATTGCCCCGGCGTGGCGGTGGTGGTGCTATATGCATCTTCACGATGGAATCTTCAGATGTTTCGTATGGACGCCTGATATAAGCACGATATGAACTCTCAAGTTGTACTGTAATGCAGCAACGTGCAGATGGGAGCCGGTGGATCATGTGAAAATGGAGCCAATGTGTGCATCAGACACCCACCCACGAGGCAGTACAGCAAATAGGTGTTTTAGCATTCTCCCCCTTGTAGCCCAGTTTTCTCCAGGCACTCCAATTTTATGCCACACCTTCTGGTGCTAATGAATCTTGAAGCTCACGCTTCCCTGCATAATATTCATATTACTGTTTAATTTGCATAGTGAACATGAATTCCAGTGGGAAAATGGACCATGAAGAAGAGTACAGGGTTTGGCATTGACATAGAGAGAATAGTGCAACTTGATGCAGTATTTTTGTTTTTGATTTACATTCAAAACAACTTTAAAGCCATCTCGCCCACATGCGATGAACTGACGTTGTGTCGTGCCCCAAGTCTTGCCGTCATCGGTGGCAAACGACGAAAACCCTTTGACAGATGAGTAGCCCAACAACAAAATAATGTGGATGATCTGCTTATGAGCCGATTGAACCATAGTTCCGCAAGCTGTTTGAAACCCCTGCTGAATTTCTGAAAGAAAACAACGAAGGTTAAAACTAGGTCAATGAAATTAAATAAAAATACGGCAGCCTTCCCCTCTCAGTTGTGACGGTTCTGCACTGACTTTCTGAGATTGTTTGATGCACGTGTTTATCTTTGAGTATGGAAAGTGGCAGAATTTATTGCGTACTCAACATTTTGCTTGGCGTGATATTCGCCCCGGCTAGGATACCAAGCATAGAAACTGAATTTGTAAACGTATTAAGATAGAATTATCATCATTGTTGTACAGAGGGCTTCATTTCTTGCAGAATCGCTAAATTCCACATGTAGGCACGTGACTCGTAGCCACGGCCGTAACCAGGAGGCATACTTTACGTGGTGTGCCGGATTGATAAATATTTTAAGGGTCACTGACCCGGAGAGACTGAACTGAAATTAAGCCCTGCTTGTAGTTGTTAGAAAAAAAAAATCAAAAGTAAACTTGAGCTCGGGTTGACACTGCACTACCGTCTCGTGGGTTTTAAGCCTGCATGTGACATTTCTTCGGGCACAGGCTTAGAATGCAACTCTCGTGGGGGTGTTTGAGTGGCACGTGTTGTTTTGTACGTGCATGAGCGATCGTACGTACCCGCCCGCGTGCAGTGATGCGCTATCCTCAAGCCTGATTTGTGTTGCACAGATGAGAATGACGAGGTTTTGAGGAGGTGGCAGCGCATGCAGTGGCTGCTGCGTCTGGATCCCAGTGAAATGTAAGACCCCTTTTGTTTTATAACAATTATACGTGTGTCGCATTAAAAGCAAAAGGTGATGACATTGGCAGAGCCATTGCAGCGTGCACTGGCGTGTTTAATTATGGCCTTCAAAATGAAATAATTTGGCGATGCTGCTGTTTCCAGCGGTGCAGAAACACACATACCAAAAAAACTCCATTGTTTCATCGAAGGCCAATTGCCTGAAATGTTGCCCATTTTATAATTTTTCTTTTTAAAGGCCACGGTGTTATTGACGAATGTGGATTTTTTCTTCTTCTCAATTGTGGGTTGGAAAGGTTAGAAACGGGCGATGGCAAGTCTGGTGGGTTTGCCTCAAATATCGGAGCAGAGCCAGTACCATTAAGACTTGGGTTGCTGCCAGCAACAGACTTGCAGCCTATATCAACCCATCCAGGAAGATTTAGGTTTAAATAAACTGCTCGTTTAAGCCAGTCCGGAGTGGTGGAGGGGGGGCTGTGGGAGGTGGTGACATCATCGAAATCCCTTAATGATGCCGACAAACCGCAGTGGGTCCAGTTAAAAGGGCTTCTGCCCCAGGAGGAGGTTTGCTCTTTATCTTGAACCACGAGCACTGGGAGACCCAGCCTCGTGCTGCTGTTAAAGCCCCCGTCACCACTCGCTCCATGGGAGATCACTCCTTTTCATCTGCTGGTGCCATAGTCTGATTCGCCCTTTCCCCAATCACTTGGACACCAAATTGTATCCTGATGTGTTGTCGCAATACAGCCACAGTGTGGATTAGCGTACGATTGGTAATATTAAAAGAGAAGACTGCTGTGAAAACGTGCTTACATTTTAATTCAAGTATATCATAGACAGAATACTATTGTTTGTACAACACACAAGGGTACTTGTGTACAATGGGTGTATATTAACATATGAATAGGTAATGGTTTAACAATGTCCATTTACCTCTTCAAAATAAAAACTGGATGAGGTTAACAGGTCAAAAGAAGTCTGAATACAACCCTGTAAGTATTTAAAGAAATACATCCCACGCTTTTGATGGAATTCAACCCCAAACGCACCAACGGCCATGCAATATTCAGTGAATACGATTCAAATCCATGGTTTTCCTGCCCAGACATGTTGTCACAGCTGAGCACTGAATCATGAATTAAAATCCTAGGTAAGACTCGATAACCCCCAATGTCATCACCATCCTCCGATTGTAAACCGAGCGTCGAATGTTGACGAAATCCGACACTGCTTAGGTCCACCGACCAGAGGAGCACTGCCGATTGCAGAGAGCAGCGCAAGGATGACACCCCGACTTTTCTCTGCTTCTTGAACGAAACAGAAGAGTTAATTGTTTTTCGAACGGGCGAAAGGGAAATTTCCCGTCGAACGGCGGACACCATTAAACCAGAGGTCACACAACTCGGGGTCGACGACCGCACGTCGGCACGATGGTTGACCGTGCAGGCACCACGGTTGACACTGGTGAAGGCCGCCCCCCCCCCCCGTAGCGCGGGGTGATCGCGTACGCGCCGTTCACACGTTGAGCCACTTGACTACGTAGTAGTTCTTCTTGCCAACGCGCAGCAGGGAGACGCCGTTGCGAAGGATGTGCCGGCCCAGCACGAGCACCTGGTCCGGGTTGGTCACCCGCTCGAGGTTCACGCGCACCCCGCCGCTCTCGATCATCTGAAGGCTGCGGGATGAAATCGAATGCACGGAGCATAATTCTTAAACGCCCCCCCCCACGTCGACGCATTCGCTTCAGTGGAATACTTGAAATCTACGCACCCCGGTTGTATCTATACGCGATCGATGAACGCGGGTGACGTGACTCGCGAACGCTCCAGCGTACCCGTGGCTGCCCTCTGGCACTGCCTGGACCCGCAGGCACATGTCGTGCAGCGAAGTGCCGGGATCCAGCACCAGCTCCGTGAAGGACGACTCTCGGAAGAGCTCTCGCAGCTCCTCGTCACCCATCTCCTCCAGGTCCTGCGTGCTGCCCTCGTACAGCACCTTGGTGCACCTGGTGGCGCCGCCAGCGTGGCGCGGACGCGAGGATCGGTCACAAGAGCAGAGGAGAGTGCGAGTAGAGTGAGACGAGGGTGGAAGAAGTGGGAGTGTTTCTTTCAACTACTGCTGTCTGTAACCTGACCATTACGCTGACGTGGACCCTGGTGCAAGGAACGCAGCTTGGCACATGGGACACCCTGTGGCCTGTTGGCCGGGTTGCATTTACATCATCTGCAGACTCGATAACGACGCTGTTGCTAACCGGATCGCGGAGTCCAACCCGTCCTGGCCGTGCACGAGTTTCACGACCTCGGTGGCCAAACGGCGCTGAGCCTCGCGCCTGTCGGGCGTCTCCCGGTGCCGCTCCATCACGTGAGACACCTCGGCCAGCGGCAGGAAGGTGAGGAGCTTCAGGTACCTGGGGACAAGAGGAGACGCGCGGATATACATTCCACACGTGTAGCAAGGGGGCAGTCTAAACAGGACAACCTTGATGAAACGAGCGACCAGAAGTTATATTCTGTCGCACGAACTCAAACTGCCACCAACGCTGATATCCGCTTGATCAGATACAAGGTCACGGGGTGGCGGAGCCTATCCCGCCAGAAGGAGGCTGCAAGGTAGGGCTATATCCAGGATAGAAAGCCAGTCTATCACAAGGCACCAGGGAAATGTAGTCAGTCTAATTACCCTAGGCGGCTTTGGGTGGTAGGTCGAAACTGGAGTCCCCGGCGGAAACCCACGCGAACTTGCAAACTTCACAAAAAGGCAGCAAACGAGTTCGGAGTCGAAACCAGAACCTTCTTGCTGTGAGGTGGCAGTACTGTTCATTGTGCCATGGTGCCACCCCCAAAGCTGATATATAATAATAATAAATATATGTTGATATTTTGAATGCATACATTGCCGAGTGCACCGCTTATCTGGAGCGGTGACCATGCTTTAACTAACCTCTCAACCTCTGCGTCCGGCAGGCGGATGAAATGCTGGTATAGGTCAAAGGGCGACGTCCTGTCGCGGTTGAGCCACAGAGCGTTGCCCGCTGACTTGCCCAGTTTGTCTCCCGTGGTGCTCGTCATCAGTGGCACCGTGATGCCGTACACCTCCTTGCCCGTCACCCTGCGAGCGGAAATAGTCGAGGAGAGTGACCGTGATTAAGGAGTAGGTTAATGCACCGATCTTTAGCATGTCCCTTTTGTAGTCTTAATTCGAATCGGTCATATCAAACATTACATGAATGATTTAGGCATGGTGGAGAGCTGGACACGGTGGCTAGGGCACCGCGATATGAACCTGGTCATCTGAGCTAGATTCCCGGCCAAACCTAACAACAGTAGCGACTGATGTCTTAAGAAACTTAACAACATGTCAACGTGGTTAAGTCTAGTCAACCACAACGACCAACACCGTATGAGAAAGCCCTTCATCCAACAGTAGATTTAAAAAGGGCGATGATTGCATTTTAATTCGATCAAAAATCCGATTAGAAAATAAATCCAAAATTGACTACATAATCGTATCAATTTGGGACAGTTGCTCATTTAGAGCCGCGCTTTCGGTAATTAATAGCCTAGAAAGCCTCTTTATACCCATTAAATCACGTGCATGAGGACACTAGAGGTGGCCCTATCCTCAATGCAGAATTCGACTTGACAAATCCCACACCCGTCTATATTGCCCGCTATGTGTCAGAAGGTGAGAACCAATCGCACGTCCGCACGCACTTGTGGATGAGATCCTGGCCGGACATAATGTTTCCCAGTTGATCGGCGCCTCCCAGTTGCACCACGCAGCCGAGTTCGCGGTGCAGGTGCAGGAAGTCGTACGCCTGGAACATCTGGTAGGAGAACTCGGCGAGACTCATCCCGTCGGGGGACTTGAGTCGCGACTGCACGCTGTGCCGGCTCAGCATGGTGCCCATGCGAAAGTGCCTTCCGACCGTTGACAGGAACCCGACCACGTCGCGCTCCCTGTACCAGCTCGCGTTGTTCAGCACCGCGAAGGCGCCCAGCTGCCTCCGTTTCCCCGGAGGTCCTTGGCTCGCCGGCCGCCACAGCAGAGCCTCGTGGTTGCTCGCGACTCTGCGTAGGCTGTCAGCGATGCTCGCCGCGTTGCGCTCCACCGCCTCGGCGCTCAGCGGCTCCCGCTCTCCCGTGCGGCCGCTCGGGTCGCCCACCAGCGCCGTGGCGCCTCCGATCAGGGCCACGGTGTCGTGGCCGGCCCGCTGGCAGTGCAGCAAGAGCACCAGGGCCAGCAGGTGTCCCACGTGGAGGCTGTCCGCGGTGGGGTCGAAGCCGCAGTAGACGCACTGTCGCGCAGACTCGAGCAACTTGCGCAGCTCCAAGCTCGCCTCCGGGTATACATCGTGCAGCAGCCCGCGGGCGTGCACGTCCAGGAAGCTCCTGCAGCTGCTGCTGCTACTTCTGCCGTGGAGTCTGAGCGCCGCAGCGCTCCAGCCGAGGCGGCGAGTCGGTCTCAGCGCCCGCAGAGCGGCTGCGGCGATGACTCGGGGCACGAGAAGCACGCCTGCCATGGGCGCAGCCATGTTGTTACTCCCGGCGAGCCCGCGTTTCCGGGGGGAGCAAGATGGCGGCCGCCATGCGACAAGCGACCCCGAGGAGCAACAAGAGGTACGGTGTACAAATGGCAA
>JAZEWU010000025.1:1115058-1127315 GCA_036362915.1 Geotria australis | reverse complement strand
GAACACCGAGGATGGGACGCCAGTCCATCACAGGGCATCGGGGGCAACTTAGTCCGCAAGCCAATTAACCTATGTAGTGAGGACCTAATGAAGCAAAATGTACGTGGCATGCAAAGATAATTCCCTGGAACGGCGTTTCTACAAGAGTGGACATGATTGAGAGGTTTAATTGAGTACACATTACTTTTCCAGCTGAACCTCCAATGTGGGTTGTGTCACTAAAGAGAAAACCCTCAGATGGATTAAGGTTATGAGAACAATGCCTAACAAGATTATAAACCCTGGCTCTAAACCTGTTAACTCTAATGGGATGGTAAAACAATTTGCTGCCTTTCAAAAATAAAATGTGACGTTGAGCTAATTTAATCCCTTTCAGTTAAAATCTTGGATTCGGCAGCTTGGTATTAGCGGACTGCTATGAACCCGGTGAGACCTGCGTTGAATTTCCAGACATCGTTAAAATCAGATACCACTGACACCAGACTCAGTCCCAGGCTCCCTCCACCATTGACCAGCAATGGTTGAGCTATGATCGAACAACCCTCATGGCCGGCACAACTCGGGGAGGCCTTCATCCATCAGTGGACTGACAGTGGGCTGTGCATTATTTATTACAGCGACTCGAGAAAGCGGCGCGCAAGCTTGTATACACGGTACTAAAGTTCACGGAATCGCTTTTTTTTCGTTTTGCCGAACAATTTTTTTTATTTAGGAAATACGAACACGCATGTGCGACACAGACAAGACTGCAGTAATGTCTAATAATAGAAGCTCACGCACAACGATGCCATGTTCATACACAGTCCGTGCTGCGTTTAACGCCGCGCCGATCCACCCGCTGTCCAACCCGAGCAGACGGCGGAGGCGTCGCGCTTCGGCGTTTGTTCACGAGTACGAGCACGAGCATTTGCACGAGGATCCGTGTTCGTCCCGTAACTCTGCAATTATTTTTAATTGATTGTGTTCGCTTGTTTGAGCGAAAAACACCCCGATACTGCCGCCGTTTATCCTCCGACGTCTGCCTCGTCCCCCACCAGCTGCTCGCTTTTAATTTCTGCAGTTCGTCGGAGCGCGGACGGGGCCGGCGCAGCGGCGGGTGCTCCGGGCGCGGCTTCGCGAGCGCTGCAACGATGGCTTCACATTAACAGATGCATGCTGTGCGCAACACGTCGCGCGGTTAAATGCCACTGCTAGCGGCCAGGCGCGTGCTAACAGATTTGAAGTCGGAGGGGGACAAGTGGCCCCAGGGGATCCCGTGTCTCGTAAGCTTTTATTAGTTTTCAATTAAATTGCCTCCGGTACATTACTTTTTTGATAGTCTAAACTATTGTCGGGCATCCGCGTGTAATTTATTTTATTTTTAAAGCACACTCGCAAGGTGCCTCGTGGGTGTTAAGTTCGCCGCATAAATAACTACTCATGTCTACAAGCTGTGGCGTCTTAGCGGTCCGTTCATGTAGTCTGCCCGCGTTATCCAAAAGTTGCGGCTGTCTAATACCATCTGTTCCCAGGCCGTGGTCGCAGTGGCTACGGTATGACGTGAAACTAAAACTACACGCGTAGTTACCACAGGGGCATGGGTGGGCCATCACAGGCACGGGGGTAGCCTCAGCATTTGGGGTCCTTGCAGACACTACGGATTTGCCTTCTAACACTCTTTTGCCACTGGCTGGTCCGTGTTGAGCCAGCGTAGGATCATAGAGACCAGGCTGACATGTTAGATTTCCCAACTAGGGAAATTTCCATTCTCTCAGTAGAGGTGAAACCAAACTGTCTTGTGGTTTCCCTTAGCCGTGTGCCATGCCGAACCGGAACCAATCCACGATGCGCTGTCTTACAAAACTTGTATCCAGGGCCTAACAGGATGTTCATTGCGTGCGCCTACAGTAGACTTGAGGACGCAGCGTCACCCTTCATTTTACATTAGACTCAACCCATTCATTCCGTGTGACAACCTGGAGCCGCGCTGGCTCGGCATGGCTCAGGTGTCCAGTAGAATAGAGGTATATGACCGCACCGGCTCCCGTTAAAGCTTTTGGTGGCGAGAGGACGGTAACCGCAAGGTTAGCTCGAGATGATGCAGGTTTACGCTCGTGTTTTCACAAGGAGCGATCTGTGTTCTCAATGCGGCTTTAACACTGGGATCGCACGGATAGCATTCCTGACGGCCACACTCCATCAAATTATTAAAACAATTACTAATTTACTACCGTTAATATTTTAAGTTAAAATAAATACGAAAAAGCAGCTGTGCAAGCAAAGTACGTATAAACATTTTACAATGAGGTGGCTGCATCGGCTCAGGGGGGGGAGACTCGTAATGAAAGCAGCCGACACCACCGAGGTCCTGGGCTCAAATTCCAGTGTCCCACTGGGGGTGAAACCACGCTGTCTGATGTAGCACATTTGACGGTCTCAACCCACTGACCAATGACTGCACACAAAAAAAAAACAAATCATAAAATAAACATTGGTTTGGCACATATTTTGATGTAGCCCGGTACTGAGGGACACATTTGTATTCGGCAGAGAGCAACATCGACCCACTCGCCCTGCACTGCTACAGGGATTTGCGGTCTTACGAGAGTGCAGGCGAGAACCTTTTCCGATGTCGTGGCAAAGCTTGTGACGGTTCACAAGGTGAAACAGCAGTGTCGGCTTCGCGACTTGCAAATCGCAAAAAAAATCCGCTCTGCCAAAGCGCCGATGGCCAAAACTGAAGTTGCACTCGTTCAAAAAAACATCCGAGACATTTTCTGAAGGTCAAGCCCTCGAGCAAAAGCCTTCCCGCCACCTCTGCTCGCATGCATCCGTGATGAGGATGTCATCTACGAGACTCTCCTGGTCTCTTGAGTCCTCACCTAGTTAAACAAGTGCAACTTCAACCTCATACTCACGAGAGAGCTGTGTTTCATTGTTCTTCAAGTAGGGTCGAGTACGCTTAATTAGAGGCATCTTTGCCACTGGGATCATCGTGACCAGGCAAAAACACTTGCTTTCCCCACTAAGACAAATCCCACTCTTCCAGCAGACAGACGCGAGAGCAGGCTGTCCTGTGTAGCACGTTCGCTGGCCTCGGCCCATTCCGCAAACGCCTCGGTAACCTTGCGTTGCCGCATTTTGTTTTTCATTGCTCGCGTTCTGACTCCTAAATGTTGTCCTCTTTCAATTAAAACCCTGGGACCTCTTGAGTGCCAGTAAATTGATAACAATGTGTGTGTGCATGGGCAGAAATATTTATATTAGCCGGGTGGCTCAAGAGGTCGGAACGCCAGCACCGCTGAGACGCCTGGGTTTGCATCTGGGTTTCAACTGCCTGTGATTTAATAACAATAGATAACATTTTAGATAGCACCTTTCACCCAGAGGTCCCAAGGCCCTGCAGGAGAGCCACGTGGTCAGCCAGTGCCCACTCACCAGACACAGCGTCCTATACATTATGGTATCGGCCAATTAATCTGTGTTTTTCAGTTGTGGGAGGAAACCGGAGAACCCGGAGGAAACCCACGCAACCCTGCCGGTTCTCGGAGTGTAACGAGCTGATGGTTGCAACCCAGTCACAGATGACTGCACCAAAAACTATCATTGAAATTAGTTTGACAATAACGACTAAATTCCCCCTGTGAATTTGCCCTGCTCTGTGCACAGCTTAAATGTGCTCCTAAAGTCAATACGAAGGCCTGAACCGACTTCATAAGCTGTTCTACATCACTCAGTTCCAATCTCCGACAGGGTGATGCACTGCTGTCTGCAGAATTCCGAAGGGACATTCATTCCATGCCATGATGCCCTTGGCACAATTTGCTGGGAAGAAAAACCGCTAAAGAAAAAAATAAATACTCTAAGACTCGGCCGGCTTGGTGGCCTGCTTTACACTTGCTTTTCATTCTTTCACACTACCATGTCATCGCAACCTGCCTGGTGGCCCATCGCAACACCAAGATCCTCACATCCGTTCAGTCTCTACACCTTCACATATCCTGCCATACGAACACTCGCATCTGTGTGCAGACCTATTTTTATTAACGCTACGGTCGTTTACCCGGCAAAGCCTCTGCGAGTCTCGAGACTTTTAGGAGAGTGCTGCCAAGCTTTTGCAATCAGGGGCAATGTTGCTATATTTATTCCCGTTTGAGCGATGTTGCAGGTCATTTTTCAGCGTCAGGATGTTTCGGCCAATTCCAGTTACACTCTTTTTTTAGCGGTGGGAGAAAATCGGAGAACGCACAGGAATCCAGGTCCACGTTGCGGCGTACTGTCGAACTTTCAACCGCTGTCACCGCACGCCAACTATGCAAGTGAAAACGATGAAAAATAACTTGCAACAAATATTGGAAAATGCAGTATTCGGGGGGGATTATCGCTGGGAATTGAGGTTGCACAACAGATGTTTTTCCATCCGCACCGTCCTGCGCATTAGCTTGCCTCCTAATATTTTACTACGTTCCCGATAATTATCCCCGTGTAATTATTGCACACCTTGACATATTGACTCCCAGCATAGCCTGTACCCTTTTTAATAACACTTTCTATACGTTATCTGCTACGCAGCCCGTTCTTTATTACGACAGTATTATTATGCGCTCCTTATCTCATGCAGGCCGCCCTCGGTATAATCACAAATGCATTATAACTGTATTATTAACATGAGCATACACCCACCTTGCCATTAGGCATGCTGCCAATTGAACATTTCTTATTACCATTATCCAATATTAAAGCCGTATATCAAAATTTTATACGACATTTTTTTTTACACGGGCTTAATACGCCCCTTCTACTCAAATTTGACGGTGGGCAACAACAATATAACGTTGAAAATAATTCCACAATTCCTACAAACCGCCAAAGTTGCTATTGGCGTCCCGCAATCTCCAGGCACGACCAGACAAATTGCATCAACAAAACCCCAATGTGGATATCAACCTTAACTTTGAGACCTCTGCTGGCAATTGAGTGGGATTTGTGGGGGACGTTGAGTCTCCCCATCGGTCTTAAGTGGCGACGCGATGGATTGTAAAAGATTTAAGCCGTAGGGAAACGGCACCCTCTTTAGTTGATGGCAATATTAATGGCGGCAATATTAATCATTTATCCGAGAAAGCCTCGCTCTGTCTATAGGTTTTTTTTTTCAACTCTATTCCGGAGGGATCCCGCACTGCGAATACGATCGCGACGTTTGAACGATTCCATTATTTTCTTGTGTTCGTTACCGATGCTTAATTCACGTGCTGGAAGGAAACCCGAGCGGCCCTGGGACAGATCAAAACCCCTCTCTGGCTTACGAAGGGGGGGGGGGGCAACACTAAAACTCAAATCCCTACGGGGGTTATCTCGCCGACCTACTTTCCGCACCGGCGCGGACCACCGCCTCCGCGGTTCCGCGGCGGGTTCAAACGCGCGCGCGCCGTCGCGCTCAGATGGCCGTGGCTTCGTCGTGCGCGACGCCGCGCGGGCGCCGTCCTTCGGGGTCGCGACCCCCCGGGGTTACGTTCGGGGTCGGCGGACAGCGAGCGGCGGCTGCGGCGCCGCCGTTGGCGTTGATGAGGTCGAGGGCGGCGCGCTCGGCGCGCTCCAGGGGCAGGGAGCAGGCGTCCGACAGCTCGCGCTGGGTGAGCTTCACGAAGCCGGGGTCGCTCGCCAGCTCCTGCAGCCCTTCGGAGATGAGCAGCTGTGGCGGGGGGATGCGCAGAGGCAGCGTGGGGGGGAAAATTGGGTTTGGCGGTTAGGGGAGGTTGAGGTGAGGAAGGTGTGGGGAACGTTGGCTTAGCAGTTAGCATGCGGCGCTGCCAACCCGGCGGCGCTGCCAACCCGGCGTCCCGAGTTCGATTCAAACTCGCGCCGAACGGTGGTGACGATTTTCTGAACCGGTCCTGAGACTCGCCTCGGTCGACTCGGCCTCAAATGAGTACCTAGTGTGGTGTGTAAACATTGTCACAAGGCAGACAAAGGCGGCTGGGCGTGTTGCTGGCCACCCACCCTCTTGTGTGCCGTGGTGGCCTTTACAGGTGCTACTCGCTAACAGCACATTACCCTAGTCTGTTAAGGCTCTCTGGGTGGTCTTTGGTGAGGAAGGTGGTGATCGTGATTGCGGTGGAGAAAGTAGTGACAGGTGAGGAAGGTGGTGGTGGTTGTTTTGAGAAAGATGGTGATTAGTGGCAGGAAAAGTGGTGGGTAATCATTTGTGATGATGTACTGATGTCTGTTTTTACGGCCTCGATTCATGATGGTTGCTCTTCAGAGCTGTTCTTCGGGGATGGCCGTGTCGGGATAAACATCATTTGTTATGATGGCTGTCAAGGTGGTGTGGATATGGGTGAAATTGGTGGTAGAAGCAGGTCATGGTGAAAATAGCAAGGGCAGAGATGTCAATGGTGGTGTGAGAGGTGATTGTCGCAGTGAGAAGTTGGAGATTTTGGCGACAGGGGAAGGTGGTGGTGATAGTGGAAGAAGTGGTCATGGAGATGATGATTGCGATGCTGAGAGGTGATGTTGGCAGCCTTAATCATTTAATTTTTGTCGCTTTGGTTTTTATTAGTTGTTTTTTTTCTGTCGTTGTTGACATGCCGTTCTCTCCGCGGCCCTTGTGCAGCGCTTTGTGACCCTCGGGTGAAAAACGCTCTATAAAATGCTATTATTATAAGTCAGTGGTGGTGATTGTAGTGGTCGATGGGGGTGTTAACAAGAGTGGTGATGAAGAATGTCACGATTATTGGAGTCAAGGTGTAGTTGGCGGTGGTGGGGTTGCTGATAATAACCACAATATGGTGGAAGGCATAGATGGTGGTGATGTCGTGAAGGACGCTACTGGGCAGTTGGGGGCAGTCGCCCTCCAGCAACAGCGGAGGGCAGAGGAGCGACGCTCACAACAGCGAGCCGAGCGCCAGGCGGATAATACACGGCGAGCTGGCACAGGGGGGAGCATAGGTGGTGCATCTGCCAGTCATCTCAGTCAAGCAACCCGTAACTCTTGGGGCTGTTCCGTGACCTAACTGTCCGTGAGCCTTCGACACTTCACGTGACCTCGGGGTGCATATGGCTTGGCACAAGCGCCGTGGTGATGTCACCGCCACTTAGTGGCAAATGGCGATTTGTTGTTGGTGGTGGTGCTGTTGATAATATCAGTAGGGTTAAAGAGGCTGACACGGAAACAGTAGTGTTTCACATTTCAATGCTAATCTAAACTTAACCTAGAATCGCATTCATAAGGCGAGCCTAATTTGCCAAGCAGCAGCGGAAGCGTTCAAATTATTTTTGACGACGCCCCAGTGGGGCAGAAACCGCGCACATCCCCTCTCCTCTGCGACCCTTGACCCGTCGGGGAAAACCTCGACTTTCCTTAAAGGCCGAGACCTCTCCTTCCACACACACACACACACGGCGCAGGCGAATAAAATATTAATAAGCACTCGGACGGGCGGCAGGATCCGAAGAATAATTGCGCCTGGCACTTGTGCACGCCCGGGACGTGGCACACGGGGATCGTGCGAAGGATTGCCCCGCAGCATTTGGGTCGCAGGGTCCAAGTTTTTGGCCGGCGGTCTCTTGTCGCTTCCTAATTAGCGTGGTATTTTCATTTTTGGGCGGGAGATTAGAATATTTTTTGTTTCGTGTTTTTTTTCTCTTAATTTTTAAATTCCCAGAGCCTCCGGCCTAGAGGCGTTTTATGTGTAACGTTCCGCCCATGCGACGGTGAGATGCCCTACTGGAGCGTTTGTTAAAAAGGCGATGTTTTTGTCTTTCACCCAGGTTTATTATAAATCTGTTGGTATAATTTGCAGGTGCTTCTGGTGATGCCTTCAACGTGGGAGGAAAAACGTCGCAAACGAGAGAAAAGGAACACTTGACATGGCTATCCTGAAAGAACAGCTATGGTGAGCAATTCTCATACTTTGAACTATAAAAATCTACTTTGGTACATTCGTGCTGCCTTATCACGAAAGGCTACTACGAAGGCACTGTTTCTGACGCGAATAGTCGTGCTGGGTGGTTTTTCTCGGGTAATTTCAAAGTTAGACTATGATGCCAGAGCAAAAGGCCTACTCTTTTTCACCTGATGTCCCGTGACGTTCAGCGTCCACTGTGAAGCGTCATGTGGTGACGAGATGTTCACTTTGAATTTTCAGTGCGCTGTGCATCACCCCGTGCGTAAAGAGAACGGCCCGTGGAAGAAAATATCGCAGAACTAGTTCCGAGATCCCTTTCGGTGACCTTATCCACACACTAAGCTGCAGTCACTTTGCCGCTTGGCAAGTGAGACCCATAGTTTTAATTCTCACAGGTCAACAGTTATCCAATTGACGTGAAAAACTAACATGTTAGCGACCAGGCTGAGACCATCAACTCACTCCACTTGAGAACCAGATTCAATCATGGCTGTTCAGCTTCTTCTTTTTTGCGATTCTTCGAAGCACGATGGTCAGCCTCTGGACATCGTTGTCTTTCAGCTGAAACCGCAGGATCTCATTGCTGTTGGTCTCGTGACCCCCGAATCACTGAGCCACCTCACCACTGCAGCCGTTCCCCTTCATTCCAAAGTCAAGAAGCTGGTTTCGTGCAACCGAATTGACTAAACCATAAAACCAGGTTGTATAAATTACTTGTATAACCATGTTGAAAATTACTTGATTCCACAAAACGTTGACATTTATAACACGTCTCAAGGGGAGCAGTTTATTTTATTTATTTTTTCGATGCGCGGTTAAAATGGTTGTGGAATACAGATTCACGTTATCTCATTTAAATGGGTTAGCGATGAGCGTTATGTCCAAAAGCAACGACCGGCAACCCACTGGGAGGGGATTAAGGCATGAAAATAAATGTAAATAATGCACAGAATTTAAATAAACGCGCAGAAATGTAAGGGACCCGCGGAGGTTTGTTGTTGTTTGGAATGACAAATTGAAATTTGATGAGGAAAATGTAAATTAAAGTCTGTAAATAATTAATGCTCAATATCATTCGAGGTGGCCAGGTGGCTCGGGGGGATAATTCCGTGTCAGACACATGGAAACCGCCTCCGCTGGGAGCCCGCTTTTCCTATTCAGGTTCCGGCTACCCGTGATGAACCTGGGAACCCGAGTGTCAAGATACGATGGCCTAAAACTAATCACCAAAGGCTAGGGAAAAAAAAGACAATCCTCATTGGCTTTTCAATAAATGTGATTTGTTTTCAGCTCTGAAGATTAAACAAAATAATCATGGCCACATTCTGTGTGCCCCTAGCGTGGCCGACGAGGGACACTGCATCAGTTCTGGGACGTTATCATTCGGCGCCGTTCTCCGGCACAATGTGGCAGGGTGGTGCACTGCTTACTGGGAGAGCTGCCAACGAACACCTCGTCCCGTCGCATAATGCCCCTTATACCACACATCGGAACTGGAATATAATTGGCGGAGCAAAGCATACATTGTTAAAGTTGTATCTAATTATTTACGTATTTAGACACTCAACATGACAATTATGAACCGAACAACATATATATCTTTTTCTATTTACGGTTGTGTTCCCTGGTTGCCGTAATGACGGAATGGCGTACGAAAACACATTCGCTAATAAGATTGAGCGACGCAATCAACTCTCTTGCCAGTGTTGGGTGGATTGTTACACTGGTGGGATTGTGAGAGATGTGGGTGGCTTGGGGGGGAGGCCTTCATCCAGCAGTGGATTCACCGTTGGCAGCATAATCACCTCTCATAATGTCGCACCTGCTCGCGCTTGCTACCGCCGTCTGCCCTTCTGCTCGTTGGCCGTATTCCCTATTCCCCACTCATCTTGATGTTAATTGCGTCTAACGAGGAAGCTTCTCTGAATCCGCCAGCTGCTCTGACCCCCAGAGGTCGGCAGACGGCCAGTTTCCGCCTGTTTCCACGGTTAGACTCTGGCCACCGGTGCCCAATTTCCGAGCGAGTGTCGTCGTAGTTTCTAATTAATTACCCATGGGGGAGGGCGGTGGGCCGGCAGTGCGTTCCGCGATTGTTGCAGAGGTTCACGGCTTCGAGACGGAAGGCCACCCTGGACAATACTGCGGTGTGTTTGTGCCGGTTTAAATAGCCCGCATCCAGGTGGACGTGGGTTGGCTGGCTGCCCCACAATGGTTTGGGGTATTAGAGCAGAATTTGAATGGCTAGATGCCCTTCCAGACGCCAACCTCCTTTAGTTGGAAAGTCTTAGGATTGTTATTTGTCTAGACCTGTTCACCGAGGTAGACCCCAGCAGGAGTGCTATTCTCAAAGTGACAGCTCAGGGGTTCATTCGAACACGGAAATACTGTGATGTACTAACAACATTCTACATGCCCGCGATGTTAATTATAGGTCATTGTGTGCCAGTATTATGATCCCAATGTGTCACATTTTAAAACGTTACCAGCTAATTACTCAATTAGAATCTATGAGGAAATCTTCAAACCACTTGGCCCAGCACCCTCTTGAAAAACCGTCATGAGACTCCGTGAGGCTTTTCTAGGTAAGCAAGCTTGATCATAATAAAAAAAAATTATGATTTAGTTGTGCCATCTGCCTGAGAGTGAATACATGTTTATTTTGGCCTTTTCTCAATTTTATTGCCACCGTGCTTTGCCACGAGAGAACGGATCCATTGTGAAGGCTCACCAATCAGAGCATCACACCGCCTTAGACAATGAACCACAGAAACCCTCATTAATTGGCAGTTTACTGATAATTAATTGGCTGGAGAAAAAAAAATCTTATATTAAAATAGAGAACCAGAAAGCTTGGGCGATTGCTGATAGCACCGGCTCACTGCCTGGCAGCTGCCTTCCCGCTTGTCTGCGGTTCCTCTATGACTTTGCGATGCAGTTTGCAGGAACGAAGCCACTATATGAAAACAGGAGTTTAGTATTCGCCGTAAGCCTTGTTTTCATAGACGGTCACTGACCGTAACAAAGCCCACCACATAAGCCGCTTCAAGACACAGGATGCAAGCCCCCTGTTTACACACGGCACCAGTGGGGATTGGGCACCCTGCTGGTAGATGCCCTCCTGGACTTTAGGATCAAATCCTGCACCTGTGTCTAGATCCCAGCTCCTGGCCCTCTCAACCTACAGGCCATCATATTTAAGACCAACCAAGAGGCATTGATGCTCGCTTCTCCTCTGTATGAGGAGATCTGGCCGCCTGTGACTCAGTCGGGTTCTGAAGTACGGCCGGCGAGTTAGGTGACAGCCAGCCCAGTCACAAATGACTGCGCAAAAAAGAAAACCCCATCACACTCAATTTTCTTTGTCACTTAATATTACCGCCTTCACCTCAGATTACAGCCTCGTAGTCATGACTGTAATATTTAGTGACGCACCAAATTGAATGTGATTGGGGTGTCTTTGTGCAGTCATTGGCGGCTGACATACAGCATTACGATTCACGTGTGGAATAGATACAATCGGCCAACTATCATTATAGCTCTGTGGCCGCGACGGTTTAAAGAAGCCACGGCCGGTGATGTGGCATTAGCAGTAGCGCGTTCGCCGCTTGTTGTGGAGGCTCACGGTTTGAAGCCAGCGGGCCGCCCTGGTTATTAGTAGTTTACATTTATAACGCGCACATATTCATTCACTGTCAAAGGTACTCATTCGACAAGTGAACGACTCGGAGGCGCGAGGAAAGCACACAGATTCCTGCGGGTTTGTTAACTGTAACATTCTCCGCGATGTTAACTGTAAATACTTCGCACCGGACGTTGAATATTCTCTGGCGTGATCCGCAAGAGTAACATATAGCGTGCCGGAGTCAATGGTTTCACAATTTTTTTGCCGAATTATCCGCAAATTACTCGTTTGGGATTATACGTCGGAGTCATTGCCCTCTGCTGCGAGAAAAAAACAAAACTCGGCAGAACCCTCCGGAAACGGAAGGTAAACAAGTGAAGTGAAAAATAATAAGAAAGGCAAGCTGCAACGGCAAAGCACAAGGACTTAAGAGACAAAATGTACGGGCAAATTTACTAGCTTCCAAATGGCGGTGAAGCGCTCCGACATAATAACAGGAGACGGATGCGCAGGTGGGTCCAGGGAGCAGACACGAGGGGATGATGAGTATGTTTGCTATTGCAGCGAGGATTGAGAGTCGAGAACGTCTTATTATATTCCACCGCCAGCAGCAAATTGGACATCATGAATTTTTCGTTCAAATGGAATCTGGATAATAGACATCCAGGAGCCCAGACGGAGAAATTGGAAGGAAATAAGACTTAATTCTCTCAAAACTATATCCAGCGACGGCAAAAACCTGGCATGGG
>JAZEWU010000025.1:1101269-1111604 GCA_036362915.1 Geotria australis | reverse complement strand
CCCACCCAGTGGTAAAAAAAAAAAACCGCAACGCACAGCAAAAGTTTTGTAATAAACGAAGAAAAACGCGGCGGCTCAGCACACAGGTCTTTTTTTTCGGGTTATATCGCAAACATTCCCGGGAATTGCATTCCTTATTGTTTATGGGCACGGCTCGAAATGGCAACACGATACATTAAACTCTCTTATTGAATTCACAGCCTCATTTCATCCTCGCGGGGTGGAAGGTCCTTGTAAAGGTGTGCGTGCGTGCGCGCGCGGAACCGTGCCCTGCCTTCCTGTAACCGCGGGCTCACCTCCTCCTCCGCGCATCGTTTGACCTTATTCCGGGACACGTGCCCTTTCCCGAGATCAATTATGGCTTTCGTTTAACCCCCGCGCCATCCGTTTGCGGGGCCTCCTTCGCGAGCTGGATGTGGCCACCCACGTGAACCGCTATCCCATCTTTTCTCCGCCCTCGACCTTTGACCGCCCGGCCCCTCCAGGTCTCCATCGTCAAGAAAGAAGCGGAGTGAGGATGCTTTGGTATCCCGCCTCCTAACTGGGGCTCGCCACGACGGGTCAGCGTGCTGGACTTGCAAAGCAGAGGTCGCCGGTTCAGTTGGATGGTTGAAACAACAAGGCAAGTGTATTTAACCCCCCCCCCCCACCCTGCGTATGTCCATCCAGCTGTATACATTTATAATGAAGCAACTATTTTAAAGCGTCCCCTGCTTAGGGGTACCGGGTTCGAATCCGTCACGAGTGGAAATTTTATCTACACAACACCAAGGCTTTTATGTTTTCCTTCAGCGTCACTCCCCACTCATTGCTTAGTCTTCCGAAACACTTTCAGGTTTTAATTTCCAATTTTACACGACCATAAACCCCCTTAAGCGCTCTTCTGCCTTTATCAAGGCGTCAGAAGAACGTGTGACAAGATCGCCCGTAGGGCGGGCACTTTGCTAGAAGGTTCAACACGGTTAAGTCAGTCGGCAGGTGTGACGATGGGGTAATGTGTCGTAGATTGATAAAGATGAAAGTGGGATTCCTGCAATACAACGAACCCCCACCGCCTATTTGGAAAGACAATACTTTCTTAGATGGGCTCACTCTAGTGGAGACCCTTCGGCCATCAGTGTGGGTGAGCGTGCAGTTGCAGGGCTGCGCCTTTACCTGGCTCCTGGGGGCGAGAGGAGTTGAGGCTCCTCCGCCGCCGAGGGTGGACGAATCTCTGGCGACGTTGTTTCCTAACCCTGCGCGCAGCCACACCGCAAAAACCGTGAACAATTTAAACGCATATATATGTATAAACGCGAAGGTTAAAGCTCACTTCTTGTTTCACACGTCTAGATTGTCTCGCAAATTCATGGGAAATGTTTACGAAAGCAACATCTTAATCTGAATAGCGCCACCACCACCCCCGGGCGGTGTTTCCGAAATGGGGTTCAACCACAGACTCAATGTAGTAAATGGTGCTATGGGGAAAACAAACAATTTAGATTCCCATTAATAAAACAGGTCCTCGTGTTTGTGTGTATGTGACCCATATGGGGAGCGGTGGTGTAGCGCCTGTCAAGGCTATACGAGGTGATCTTAATCTTCGTATGTGTTTTGCGGCCAATCTGTAAAATTTGGTGACAAAAAACGGATGTCTTTGATGGCGTTAATTTGTCTGTTCCGCCTCTTGGTTTTGTGACTTAAGACTGGCCGCCCGCATTGCCTCCCCCGCACATCCGGCCGGCTCTCGTACGAAAAGCCACGCATTCATGTGGGGGTCAAGACCACGTAGGAGGGTCATGGCAATAGTCCCTACTCCAGCAGTACGTTGACAAACGGCTATAAGATATTTTTATAATGTACTTTTAATGAGAAATGTCACTCCAAGCAAAAATGTATTTTGTCTATCAGACCAGGCTACTTTTGCTAAACGCAGGTAATTTTCCAACTGCAACGTTTTGAGAATTTGAATACTGGCCACATAAATCAACCATGCCCACGAAAATCCGGTTACTTCAGGTGTTGCTAACAACTCTGTTGCCCCTATTTTCCGCTCAGGTTCACCCGCAAGCGGCAACATTGGTGGCATGAAGACAACACTGGCAGAAGGTGTAATTATATTTAGTTCAAGCAATTTTTCCCCATTTAAAAAAACCAAGCTGATAAGCCGGTGGAATAAGAGAGCCTCTGTGCATTTAGCCGTTTGGGCTGTACGATGAAATGTCCGCAGGGAAACACAAACGCGCGCTTCAACGTACGGCCGCGTTAGGCGCACGCGGTCTCGGACGCCCGCGCGCAAAACGAGCCAGCCTGCAGCATAACATTACATATTGTCACTGTAGGATTATTATTTCATGATTTTAATGCCAAGCTTGTCAAATAAAACTACACGTATCCGGCAGTTGGTACTGATTGGCTGTGCTTATTTTTGCATGACAATTGCTCATCACTTATTCATTTATGCTGCATCTCCCATGCTCTACATCCAGATTGGCTCGAGGGGGTGGGGGGGTTGTATTTTTCTGGTAAAACATCTCAAAGCGCAGTGTTTACAGACAGTCGGACAAATATACGGACGGACACACGGGACAGACCGACAGCGGACAACACGGATAGACACGCACACCACAAGGCGCACACACACTCGGACATATTAACAAACAAACACACGAGCACACACATTGACGGACGTACAAATGGAAGCACGCAATTTATCTTTTGCACGGCAATAGGGACCCGACCGGTTCGCTTGAAATAATGCAGAAAAGCAAAACAAAATCAAATTATGACGAGATGGGTGGTGGTGATGGTTGGGGGGATGGAGGCGGGGAACGCGCGCGCACACAAACACACATCCCCCACCTGCGAGAGCCTGTGTCTGGAGGCAAATCTGGTCCACGTCCTCCCCGTCGCCGTGACAACGGTTGCCGGGCGGCAGCTCCAGTTCACGCTCGATGACGACGCTCTCGTGATGGGACCGGGCCGTCACGCTGCTGCCCGCACGTAAACTCATTACCCTCATCCTCGTCGTCATCGTCGCTGTCATTACGAGTCTTATTAAAGTCTGTTTTTCCCATTCTCGAGGGCGTCATTATTATTAACGTGGCAGGGCTGCGGGGGGTGTGTGGGACTGTGGAGGGGGGGTACAGGATGGAGTTGCTCCAGAGGCTAGATGTAAAGAGAGCGTGTAAATAAAGGACTTGTGTTTGTGTCGCCAGTACCGCCGATCATCGTCAGCTTCATCAGAATTTGTCAGCATCGCCTTAATCATCGCCGTCGTTGTGAGTAGAAGTGGCAGAATGCGCAGCGTCGTAAACAAACTCAGAAATAACATTGTCAGTAGCATCAACAAGTCCAGATTCTGCAGCAGCGTTATCATCATCACATTAATCACTATCATCAGCAGCAACATATCCCTCATCATCACCATCATTAATAGTATAGTCGGTGGCTTTTTTCTTCGTTAAAATCGTCTGCGGACGTTGGAAACGGCCGCTCTCACACAAACCCTCTTCTGCCCATCACCACCATCAATCACATCTGTCATCACTTTCCCATCACGAGAAATCATCGGTGCTTTGGGAGCAGAAGTCACAACAGCAGCCGCAGCAGCTCTTCCCACGACAAAGATTCCACATATAGCCTTCGACTGTAGGGTCCAAGTGCTGTTAGCGAGCACCTATGAAGACCGGAAGGGCACACGACGGAGTGGGTGACCAGTACCACGCCCGGTTGCCTGTCTCCCCAATGCTGAGAATTATACTTACACGGTTTACACTGCACCAGGTATTAATTTAAGGCTGAGTCGAGCTTAGAGAGGAGACTCGACGACCGGTTTAGAATATAAACACTTAGAAAAATAGTGGGTGGGGCAGCCTGGATTTTAGCACGGGGTTTCGCGGTGGAGCGCGGGCACTCATCCCGTTCGGCCGCGGGGCTTCTGCATACACCTGGTGCCTGTAACTAATAAACTATTGTCTGTCTCGATGTTATTGACATGCCGTTCTCTCCACAGCCTTGTGCAGCGCTTTGTGACCCTCGGGTGAAAGGCGCTCTATAAAATGCTATTATTATTAATAATATTTGTTCAAACCGAACTCACCGCACGGAGGCTTCGGCCGCGAGTGGCAAGCCGGCGGCGCCACCCCCGCCGACAGCGGAGCGGGCAGCGACGTGACGAGGCTCCTGGGCCCCGTGTAGGAAACCGGCGTCTCCTCGCTGCTGGGCCGAGTTGTTGTTGTGGTTCACGTTGTTCTCAGGCAGCGGCGTCAGCGGGATGTCCTCGCCGTCCGCGTCCGGGGCGAACAGGTCGTCCTGCAGGTACGAGTTCACCACGGGCACTGGGGAAAAGGGAGGGCGCGGGGGCAGAGGTTATGGGGAGGCGCGCACGGGGGGTCACGGGGGGGTCACGGGGGGTCGTGGGTCACGGAGGGTGCGCCCGGTTGGTCGAAGTTCACGGGAGGGTGCAAGCGGAGGTCAGCGTGGGTTGGTCAGAAAGTGGGGGGGCCACGGTGCGGTCCAGATGTCACTCGTCACTGATGTCGGCCACGGCCCGGAACTGAACTTGGGCCGTCGGCTTAACAACATTGACCGATTCTAGGTCGCGGCACCCACAACCTGGAACAGCCTGCCCAACACAGTCCCCCACAACCTTCAAAAACTTTGAAAAAGTCACCTCTTCACCGACTCACAACAAACCGACTGAGCAGGGCTGAACCACGTGCATAGCCACCTCCGTCGCCTGGCTACGGGGTTGCTCGCGCAGTGCGCTAACCACTGCACCACCACTTCTCCCCAGCAGGTTCTCGACACTAGTTTGCACTGCCTATATTTATCGAAATATTTCACTTACAGCACTGCTTCCGATATCACAATACTTCAATACGTATAGGCAACTCAAACTAGAGCGTCTTTTTTTATGACCTTGTATAGGCAGTCCTCGAGTTACAAACTTACTGTGGGTATGCACCAGGTCAACATCCCCTTGACAGCGAAGGTCGAGGGGTCCACCCCTACAAATATTTGACTTCATGACATCTCATTTCCAGCATTTCTGTGATCATGAAAGTCTAATACAGTGGTTCCCAAACATTCTCGGTTCACGGTGTCCTTCATGTATCACAATTTTTTCCACGGCACCCAAAGTCAGAAAATATCTGGCATATATCGACAAAAATTTGGAAGATCCCGCTGTGGCGCCCCTGTGAGTTAGCTGCGGCGTCCCAGAGCGGCGCACACTTTGGGAACCACCGGCCTAATAAATTCCCTCTCGTTTTTTCACTCTGGGAATGGCATCCCCGTGTGTCTTCACCCGAGTCCACCCCTGGTTGGGGTGGTCTCGGGTGAGAGGGCAGGAGGGGGGGTGGCGCGGCGTGCCGGGTCCTCACCCATCATGGGCCGGCGCTGGGCGTTGGGCGAGCCGCCCTTCTGGATCTGCAGCGGGCGCTGGGTGGTGCGCGCGGGCGACGGCGAGCCGCGCCGCTCGCTCGCGCCCAGCGGGTAGAAGTTCACGTTGTTGCCGATGCCTCCGTGCGACCTCTGCGGCCGGGGGTCAAACGGGTCGACACGCGCGGCGGGGGACAGTCAAGCGCGGTGACGATGGCGACAATGGTGACAACGACAATGGTAACGGCGGTGACGTCCTGACCGTGAAGACGTCCTCGTCTCCGTCCAGCGTGCGCTCCAGCTCCTGCAGGTCCCCCGAGATGGCGCGGCGGATCTCGGGCCCCGCGTCGTGCAGCGTCCGCAGGCCGGCCTGGCGACGCGGGGGGGGGTCAGGGGTCACACGGAAGCCTTATTCCCTTCAAGCCTAATCTGGATCTGTCTGGGTCGCTGGACCAGAAAGTATGCCTGCCCCAAACCCGGCACACCGTATCGCACGATATACCTCTAGCTGTGGCTACGAATAACGGTAATAAATCAACACTTGTAATATGCCGTGCGGTAATTGTTCGCTCTCGGACGGGGCGAGAGAGACGACTCGGAGGCACGAGTACCCGCAGAGAGGCAGGGGAGGGTGAGAGCAGCGGCACAGTCGGCCGACGCGAACATTTGCCAGACAGCCCGTCTCCTATATATATTACGATGCTATCGGCCAAATAGTGAGCGGTTTTTTTAGCTATGCGAGAAAAACAAGAGTACCCGGCGAAGACCCAAGCGGACACGGAGAACACACAGCGTCCATACAGATGGAGCCCAATTAGACGACAGGTCTCCCCTCCCAGCGAGACATGGTCACAGCGGGAAACGCATAACCCAAAACCATCGCATAACCCCAAACCATCGCACTATAACAACAACAACAATAATACTATTCGTATTTCGTGCAGAAATTGGTGACTGGGTTGAGACCATCAGCTCATCACCACAATCAGCCCATGACCGATCCACCGCTAGAGGAATTACCTCCCAAAGCCGTCGCAATGACCACCATCAACTCCCTGCGCCTTATTCACGGATTGTTAAAACGGAATTCACCCGGGATCCCAGCGGTGCGTTACGACCTCTGACCCCTGCGCCACCGGGCCATCTCTCGGACGGAAGGTGACGTTGATTGGCACCGCGGACCACCGCTCCCCGACAACCGCTGTGCAAACCCCCTAACCTCCCGTCCGCGCGTGGAAGCCGCGCGTCCGAATTCCGCTATTCCCGGGGAGGAACGGATCCAAATCGGTTCTGGGAGACGCTTCGCGCCGCCAACTCTGCACGCGGCAGCGGCGACGCCGCGCGCCGATCGGAGCGGCCGTTATCTCCGAACCCCTCGCACAAAAGCGCGGGGGCGCCCGGCGCGCCTCCTGCACCCCGCTGCCGAGCTTCAGTCGCGCGCTAAGTGGTCGGGTCGCCCGGAGGATGCGGGCGACAACAACGACGGTGTTGTTGTTGTTGCCGCCGCCGGGTTTTTTATTTGATCCGCTGGCTCCGCTCGCTCGGCGTGCGGGCGCGCGCGCGCGCGACCGCGTGAGACGGCGCCGATAAGCCGAGACGCGCAATTCCGCCGTCCGTTTGATAAAAGTCTGTCTTCTCCGGCGCCCCAATCGTAAGCACGCGTTTCATTTCTCGCTTCCATATCTTTCGGCGCTGGTTTGGAGTACAGTGTATCGGCGCAAAATGTGCACCTATTCGTAATAATTTTACCGTACGTTATTGTTCCCTTAGATATTTTGTCCGACGTAATTGTACCCATAATTGTACCCATATGCTGTAATGGCCCACGGTATTGTACCCTGCGGTATTGTAGCCTATGTTATTATACCCCTCTGTGAGTGTTCCCTGGCAGAGTGGCGCGGCGGTAACATCTGGCTTCACAAAGGGAAGGTCCTGCCCGAGGGGGTTCGATTCCCGCCTCGGGCGCTGTCTGTGCGGTAGTTTGTGTTCTCCCCCTATTCTGCGTGGGTTTCCTCCGGGTTCTCCAACTATAAAACGCTGATTAACTGGCCGCGAAACATAATAATATATAGGACGCAGCGTCTGGTGGGTTGGTGCCGGCTGACCACACGGCTGCCTTCCACCCCCCCCCCACCTTTATGCGGTTATCTTCAGCGCCTTGGGACCCTCTGCGTGAACGGCGCTGTATAAATGTAATAAATTATAATTGTTACATTCGGACAAAAGCGCTTCGCGAGGACACGATTAGGCGTGGCGAGCGCCTGGTGGCGTGCAAAATAATAATTCCCCGAAACAGCGTTCCGGACCGTTCCATCCGAAATCAAGCGCCGCTCGAAACTAAACGGTGGATGTCCGTGACAGACGCTCACAACCGCTCTGCGTCTGCCTCGCGAGCGGCCCCCATTAAAACCGCTCGCGTTCCGCCGGCGCCTCATCCGTATTCCACCTCGTCCCCCTCTTCCTCCCTCGTCACCTCTCCAGCTGCGGATCCCACGAGGACGCGTCACAACGTCACGTTCGCGTTTCCCCTCGGTCGTTCTGGCATGCGGCCGCTGTCTCTACCCGCCCAGCAGATACTTACTTCATTCCACCTCTCGTATCGGAGCGGTGGAATCCTTCTCGTCCTCCTGTCACGGCGCCTTCGACATCAATGACAACAGGAACGCGGCTGCTGCCGCCGCCAGCATAATAGGAATGCAATTTCAAGAATTTACAGATCATTCTTGTAATTGCCTAATTTTTCTTTCTTACCGTTCTCCTCGTGCCGCCCTCTTCCCCTCCCGGTTGGAATTCCGCGGGCGCTCTCGGCGCGTGATTGAAAAGCGGCGCTCGCCCCCCCCTCCTCCGACCAAATCGAATCAGATCGGCTGTCGAGTTTGAGCCGCGGCCAAATACGATTCCGCACCGTCAGGCCGCCTGCTTGACCATCCTTCACGGGAGCGGCGCGCGATAACGCGCCCCGTTTCATTACCGCCGGCGCGCGGGGACGGACCCGCGCTCGCAATTGAACGGGAAGTGGATGTCGCTTTTAATTATTTTTATTTTTACTCTCCCGCGAGCCACTGAGTGCGGCGGGGCGCGGTAGAAGCCGTAATCTCCTAATCTTCCAATCTCGGGATTAACGCGAGTAATTTTTTTTTTACCCCCGCCGTATTCTTGGCGCTATCGCCGCTAAAACGATATCAAGCGCGTCCGTGCTGCGGCGCTATTGATGATGACGATGACGGCCAGAGATATTACGGTGAACAAGTTGAGGGTGATTATGAAGACGGAACGCGTGGACAATTCAACAGCTTTTGATGATGAGGGGGAAATGTCTTTGATCAAACGACGATGGCGGTCGTGATGTCAGAGACTTTGACGACTTGAGCTCATAATCCTGTAATTCTTTATGAAAGAAAAACTCAACACGTTCATCACTAACCCTGGCTTTAAAGGAAAAAATCTGTACAATAGGCGACGTATCAGGCTTTCTTCATAGCGGTCAACAGCACCACGCTTACATAGAAGGGCCATTACTCGAACCACCACTTATATTATATTTAGTCCTTTAAAGGCCACGCGGCATTATTGACCAACGTTTTCGGATTTCGTTTCGTGAAATGTGCTTGCGCTACCACTGCCGACGCAGCAGCACCGGATAATCGATACGATTCTTAACGGACGGGACAGACGCCAAAGAGAGGTGGGGTTTATAACGGTCAAAATAAATCGCGATTGACCGATAACCGTGGCTGGCCAGGGGCAGCGCGCCGACCGCTCGGCAGCACCGATACATCTCGCGAGACGCGTATCATTTTCCGGGCTGCGGAGCCCTCAACTCCTCGTTTCCCTGACCACCAACGTGTTAACGTGTTAATGGTAATAACGGTGATGGTAACGATGATAACGATGATTGCAGGCACAAGGCTCGTGCGCAAGAACCGCTTCCCGGCCCTCACACACCTGCAAAGCTGCGGGGTCAATTTAACAGCAGGAAAATGAGCCAATTACACAGCAGGCTTGCGTGACCGATTTGCATATTATTTTTTATTTCTTTTTTTTTTTTGGTCGGCGACTCGAATTTTAATTGGGGAATTTCTGAGCGGGGTCCGTTCCCCGTTTCTGGAGGAGGGATCGACGTTTACGTTTTGATGGTTTCGCGTGAATTTGGCCGACGACCAGGGGTGGGCGACGGGGTGAGACGCGCTCGCACGCTCGCTCGCACGATCGCGCACCGAGAGAACAGAGCGCTGCCGTTCATCCTTGCGTCGGAGCCTGTTATCGCAGCCAACTTATGACAGCGTTCCATCCATCCATGATAAGAAACCGCTTAATCCTATACAGGGTTGCGGTGAGCGGGAGCCTATCCCGGCAGACACAGGGCGCAAGGCAGGACTATGTCCAGGACGGGACGCCGGTCCATCACAGGGCTTTGTGACTGTGAAGAGCTTACTCTCTGTGCGATCAGCGAGACAACAACCGATCAGACTGACTGGCTTGCTTCTTAACCGCACGGAGACAAACGCGGTTTACACGGATAGGTCGGGAGAGGTCGCGACCGCCAAACTCCTGAAAATATTTTTTTCACGCAAATTATGCAACCGCTGCTCAACCACAAAGACGGGATTTCACGCTACAAACTCCGAGACGTCAAACACTTCAGCCCCTGTCGCTTCGGATTAACAGAGCGCATCGCGAATAAAATAAAAAAAATTCCAAGTAACGCCGGTAAAGTCGCGCCGGTAGGACATGCGCAATTTAGTAAAAAAAAAAAAATATCCTGACCCCCCCCCCACATCACTGCGTGCAACCTTCTCGTCCCGGACGCGCGGCTCGATTGGATTCGGCACGACGCGTCCCTCCAAGCGCGTCGCTCCCCCGGGGCCGCGCGGCGACAGCCCGGGACCAGCACGACTCGGAGCGCGACGTCGACGCACGCACGCACGCACGCACGGAAAGACTCGCGCGCGGCACGGTCACGCGCAGACG
>JAZEWU010000025.1:1082449-1096679 GCA_036362915.1 Geotria australis | reverse complement strand
TGGCGTCGGGGTCGTACTCGGCCCAGATCCTCTTGAACTCGTCGAGGTGGTGAGGGCCCAGGATGGACCAGTCCCGCGTCAGGAAGTCAAAGTTGTCCATGATTACGGCCACGAAGAGGTTGATGATCTTACGAGGAGGAGACGGAGGAGTCGGTGAGTCGACACGACGGTTGTTCTTCACGAGCAAGTTGATGACGATCGTGACGGTGGTGCGGGTGCTGGTGATGATGGCGGCAATTATGGTGGTGGTAAATTATGGGGTTGATGATGGCGGAAGGTGTGAAGCGGTTGGTGGTGGTAATGATGCTGGCGGAGGCGGCGTTGGTGGTGGTGATGATGGTGGTGGCGACGTTAGAGGCAGCAGCAGCGGTGGTGGTGAACGGGAACTAAGAATCTCACTGCCATGTATCTTATGTGTATCTGATCAATAAACTTGAATTGACTTGAACAAACTGGCGGAGGCGGCGTTGGTAGTAGTGACGATGGTCATAACGATGGTGACGGTGTCGGCAATACCGCATTCGCCGTCCGTCCACATCTGCCCCGCGCCAGCCGGTTGACCGATGCCGTACACGTTACCACCTGCCGGGGCCGGCAGGAATCCCGTAACGAGCTCGCAAGCTCACTGGGTATTTTCCTGCTGTAATAGTAAACATCCATCTATCTTCGCTCCGGTGGGGGGGGCTCACCAGGAAGGCGCACAGCATGTAGAAGCTGATGAAGTAGAAGTAGGCGAAGTTGCTGCCGCACGTGTACTCCTCTCCGGGGAGGAAGTCCGACTTCTCGTCGCACAGCTTGCCCGGCATGCAGGCCAGCATGATCTCGTGCCAGCGCTCGCCCGTCGCACACCTGGGCGCGCGGGCGCACACGCGGGCACGCGCGGGCGTAAGGGTGCGCGTCGGTCACGCAGGTGTGCGTGGATAATTAGACTGCGTGCGGGCACGCGGGTGTGCGGGTAGAACGATTTGGCACGGTAGGGAGCAGAGGTGGTGCCTCGGCCAGTCATCTCAGTCAGTCAAGCCACGACACCTGGGTGTGTCCCGTGACATCCTGTCGGCGAGCCTTCAACACTCTCCGCGACAGCCTCAAGGTGCACCTGGCCTGACAGAGGCGCCGTGGTGACGTCACTGCCACTTAGCGGCAAATGGCGGTTGGTGTTGTTGTGCTTGTGTACGGGTACACAACCAAGCGTGCACAGGCACACGGGTACATGGAGTACGGAGTACGTCTGGACATGACTGAGGCTGCATAGAGGTGACTGAAAGTCAGTGAGGGTGAGTGGAGGCGGCTGCGGGTGGGTTGAGGGAGAGGAGAGGTGGCTGGAGGTGCTCGTCACCTGAACAGGACGAGCACGGCCTGCGGGAACGTCTGGAAGTTGTTGTTGCGGTTGATCTCGGCCCCGTCCTGCAGCGCGATCTTGCCAAACATCTGTACGACGCACGGACACTCATTGACACTCGGAGACACGCAGCCACACTCAGCGACACGCGGCTCGTGGCCCACCGACCGGTCGCGACCCACCGGTTGAGGACGGCGGCCGCAGAGTATGCGGGGTAGTGTGGATCGGATGCGACTACCGTAGGCAGAGTAGCTGGGTAGGTAGGGTGTGAGTGGCGCTGGGATGGGGCGGTGCGGTACGCGTGGTAGGTTGGAGGTGGGCACGCGGTGCGGCGCTCGCCTGCATGCCGATGACGGCGTAGATGAAGAAGAGCATGACGATGAGCAGAGCCACGTACGGCAGGGCCTGCGGGGACGACAGATTCACCTCGACCGTCACGACGCCGACGACAACGCTGAGCGGCAACGACCACGTACAGTCGATCGTCACCAAAGACAAAGATCCCCGTATAGCCTTAACAGACTTCAAGGGTCGAGTTCCGTTAAGCAAGCACACTCGGGCACACTCACGCACACGCAAATCACGCATAAATGTTTAAACGGGGCTGGTGTGCCATCGCACCGCCAGGTAAGTTGACGGTCAGATTCGATTTTTCAGCATTTCTTCGTGTTACTGCTTCACGTTCCACATTCCAGCACGGCACACGGTGGGTGGCCTGCACCACGCCGGGCCGCCTTTGTCTCGTGGTGATGTTTACACGCGAACTAGGTACTCGTTCGAGGCTGAGTCAGTCCAGAAAGGCCCCAACCGGTTCAGCAAATTGTAACTGGTGTTAGCCGTGAGCGGGAATCGAACTCGGATCACTGGGTTCGTGGTGCAGCTCGCCAACTGCCGCACTACCGCTCCCCACCGCCGCCACCGGCAGCCGTTTATAACAAACTCGCGCACGGCCACTCGCGGCGTCGCTGGTGCACACACGCATCACTCGCGACCCCTGACCTGGAAGGACTTGATGAAGGTCCAGAGGAGGATGCGGAGGCCCTCCCCTCGCGCCAGAAGTTTGACGAGGCGCATCACGCGGAAGAGTCGGAAGAACGTGATGGAGATTCGCGACGAGCCGTCCGACGTCTGCCGCAGTCGGGGGTCGCAGGTCGCGGTGAAGGTCGTCGGCACATCGACGCAGGGTCAACAGGTCACAATTCAATTGGTCGACGTTAGTGAGCCAATAGGCTGACGAATTACGCACGGTTGGCGTTTGCCAGCGCTGGTCTTGCGGATTGTGTCGCCTCGACAAAGAATATCGCCCTTAAGCCACCACGTGTCAGGGCACGGTTGACCCAACAGTCTTGATTTTGTGTAGTTGTCAACAAGGAAATAGCACTACAGCGATACGAGAAGTAGGCCTGTAAACAGCTGAGCAGCAAGTTAACAAAAAAACTCAACACAAATATAATAGGTCAGCGTGTGTGCGTGCGGCATGTGTGGCGTGTGGCACGCTCGGTGTGTGGCACACGTGGTGTGCAGCGTGTATGCGGCACAGGTGTGTGTGTGGCACGTGTGTGTGTGTGTGTGTGCGCGGCACGAGTGGCGCGATCGCTCACGTCGAGTTTGCTGAGCAGGACGTCGACAATGCTGCCAACGACGATTAGGAAGTCGAAAACGTTCCAGGGGTCGGTGAAGTAACCCTGGGTCGCACCGCGACACGACCGCGATGAGACGCCGGTGAGACGCCGGTGAGACGATGGTGAGACGATGGTGAGACGATGGTGAGACGACAGTGAGACCCGCACACAGAGAGAAACACGCACGGTGTCAAACCCGGCGTCAAACAAAACGCAGTTGAGGTGAAAGCGATTAAAGTCAAGCAGATTGAAGTCGGTACAAACATTAAAACGATAAGTTATTTTACAATTTTTAAACCCAGGAGACGCGTCACTGAGTCTCAAAACCCGTTTTCCAGGATGGCCCTGCTACATTGGGTTGCTTCGCCAACATTTACCCAATTCCATTATAGGGCTTCGTGTGCGAGGAAACCGGAGAATCCAGAGGAGGTGACGGCGCTTCAAAACCCCGCCGACCGCACCTGGCAAACCCTCGTGGTCACCCATCTCAAGCTAGGCTCGTAGCCTGCTTAGCTTCTGAGCTCTGACAAGATCTGGCATCACATATCATGGCGAGCCCTCAGGTTGCGAGTGTAAGTTCGCGGTCGCACCCCTCACCCGCGGCTTGTAGGCGATGATCTTGACGATCATCTCTCCGGTGAAGAGGAACGTGAAGATAAGATTGAGGACGTCCATCACGTGGCTGAACTCCTCCGACTGGCCGTAGTGCTGCGGGAGAGTCGGGGACGGCAGTGGCGGCATTGTCAGATGGAGTTCCCAACACGGGTATTTCCGAACACGCGTATTTGTGTGTCTGCAACGTGTGTGTGGGGAGCGGTGGCTCAGTGGCTTGCGTGTTGGGCTACAAACCTGGCGAACCGAGTTCAAATCCCGCTCACAGCCAACACCAGTGACAATTTTCTGAACCATAGGTGCTACACGCTAACGGCACTTCACCTTACAGTCTGTTAAGGCTATACGGGGGACCTTTGTCTTGTGGACGCATGGACGCGGTCCTATTGGCGAGCTTCTCTGGCAGGCGAGGGTGCACTGGCCGGGACGTGTAGCCCGCATGCCCGGCCACCGCGTGCCCAAGCAGCTTCTGTTTCGCTGATAGAGGGGGCTAAGAGGGCGCGACACTGGCCAGGGAAGAGATAGACCGATGCAGGAGGATGTGCAGCTGAGTGGACTTGCAGAGTGGACTGGTACCGGCGGTGTCATAATCAGCCTCTGTGGAGGAGGAGGAGGAGGAGGCGGCTCGTGAACGACGCTAGTGGGCAATAAGAGAAAGCTGCCCTCCAGCAATAGCGGTGGGCAGCGGGGCGACACTCACAACGATGAGCTGCCTTCCGTCCATGAGAACCTGCCCACCTCCCCCGTGCCCCCGTGCCCGTGTGCCCGTGTGCCGTACCTGCATGCCGAGGCAGAGCGAGTTGGCGACGATGAGGGCGAACATGAGGTACTCGAAGGCCGGGTGGTTGGCCACGTACCACACGTTGTAGCGGTACGGGTTGCGTGGGATGAAGCGGCGCAGCGGGCGCGCGTTGATCGCGTACTCCACGCACTGCCTCTGCACGCGGGGAAGGGGGGGGTCACGCGGGGTCACCGACAGGGTCACGCGGGGTCACCGAGAAGGGTCACGCGGCGGGTAATAATAATGATTGTAACGCGCGTGAATCCCATGCCTGGTCATGGATGAGACGCGGATAGGGAGGGGGTAGCGAGGAAACTGCAGAGAGGCGGGGGGGAAGGCAGCCACGCAGCCATCTGGCGCCAACATTTGCCAGACACTGCGTCCTATATATTGTGATGTTATCAGCCAATTAATTCACGAGTTTTTTTATTTATTTGTGGGAGGAAACCGGAGAACCCAGCGGAAACCCACGCAGAACAGGGGAGAACACACAAACTCCATACAGAAAGGTGCCCAAGGCGGGAATCAAAACGCTTCGGCCAGGAATTTCTTTCTGTCACGCGGTGGAGTAACAACACTGCCGAGGATCTCGCCAATAGGCTGTGGGGCTGTTCTCTCCGCTCGGAGCTGATCGCAGCCATCTAGCGGTCCGTGCAGATCTGGCCCAGGCGCCCGTGGGCCTCCGTGAGGGCCTGTCAGAATAACCTCCGTGATGAGGGCCTGTCAGAATAAGCCGGGCACCTGGTTCTTGTCGAGCTCGCAGTCGCGGTACTCCTTCTCGCTCTGGTCCTGGAAGGTGACGATGACGAAGCCCACGAAGATGTTCATCATGAAGAAGGCGATGATGATGATGTAGATGATGAAGAAGATGGACATCTCCATGCGGTTGTTGTAGATGGGGCCGATGTCCTCCTTGCTCGAGTCGATGGCTCGGTACAGGAACCTGCGGGAAGGGGAGCGGTGAGGTCAGGGAGGTGGGTGGTGTCTCTCGGTGTCTGTCCCCGTGTCCATGTCTCCCTGTGTTCCTGTCTCCATTGAAAGGCGCTATATAAAACGCTATTATTATTATTACACCATTTCCCACCGCCTCCCAGTAACCGTGTCCCTGTCCATCCCCCCATGTCCCTGATGCTCTATCTCCCCATTTCTCGAACCCTGTCTTCACGTCTCCCCGTCCCCATCTCCATATTTCCCTGACTCTGTCTCCTCATCACTGACGCCGTGTACCCGTCCCCCCTTCTCTCTATATCTCCCTCTCCGTTCCTGTCTCCCCGTCTGTCTCCACGTCTCCCGTCTCCCTGTCCCCCTCTCGCCCATCTGTCTCCATCACGCTGTCTTTGTCTTCAGGTCTCCCGTCTCCCTGTCCCTCTCTCCCGTCTCCCCGTCCCCCCGTGGTGGAGGAGCGGCCGACGCGCACGCACGCACTGCGGCCAGCCCTCGAACGTGGACACGGTGAAGAGCGTCATCATCCCGGCCATCACGTTGTCGAAGTTGAAGTCGTTCTTGTACCAGATGCGCTCGCGTACCACCGGGTAGTCCAGGTTTCCATCCTTGTACCAGATGAACAGACCCCTGCCGCGCAACACGACAAGGCAGTCCCGTTATCCGCCGCTGCGTATCCGCGCGCGGGTTGACCGAACGCCCGTTAACCAGCATGTTGCCCGCGCGCATTTTCACGACGCGGGTCACTTTCGTGACTGAGACTCATCCTGGTGTCTTGAGTTCTCGTGTCGCCCAGCAGCCGCTTTTGGTTTCTGTTTGCTCAATTGCCGTACTTGTAATTATCTGCTTTAATAACGTTGGCGACGCAGGTCGCGAATTTTGAACGAGACTCATCCTGGGCTCTCCGATTGTCACCCGGTCAAACAACGTAAACGTGACACTAAATTCAGAACCAGGGGCAATTCGGGCTGGGCTCGTGTCACAACCAGGCGCCGCCGAATCTGGGCCTCCCCTCTGCCCGGGCCACGGTCGCCAGGGCACGTGACACCACTCATCGTCATCGTCGAGAGAGATGGTCGCGTGTCCTGATGACGCGGCCGCTCGCCCGAGTCACCCGTGGGCGACGCGCGCCCGGAAGCAACGACGGGAGCGACGACGGGAGCGTGGGACGAGCGACGACGAGGCAGATGAGGTGCGAGGAGAGGAGCAATGCTCTGGGAGAACGGTGAGAGGTACTGATGGGGGAGATGACGATTGCTCGTGAAGTGCAAGTTACAATGAAAAACGCTCGGGGATGATGATGATGAGGTGGAGTGATAATGAGGTGGGGCTGATTTTCCGTTAGGGAGTTGTTTTAGTCTCTCACCGGCACTGCTCTTCCGTGTTCTTGGACTCATCTGTGCAAGCGAAAAATCTCCCCTGCATAGACGGACACAATAACAACGTCAGCAACGTCAACAACAATGTCAAAAAACGTCAACAACAACAATGACAAACACGACACCAACACGGACACACAAACCTACAAAACTATAATAATATAATGTATAACGCGCACAAATTCCCCGCCCAGCCAAAGCGAGACACAGATACTGAGGTGCAATATTAATGATGTCAACAACAACTCTGATGTCAATGGCATCAACAATTTCATCGACTGCATCACCGATGATAACATCTCCTCGACGATGTCTCATCGGGAGTTTAAACACCGACACCAACACGTTCGCCGATCTCCAACGTTCACCGTCAAGGCACTGGGTCACAGTCGTACGATGATGATGAAGAAGGAAGACAACCGTGATTATGATGATAGTGATCATGATTACCATGATCGTCACCGACAATGACGGTGACGACGATGATAACAGCGATGACGATCATAACGATGCTGCATTGATGTAAGTTTTCACATCTCGATGTACGAGAATTGCTCTCAAAAGCTGCTCTTTCAGGGATTGCCGCGTCGAACGTTCCGCCTCTCCCCGACGTGGGAGGCGAAACGCCGCGAAGGGCAGAGGAGGAACGCTCGACACGTCCGTCCCGAGCGACCATCTCGTGAGATTACGCCGCTGTCACCTTGAAGAGCTGCACGCCGATGCAGGCGAAGATGAACTGCAGGAGGGTGGTGACGATCACGATGTTGCCGATGGTGCGGATCGCCACAAACACGCACTGCACCACGTGCTGCTCGCCACACACACAACAAGATCCCGCGTACAGTCTTCACACAGACCCCTGTATGTCCCCACAAAAAACAAAGATCCCCCGTATAGCCTTAACAGACTGTAGGGTCAAGTGCTGTTAGAGAGCACCTATAAAGGTCGACACGACACACGAGGAAGTGGGTGACCAGCACCACGCTCGGCCGCCTTTGTCTCCCTAGTGGCGACGTTTACACACCGCACTAGGTACTCATTTGAGGCTGAGTCGACCTAGGGGAGGCCCAGGACCGGTTCAGAAAACCGTCACTGATGTTGGCCGTGAGCGAGATTCGAACTGGGTCCCCAGGTTTGTAGCATACTACAAACACACACAGATATACTGTGTTGTAGCTGTGGCTGACAAAGTAGCAGCTGCAGCAGTTGCTGTATTTGTTGAGTGATGTCGTTTAGCAGTGGCTGTGGTTGCAGTAGGAGTTGTAGTTGTGGCTGTAGCAGGTGTAGCTGTGGCTGTAGCAGGTGTGTGGGAGAGCTGTTGCACCTTGAGACCCTTGGCTCTGTTGATGGCTCGGAGAGGCCTGAGCACCCTCAACACACGCAGGATCTTCACCACAGAGATGGCACTGGACCTGAGAACATCACCGTCATCGTACCATCACCATCAGCCTCAGCGTCATCGCCACCGTCACCATGATCGCCATCGGCACATCATCACCACCGGCTTTATCGTCACTATCACCATCATCATCGCCGTCATTTTACTGTCATCCTATTTATCATTCTAATAATAATTATCTAATTTAGCGTCCTCACCACCACCATCATGACTTTCACCATATCCACCACCATCATCATCATCACTTGGAGTGTAACCCCAAATCATCAACATCATAGTCACCGTCATCAGCGCAATGGAACACAGCACAAATAATAGGGACCAAAAACCAGAGCTCAGGTAACAGGGACCACAAATCGGGAAACCCAGGGCCCGGGAACGGAAGGCCGCTCACTGGACGCCGAAGGACACGAGGGACACGGTGACGACGAAGCAGTCGAGGATGTTGAAGTAGTTGCGCAGGAAGGAGCCCGTGTGCATGAACGCTCCGTACGCCGTCATCTGAGCAGGGCGGCCGCGTGGCAGGGTCACGGGGTCAGGAGAGAATCAAAGGTCACACAACATTATGTTATTTGTACACGATTGGACAGCCTCTTCGCTGATTGTTGATTGTTTTGTAGCCGTGTTGTTTGAGACCCACACACTCACATAGAGACCTACAGACCCACACAGAAACCCACAGCTAACTAAATGGCAGCCCCATAACACCACACGGAATTTGCCCAGTGAGCTTCTGCGGTTGCCCTTACATTGTTTTGGGATGACCTTGTGGAGTTAGGAACTGTTCTCAGTCTCTGTCTATGTTCCGTAGTCTACGGACTCTTTTATTACTGTTGTTATTATTATGTTCTTTTGAAGTCTGCCTCCTTTCCTCGGAGCGTAGCGTTCGTGGGCCCGGGAGGCGATAGCCGACGCAGGAGATTGTCGTGCGTCGCGGCTTCTGACAACACCGTCACCTTGAGAACGATCTCCGTGGTGAAGACGCTCGTGAAGCCGATGTCAAAAAACGAGAGGATCTGAGCGGGAAGAGAAATGAACGAGAGAAGAAACGTTAAATTAAATAAGTTGACGCGAAGATAGGGGAAAGCAAATTAATTTGACAGACTGCCAAGCAGCCCGATAACATAGGTCAGTGAAAATATGATGAAATGGCAAAAAACGAACAACAAACTCAAATTACATTAACGCAAGAGATTTGAATGCGTGTAGGCTTTCACCCACCGACATTATGATGCATAATTCATTTTGCGGTCAGATTGTCGCTTGCATAAAAATGTTGCGTCGCACACCCCTCTTCAACCCAACGCAACACAACAGACAAAGTTGTCACGCGATGAACAAACGTGGCTTATTTTTTGTACGCTTCGCGACGACCTGTGGAGGCCCTCATCGAGCAGTGTATAGATAACGGCTGGTGATGAAAAAGATAATCAGGATGATGAGTAGCAATCATCAATCGTTACATCAACAATCATCGTAGCTGCTGCTGCTGTTGGTTCCTGCAGCTCAACAGACGAACCACGTGTGCTGAGCACCAGGAGACAGACGGCCCGTACCCCGCATAGGCACTTTCACCCCCACCTCTGTGACACAGGATAGCCGTGTCACTGAGGGAGATCGCTCAGTGACACGACTATCCCGCAAAAACAGCTCTGAAGAGCAACCGTCATGAATCGAGCCGCGAAAACCTACATCGGTAAGATGACGACGATGAAAAGGAGGACGACGAGGAGAAGCGCGAGGATGGGCTCACCTCGTTTCGGAAGGAATTCGGGTCGATGGGGTCCTCGGCGGCGAGGGAGATACTGCTGAGCAGGATGAAGACGAGGATGAGGTTCGTGAATGAGGTGTGGTTCACGATGCGGTGGCACAAGATGCGTAACCTACACGCGCACACAGGTAAACATCCCCCCGCGTAGCCTTAACGTACTGTTGGAGCAAGGGCTGTTCGCGAGCACCTATGACGGACATCTAATCCTAACTGAACGTTTAGCCGCTTAGACTAAACCTTACTTCTTTTCCTAACACTGCCCCTAACCCATAACCTCAAACTTCAATTCCGACCCTGACCCTAACGTCACACTTAACCTCTAACCCTACTTCCACCCCTAACCCTTAACCTCTAACCTTAATTCCACCCCTAATCTGTAACCCTGACACCACCTCTAACCCCTAACTCAGTGGTTCCCAAACCTTCTCGGTTCACGGCGCCCAAAGTCAGAAAATATATGGCATATATCGAAAACTTGGAATATCCCACGGCGCCCTGGAGCGCCGCGGTGCAGACTTTAAGAACCACTGACCTAACCTGTATATACCAACACCGGGGTCTGAGAGAAACGGAATTTCGATCCTCTATATGTTCTGTACATATGGCAGAATAAACAATAAAGTTGATTTTAATTTAATTCTTCTTCTTTGCGATTCTTCAAAGCACGATGGGCAGCTTCTGGACATCGTTGTCTTTCAGCTTGGCTTCGAAGTGTTTGGTAGAATTCGCAGGCAATACCAAGTATTACCTGACAGGGATCGCGACGTGAACGCTTCTACCTTGACCCCCTTAATTTAATTGAAAAACCTCAAACCGCCCACGTCCCCTCCGCTCACTTGTTCTTGGTGCCGAAGATGAAGAAGGAGGAGGCCTCGGGCATGGGCACGAGCTTCTCCTTGATGGCGAGCTCCTCCGTGATGCGGGGACGCGGGCCCAGGGGCAGCTCGGGGTCGCACTCCTCGTCGTCGCCTGACGAGGTGAGCGGGGCGAGGGACACGCGCGGGGGGGGGGGGGAGGAGGGCAGGGGTGAGGTATCACATGTAAACACTGACGCTATGTACGCAACTAAACTATAACGTAAACAGTTAGCCACATCCATTCTCCAGAACGATGGTGTGTGAAGCTATGAGCTACAGAGGGCGAGCGGAATCAGATGTCATGGGAAGGAACTTGAGCCATGGGCCTGGCCCCTGGGCGGATTATCACCATGATCCACAACACTCTCACGATTCCGCCTCACGAACGTCCCGCGCTCGGATGATCCGCGTGTCCGTTCGCGTAACGCGGCGTTCTTCATCGCAAGGCCCGCCCAGCCACTGGCGGCGCCCGGTGGCCTAAAGTGCGGCTCCTGATGGGTGGCCCCCGACAATACTCCATTGTGAATATGCCGTCAAATTTACGCAACGATTTATAACATTTGCACCTATGTTGTTTTATTGCACATGCAGACTTGTATCTAAGTTAGCCTTGCTGTTACATAACACAATCGCATTTAAGGATCGCATTATGCTCGGCTCTCACGCTGACGTCTTATCGGCGAAAGTGGCCCCAACCCTTGAAAACTTTAGCGATGATCCGCTGACGTAACGGATTTGTCGGTCGGGACGTTGTCGTGGTTTGCACGGCTCGTGTTCGTCGCCGCTCACCTGGGAATTCGTCTGGCGGGTACGGGTCCTTGATGATGTCCTCCTGCATGTCAAACTCATCCACCGGCTCCTACACGACAACGACACAACCAACGACACGCGGCGGCGTAGCGGTGAGTAGCGCTGCCGCCTCACAGCGAGAAGGTCCCGGGGTTCGAATCTCGGCTCGGGTGCCTTTCTGTGTGGAGTTTGCATGTCATGCACAGCTGCCCTCCCATACGCACATTACAAAAAAACACGTGTACATACACATACAAAGACAAAGATCCCCCATATAGCCTTAACAGACTGTAGGGTCAAGTGCCATTAGCGAGCACCTATGAAGGTCGACATGGCTCACGAGGAGGTGGGGGACCAGCACCAGGCCAGTCCGCTTTTGTCTCCCCAGTGGCAATGTTTACACACGACACTAGGTACTCCTTTGAGGCTGAGTCGACCTAGGGGAGGCCCAGGACCGGTTCAGAAAATCGTCACTGGTGCTGGCCGTGAGCGGGATTCGAACTCGGGTCGCCAGGTTTGCAGGTGGGGAGCGGTGGCTCAGTGGTTAGCGCGCTGGGCTCCACACACACATCCATCACCATAATCACACACACACGTAATCTCAAAATACACTAATATTAAACGCACACAATGCAACGACAAACGTGTTGTCGGTGACAACGGCCTGCAAACAATCGTCCTAAAAAATCACTCGAGTTCATCATAAGCTGTAATCCCAACTAGGCTCGGCGATCGCTAATGAGGCGAGGCTGCGAGTTAACTAAGCCACTCCAGGATAATGGGCGTTCGTTAGCGCACCAGCTTACGCGCAAACGCTCATTAGCGGACCCCTTCGCCTTGATTGCTTAAGACTTTGATTTGTGGTGTTTGATAGGGGCTTTGGGGTTTTTTTCCCGCCCGTATTTTTTAAATATTCACATATATAAGACCACATCACTGACAGTTTTTTTGTGAAAACGAGCCTTTGATTTCCGCCGGAGCCATCTGCCCAAACGAGCTGTTAGTGTTGAGCGGAAAACGGTGGTTGTATTCATCTCTACAGAAGACCACACGATCGGGATTAATCAAGCGAAGCATATTTTGTAAACCAAAAACAGTCTGGTTATATTCGGCCTCTGCACGAGGTCAAATCCAGAGATTTTGAGTACGGGATGTGGAGTTTTCACGTTCTCCCCGTGTCTGCATGGGTTTTATCGGTTACTCCAGTTTTCTCCTACAGTCCAAAGACACTCTGTCTAGGTTACTTTAATTGTCCTGCTGAGTAAATTTTCCCCGGTGACCTGCGACGGACTGGCATCCCATCCTCAGTATCGCGCTGCCTTTTACCCTGTGTCTGCCCGGATATGCTCTAGTCCCCCGTGACACTGTACAGGGTTAAGCAGCTACTGATGATGACAGTAACATTTAATTTTACGTTCGCGTAAACTGGATCTCTCACAATCGACGAGAAACCGCGGATTAAGCTGGTCGGCGGCTGCCAGGCGGTGACTAGCCGGTAAGTTCTGCGCTCCTCTACATACCAAGAACCTAGAGCGCTTGGAGAAAACGCGTACGTGTGAGCAAGGGAGCAACACACGGGACGCAACGCTGTTAAGCCGCACTTTGCTGTCGCGCCTTCAGCTGGCGAGCCAGCGCATGCCTCGCCGTCGATGCCCATGGAGAGGTGAGCTTTCCAAACAAAAAGTCGCGAACAAGTGAAAATATTTGTTGAAGTGATGTAACTCAGAGGGACATCGGAATGTGTGCACAGCGGGCATTTAATGAAGGTCGACTGGGATCAAAACTACGAAAGAAGTGAGTTGGAGGAGCTTCTTCCTCTCTTCTGCGTGCCTATAAAGATAAACGTTGTGATCCGTGTACATCAGGCCGCCGCTTAAAATTCAAGTTTGTTACCTTCAAGGTCACGGCCTCCCGGCTGTATTCGTTTGCTGTTAAACTGCAGCTCCTGCGAGTTTTATTACGCTCCCCCGACGTTTACCGTAGCTGCGTGACCCCGTGGACCCACGCGACACCTCACCTTCTTGGGCTGGTCGGACTGCAGGGTCTTCATCTCGATCTCGCCGCGGGACTTGCCCTGGCCGTTGTTGGCTCCCGACAACTCATTCTGGGCCTGGTTGCTCTCCCTGCTCGGCAGGAATGGGGGGTCAAATCCGGGGGCAACCGGGAACAACCAGCCAGGTGTCAGGCAACAGCACAGCGCGGCTGGGATGTGTTTTGTTATCCGCTAATGGCCATCACTACTAGAGAGACAAAGGCGGTCGGGCGAGGTGCTGGCCACCCACCCTCTCGTGTGCTGTGTTGGCTTTCATAGGTGCTACTCGCTAACAGCACTTGATCCTACAGTCCGTTAAGGCTATACGTGGGATCTTTGTGTGTGCGTGCGTGTGGTGTTTGTGCGTGTGTGCGTGCACGCCGCCCACTTGAGCTTCCGTCTCCGCTCCTTCTCGGCCTGCGCCTCCCTCTGAGCCGAGGTCAGGTCACCGGCGTCCGCCAGGTTATCCACAGCGATGGCCAGGAACACGTTCAGAAGGATGTCTGCACCGAGGTCAAGGAGCAACAACAACAACAGCAACCAAAGCAACAACAACAAGGAAATGTAAAATTATTATTATTATTCGAAGTTGATGTATTTGTTTAGACCACATATTGATATGGCCACATTTGGGTTGTTAAGGGGCGGCACGGTGGCGTAGTGGGTAGCGCTTCCGCCTCACAGCAAGAAGGTCCCGGGTTCGAATC
>JAZEWU010000025.1:1064810-1082396 GCA_036362915.1 Geotria australis | reverse complement strand
CCCCTCCACCACCCGACGGTCAATCAAAGTAAAATTAATATTGTTTCTTATTGTAGATTTCATTTAAATGTTTCACGTTTGTTCGCTTTCCGATGCTGTATTCCCGGAGATTTTCTGTAACTATTGTTCTGTTCATCGATTTCCCGCGTAAGCCGTGTGCTGTTATTGTTGTGTTGTTTGCAATAAAATATAATGAAAACAATACAAAAAAACACCCTATAATTGTGCTGATGTAGGTTTTCACGGCACGACTCATGATGGTTGCTCTTCAAAGCTGCTCTTTTTTGGAAAGCCGTGTCGAGGGAGAGTGCTCGACACTTCCATCCTTAAATATAGCTTTGAGCTTTGAAGAGCAACCATTACCCTACTGTTGTTTCAATCCATTCACCTGTGAGTTGAATAACAATTCACGTAACCAAATTTATCGCAAATTGAGACGTACAATTTCGCTCGTGTGTGCGTCGTCAGGACAGGGTCGAGAAAGTCAGAATAAAAATACGCAAAGTCAGAAGATATTCTTTCTTAAATCAGAAACAAGAAACGCAACAGCAGCGGTCACAACAACAATTACGCTGACGTCAACAACAACAAGAGCAATGACAACATGTCACACGTCAACAATAATACATCGTGTCTGTATCCGCGTCATCAAGTGTTAGCTGCGCATGTGTTAACTGCCGCTGCAGACACCCTGCAAATGAGATGTTCCAGCGCTAAGGGATTGTTAAGGTGAGATATTTTAACAGGGTTTTTTTATATATATAACGGCAGCGGCACCATTAACAACAGGAGGCGACAGCAACAGTTCATGAAGAAGCCCCCGGCACGCGGAGCAAGACGTCGGAGATCGTGCGGTATGACCCGAGGTCTCCTCGCAGAGACGTGTTCTGCAGCCGTATTTATAAAACGTATTATTTGCCGATGCCGCTGCTGCGTTGGCAGTGGTGCGCAAGCACGATTATAAACAACAAAAAACTATAAAATAGGTGACGTTTTAGATAATGGCCCTTCTTCATAGCACGCGTGTTTTTTTGATGTGCGATGAAGGACGCGCCGTTGCCTGAAACGTTGCCTGTAATATATTCGCATTTTTTTATGGTTGCGTTATTCACAAATGTGTTCATTATGTTACTCAGCCCTGCGCACAGCACGGCCAACGCAGCGGTACCAAAGACATATTAGTATGAATAAGTACAGCGGACCAGGCCACATGCTCCGGCCTGGTCCTGGCCGCCCCCTTGCTGCCGCCCCCCCATCAACCCCCGCCCCCCCAAGACGCCAGGATACAGTTGCCGATGCTGAAGAGGATGACGAAGTAGATGCAGACGATCATGCCCGAGAAGGACGGGCCGCCATACGCGTTGATGGCCGCGTGCATCACCGTCTCCCAGTCCTCGCCCGTCAGCACCTGACGCAGAACCAGGGGCGAAAGGAACGTGCCTTCAGAACCGGTGCGGTCATATCGCAATCCCCACCACCTGTGCATAACTTCTGTACCGAATGCTGCGGCCACTTTGTTTGCAGTTGGCCGTACCACAGCGTACCGGCTTACTTTCACCGCTGCGCAGAACACTCAGACTCGGACGTTATTATATCTGAGCCGGCGAGGCCCCGTGAACAAAGCAGCTCTGTTACAAGGACGACCACAGCCCGAGACCGTCGGCAGAGGCGGCAGTTGTAGGACATTGCACGGTAGGACCGTACCAACTAACAAGAGCAAAAACTAAACTTATTTATACGGAACCCATGCCTGAACCTATCACAAACAGGATAAGCGATGAATAATAAAAGTGCTTAACAATACACATAAACCATTGTTAATGAATCCTGTTACAGGCGTAGGTCAATAGGCCGTGTACACGGCCTCATAACGGAGCTTGGCTAGAGCGTTCATAGCTATTGTGGCAGAGGTGATCCTGCAGCATTTGCAATATTAACCATAATACATCGCTTTCATGGGTTATGTCGCGTAAAATATAAGTGTCGTAAACCCGCCTCCACCCGACACAGCCAATGAGCGAGGTTCGTCACGTGAACAAAACGTGCCAATTCTTTACTACTTCAGCACACCGGTGCGTCGGAGAGCAAACCCACAACATTTGCAATCAACACACGACGTTCCGCCGACAGTCGCAGTCGGCTCCGTCAGGTATCTCGGAGCCCGGCGCGCACCTGGAAGACGGTGATGAGCGCCTGCGGGAAGTTGTCGAAGTTGCTGCGCACGTTGCTGTTGCGCGCGAAGCGGAACTGTCCGCCGAACAGCTGCATCCCCAGCAGCGCAAAGATGATGATGGTGAGGAAGAGCAGGAGCAGCAGCGACGCGATGGAGCGCATCGAGTTGAGCAGCGACGCCACCAGGTTACTCAGCGAGCGCCAGTACCTGCACGCGGGCCGCACGACAGTCGTGATATCGTTTTCGTCGTCGTCACGTTTAAGATTTATTTTAACCGATGCGCGAGCGTCTCTCGCGAGACCGGCATATCGATGTAGGTGTGTCACGGCTCGGGTGTTTGAGAATTGCTCTCAAGAGCTGCTCTTTCGGGATAGCCGCGTCGAGCGTTGCCCCCTCTCTCCTTCGCGACGTTTCGCCGCCCACGTTGGAGACTTACGACGCCTCCTCCGTACCGCCACGAGTCCACCGACGGCCCCGCATACCCGGAGGTGAAAGCAAGTAGCACCTATGAAGGTCGGCACGACACACGAGGAGGTGGGTGACCAGCACCACGCCCGGCCGCCTTCGTCTCCCTAGTGGCAATGTTTACACACCGCACTAGGTGCTCATTTGAGGACACCCACTCACCCACCACCCCCAACCGCTCCACAACATCCCCAAGCCATCAGGCGCCGCCTCACGCTGGCGCCGGGGTCCACACCACACCACCAAACGGGGCGGCTCACTTGGTGACCTTGAAGATGCGCAGGAGACGCACGCAACGCAGCACGGAGATGCCGAGCGGGTTCATGACGCGCAGCTGCACCAGCAGCAGCTCCACGATGCCCGTGAACACGACGAAGCAGTCGAAGCGGTTGAAGAGCGACACGAAGTAGGGCTGTATGCCCAGGCTGTACATCTTGAGCAGCATCTCCATCGTGAACAGCGTCAGGAACACCTTGTTCGCGATGTCTGCCGACGGGCAGAACGCGCCGGGACGGTGGGGGGGCGGGGATGGCGATGGGAAGATGGGGAGAGATGAGGAGAGAGAAAGATTGGGGAGATGGAGAGATGAGAGAAAGGAAGATGTAAAGTAGGGGGATAGGGAGATAGGGAGAGATATGGGGAGATGGGGGAGATGTGGCAAATGGGGCGATGGTGAGACAGAGATATGGGGACAGATGGAGAGATATGGAGAGATAGGGCAAATGGGGCAGATGGGGAGATACGAAGATGGGGCAATAAGCCAGGCGGGTTGGCCATGGTGAGTGGGTGAGCATTTGAGTGAGTGAGTCTGAGTGAGCGTGCGAGCGAGCACCTTGCACGCTGGTGCGCCACGCGGGCTGGCTGTAGTGAACGGGTGAGTGTATGAATGGATGAGTGAGTATGAATGAGTGAGTTTACGAATGGGTGAGTGTATGAACGGGTGAGTGCACGAGCGTGCGAGCATGTGAGCGAGCACCTTGCACGCTGGTGAGCCAGGACGGCTGGCTGTAGTGCTCGGTGGCGATGGCCAGCGTGTTGAGCGTCACGAGCGTGACCACGAGCCAGTAGAACGCGTCCGACTTGACCGCCGCGCGGCACTTGCGTCGCGACTGGCGGTGGAGGCGGCGCCAGCGGTGCCTGCGGGGAGACGCGTGTGCCCGTGTGTGTACGTGTGTGTACGTGGGCAATTGGGGGCAGTCGCCCTCCAACAACAACAGAGGGCGGAGGAGCACCGGGTGGCTAAAACTCAGCAATCTGGCACGGTCGGGAGCACAGGTCTCAGTCAGGCAGCCAATGGCACCTCGGTCTGTCCCGTGACCGCTTGTCGGCGAGCCTTCGACACTCTGCGTGATAGCCTCAAGGTGCACCTGGCCTGGCACAAGCACCGACACCAGTGACGATTATCTGTACTGGTCCTGTGTCTCCCCTACGTCGACTCAGCCTCAAACGAGTACCTAGTGGGGTATATAAACATCGCGACTAGGGAGACAAAGGCAGCCGGGCGTGGTGCTGGCCACTTATCCCTTCGTGTGCTGTGTCGGACGTCAAAAGTATTTTCTAACAGCACCATTTACCAACAGTCTGTACGGGGGATCTTTGTCTTTGTGTGTGTGTGTGGCTGTATGTGCGATTACCCCAAGTTTTTACAGAAAGCCACGACTTCTGCGTCTCCGGGAGCGAGGGGCTCGTCCGCTATCGACTCCGAATCCCCAACGCTGCCTGACATCACACAAACAACACCCCCATCATCATCGCCATCATCACTACCATCATTAGCTTATCTTTGCCACCACAATCGTGTTGATCTTCACAATCACCACCATTATCTGGGGGCGCGCGGGCTTCCGCTCCCTGTGTTTTACGTATTTATGTAGCTTTATTTTGTTGCACATTTGTCACTTTTCATCTGTTCCTTTTCTCATTGGTTGGTGGTTTGTTTCTGTGTAACTTTGGTGTTTGTTTTGTTGTCTGCCATGCTCTTATTGCTTGTTTTTTGTTGTCTGTTTTGCGCGGCCTTCTCCTGGCCCAGTCCTGCCTTGCCTAAACTCGCCTCGTGGTGTCGCGTATGGAAGTTGTGTTTTGTTGTTGTGGGTGCCTGCATTTTTTTTGCTGTTGCGTGTTCTTGTGCTTCAATGTTGATTGTTTAATTTGGATTGGCGTTGTTTCCCCCTCGTGTCTGTCTCTCTGTCTTCCTGTCTCTGTGTCCCTGTGTCTCTCCCTGTTGCTCACCCTTCCTCCCTGTCTCCCTCCGTGTTTGTCTTCAAGGAAGTGACGGCCATCTTAGGGGACGCTGGGATAATGTTGCCGCTCTTAAGATTGCCAGTTTCACGACTTTTCAGTATATTCGAAGTAGCCTTGATCATTTATTTTCTATTGTTTTGTTTTTTATTGGTTGTTTTTTTTCTTTCGTTGTTTGACATGCCGTCCTCTTCGCGGCCCTTGTGCAGCGCTTTGTGACCCTCGGGTGAAAGGCGCTATATAAATTGAAATTATTATTATTATTATCATCATCACCATGATCATAACTATCACCACCACCGTGCCTCTCCTCCGCCCTCCGTTGTTGCTGGAGGGCGACTGCCTCCAACTGCCCAGTAGCGTCCTTCACAAACCTCCTCCAGAGGTCGATCTTGACGCCGCCGGTATCAGTTTTCAGCAAGTCCACTCATCTCCAGGTCCTCCTGTGCCGCATCGGTCCATCTCCTCTCTAGCCCGTGCCGCACCCGTTAAGCCCCCTCTATCCGGCCAAACAGCAGCTGCTTAGGCACGCGATGGACGGGCATGCGGACTACATGACCCAGCTACCTCAGCCTCGCCTGTCGGAGGAGCTCACAAATGGGACTTTGTCCACAATCCAGCCTAGGTTAAACCACCACCACCACCATCACCACCATCACCACCACCACCACCATCAACCTCACCGGAGCGGCCCTTGTCGGCGCCGTGGTGGTGGTCCGGCTCGATGTCCTCGGCGTGCGTGATCCAGTCGAGGTAGCCGCGCAGGTCCGTGCTGATCTGCTGCTGCTCGCGCAGCATCTGGAACCTTCCTCGGGCCTTCGCCTTCTCGCGCTCCTTCGAGAATTCCCTGCGGCGCGTCGTCGCCGTTATCATCGTTATCGTCGTCAACGTCACCGTCGTTACCATCCTCGTCAGCACAACTATCACCAACACCATAATAATAATAATAGCATTTTATAGAGGGCATTTCACCCGAGGATCACAAAGCGCCGCACAAGGGCCGCGGAGAGAACGGCATGTAAACGACGACAAAAAAACCCCCCAAAGAAACAAAAATTAAATGATTAAGGCTGCTTCGAATACACTGAAAGGTCGTGAAACTAGCAATCGTTACTATCATCGCCACCACTGTCACCATCGTCAGCACCACCGCTATTGCCAACAGCATCATCGTCGGCATTGTCACCAACGTTATTATGAATGCAGTCAACGTCAGAGGTGCCCCCGGCGCCCGAGCGTCGGTGCTCGCGGCCTCACCCGCTCAGCACGCCCAGGACGAGGTTGAGGACGAAGAAGGAGCCGAGGATGATGAGAGTGACAAAGTAGATCCACGGCCACTCGTTCCCAATCGCGTCGTTCACCTGCACAGGACACGATCACAGATACCCCCCCCCGTATAGTCTTAACAGACTGTAGGGTCAAGTGCTGTTCGCGAGTAGCACCGATAAAGGTCGGCACGGCACACGAGGTGGTGGGTGACCAGCAGCACGCCCGGCCGCCTTTGTCTCCCTAGTGGCAATGTTTACACACCGCACTCCGTACTCATTTGAGGCTGAGTCGACCTACAGGAGGCCCAACACAAGTTCAGAAAATCTTAATAATAAGATTATTATTATTATTATTCATAAACTGTTCACTGGTGTTGGTCGTGAGCGGGATTCGAATTCGGGTCACCGGGTTTGTAGCATGGTGTGCTACCTACCCGCTGTATCATCGCTTCCCGCAGACACACTACACACTGATATGAAAACAGTATTTCAGCCGATTGTGTGCTTTGTAGAGCAGTAAAGCAGAGCTGAATGTTCACTTGGAGATATATTTCCCCGCACCCCCCACGTCTATTGTGGCGAGCGGTGGGAGTGGATGGGGGGGGCGCACAGAAGGAGGCGCACACTCGTGGGCCCACTCACTCACTCATCCGTCCCGCTCGCTCATCTGCTCCATCTGCTCGCCCACTCGCGTGCCCACTCATCTCTGCGCTCATCTCTCCGCTCAATCAAACATTTGCCCCCCTCTGGTGCCCCCACTCCGCTCGCTAGTGTGCCCACTCGCTCTGTCGACGCGCACCCTCGCCCGCCCGCCCGCGCGTGTGCCCGCTCGCTCACCCAGTACAGCACGTCCGTCCAGCCCTCGGTGGTGATGCACTGGTAGACGGTGAGCATGGCAAAGCCGAAGTTGTCGAAGTTGGTGATGCCCATGTTGGGGCCCTCCCAGCCGCCCAGGCACACCGTGCCGTTGACGGTGCAGAATCGCCCGTTGTTGGCGAAGGCGCACGGCGCGGGTTTATCCTCGGCCACCATCTCTAGTTTGGGAGGGGCGGGGTGGGGTCGGCAGGTTTCGATGTCAGTCGGCACGGCGAGTGATGTGGAGTTTGCGTGGGGTTTTCAGCGGGTAATCCGGTTTCCCCCGACAGTCCAAAGACACGCTGCCTAGGTTATTCCATCCATCCGTTATCAGTAACCGCTTAATCCTGTACAGGGTCGCGGTGAGCCGGAGCCTATCCTGGCAGACACAGGGCGCAAGGCAGGGTGAGATGCCAGTCCATCACAGGGCACCGGGGGCAATTTAGTCCGCAGGCCAATTAACCTATGCAGCAACATGTCTTTGGACTGTGGGAGGAATTGTCCTGACTAAATTTTCCCCAGTGCCCTGACTGAGATTACCTTGCTTACGCCCTCCCTGCTGGACAATAAAAAAATAATAACTAAACAGCTCAACGGTTCCTTCCAGCTTAAATAAAAACTGACGTCACCGGCACTACTCACTAACAGCACCTGCCCCAACAGTCTGCTTGATCACGGTGAATTCCGCCAAATTGTAACCAAATCGCGCGGACCTTCGCAGAACGACGCCACTCGGTCCGAGACGGGTCTTTGGCGCCTTTGCGTGCGCTGACAGGCCTTCCCTGGCCACCGGGACCGCTTGGTGTGCGCCCGCCCATGCCCTCACGGCACGATAAGCGGCGCCGCCATTACAATACCCAGTTAGGATAAGGGCCGCAGCTATTACAATCCCCAGTTCGGATAAGCGGGGCCGCTATTACAATCCCGAATTCCGATAAGCGGGCCCGATATTACAATACCCAGTTTTTGCACGGGTAAACCATAACATTTACTGGGACAACGCACATGGATCAACCATCAAATTTACCCGGGCAACGCCGGGTCGCCCCAGCTAGTTGACAATAAAGTTGAATTGAATCGAATGTGTGTGTACGCGTGTGTGTGTGTGCGTACGCGTGTGTGTACGCACGCGTGCCCTCGTAGTAACACGTCTTGTGCAGCTTGCCCATGAAGAGCTCGAGGCCGATGATGGCGTAGATCATGACCATGAAGAGCACCAGCAGCGCGATGTGCAGCAGCGGCACCATCGACATGAGGATGCTGTCCAGCACCACCGTGAGGCCTGGCGCACCCCGGCGAGCGCCGCGGGGCCAGGGTCGGTGGGTCACGGTGGGATGGGCGGGCAGGACGGTTGGGTAGGCGGGCGGGTAGGTAGGTAGGTAGGTGGGGTAAGTAGGTAGGTAGGTAGGGGGGGGTAAGGGTTCCGGGCATTGGGTCGTGAGGGCGGGCATTTGGGTGCCAGCCGGGTAGGATCGGGCCGGACAGACCGTGGCGTCGGCGTGGCGTCGGCGTGGCCGGGCATTCCAGGCCGTGGCACGGGCGGGCATGTCAAATCGAGGCAAGGGCATGGCCAGGCATTTCAGGGCAATGCCAACGTGAAGCGTGGGCACCGTCGACGTTGCGCGGCGTGACCGGCGGGGCGGGTCCGGGCATGCCCAGGCAGATCAAGGCATGGGCATTGCAGGGCCGGGCATTCCGGTGCACGGCATGGCCCACAAGGCACGGCAGGGGAGGGCATGGCATGGCATGGCCGTACGGGGAAAGGGAGAATCGGGGCAAGGCAGGGCAGAGCAGGGCAGGGCAGCGAGCGCGGAAGGAGAAAATAGACAGACGGATGTACGGAGAGAGAGAGGGAGGCGCAGAGAGAGACACGGAGACACGAACAGGAGGACGGAGACGGAGAGAGACGGACACGGAACGACGGAAAGACAAGCGGAGACACGGAGACACGGCACAGACACAGACAGACGGGGAGACACAAATACAGAGACACAGAGAGAGAGAGAGAGAGAAAAAAAAGAGAGAGACAGACCCCCAAGCGGCGTCACAACACAGTCGCTGCCATTCGCAGAAACAAAGCAAAGCAGAGCAACGACGGCGGAGGTCACGGACAATCGGCAAACCGGTACTCTCACCATCTCCGTTCGGTATCCACGCCGGCTGAGTGGTATAGACGCCATCATCTCTCATACGGTATACGTGCAGCGTCTGACCAGCACACACACCGCGTCCGTTCCGTACGAACGCCGTCCCTGTCTGGCGGATATACCACCTCCGACAGGTGTGCGTGTATACGCTGCGTCTCATTCACAGGTGTACCTTTGCTGACGAGCAGCTGCACCATCTCTATGACGCCATTTACACCGCGAGCAAGTGGCAGACATACCGCTTTGACCCGCAGAGGTGAGAGTAAGCCGGTACGGTCCGGTATGGCGTACCGGTGAGAAAGTGGCCGAAGCGCTCAGTACAATACCGTTGCGATATGACCGTACCGGTAAGAAATTTAAGTTACTTTCACCCCTGATGGACAGTTGCTGTAACGTCACTAATCGGTGTCATTTCAATAACGTCTGGTGGAACAAACTATCACGGACGGACGCTATCTGGGCTAACGTTTCATTCGAATGTGACGAGCATAAAAGCTGTCGATTTGAGACAAAAACGCGCAAATAACCGCATCGAATCGTCGTATCGGATCGAGTAACCGAATCGGAGAGTTCGAGACTTTTGGCCGTCTCCTAGCGCCGCCGTCGCTGCCCGCTCAAAGCACCGGCTTTGCGATCGCGCAAACATCTCTATTTCGATCAACAAACAAACAAGGATCTGCTTCAGCATCAACACGATCATAACATCAAAGTAAGGCTACCTACAGTCAATCGGCCTAGCGCCCTGCATACCCCTGTTTCCAATCAGTATTTGTTCGAGCAGGAAAACTCCAGGCAATCTGGAAGCAGGGTTTCAACTTTTCCTAAAATCATCAGCAGCGGAGATGTTGTGGCAACAACGGCTTTGGCCGTGATGACCTCGTGAACTCCAAAAACGTACCGGGTCGCTGGCAGAATGCAGCAGTGGCACGTGACTGCTAGTAGTGTCACAGGAAGCCTGTAAAGAGCTTGCAAGCTCACTGGGTATTTTTCTGCTGTAATAATAAACATGAACCTTAACATGATTTTACTTCGTATATTTTTCTATCAAAACCAGATCCCTGTTTGTTTGTTTGTTTGAACACCCACAGTCCACCAAGATATCCCATAATTAACCCTGAGATGTCTTCGGTCATGAATCATCTACTATAGCAAAATAATCGACGTCTTATTTGTATAAATGTATAGACAGATAATCAATATCCCAGACGGAAGGGGACAGTGGGGGGCGAGGGAGGAAATCCAACCAAGAAAAAAGACAAAAGACAACTTTGGGCAAACAGACGAGTACCTTACCTTGGTACACGCAAAAGAAAAATGAAATCTCACATTGGGGTTAAATCAATTAGTGTGGTTAATTGATTGAGTAGGAAGGATGGGAATTGTCACTGCTTTAGCCACAAGAGCCAGATGAAATCCACGAGAACTTCCCATGTTTTACATTCTCCAGATTTATCAATTGACCAAATGTTGACAATTAAAATGAGAGTGACTCGCTGAGGAATTCCCAGATAGTTATGTAAAAAGAAATTGAACATTTATTTATATTTGCTAACAACTGACCATTTCCTGGCACATTGCCTCAATGACAGCGCTCAATTTGTCACTTAAATCGGCCAGGGTAGGTGGCCGCGTGACTACACGGAGCCACAGTCACAGCGAGGGGTTACACTGGATTTTCCGGGTCGTCGGCGCCGGACAGACCCGGCCGATACGAATCCCTGCCCTACAAGCCCATTGGTCATCTTCATAAAAGGAATATACTGTACGACCATTACCGTACAATGACACGAGTTGTGCCCAAGTTGTGCGATCGTCAGCTCGCCGTGGCGGGAGCGTCTCGCGTGCCGCCGCCGCATTCCGCTCCGCTGCGCCCCCACGAGCGTTCGCGATGCCCACGCGGCGGGCACCCGACCACGCGCGCGTGACCTAGCGCGGAGGCTGAGTGCGGTCCCCACTCGGAGCGTTTGCGCGGAGAGCGCTGCCTCAAGCAGCTGTGGGCGCGCGGTAGATTTACTTTGTGCGTGCTTACGTGTGCGTATGGATGTGTGTTGTGCCACGCGTGACGCCTGGGCCTGTGCCGTGACCTCCTGCCAGAGAAGCTTCGATACTTCACGTGGCCTCAAAGTGCATTTAGAGTGGCGCAAGCACCTTGGTGATATCACCGCCACTTAGCGACGAACGGCGGTTGTATTTTTGGGAGCGGTGGTGCAGCGTTTAGCGCAGTTTGCTACAAACCTGGCCGCACTAGTTCGATTCCCGCTCACGGCCAATGACAGCAGCGAATATGCGAACTGGTCCTGGGCCTCTCCTGAGCTCGACTCAGCCCTTAAATGAACACCTGGTGCGGTGTGTGAACATCAGCATGGGCAGATCAAGTGCGGCCGGGGGTAGTTCTGGCCACCCGCCTCCTCGTGTGCCGTGCCGGCCTTCACAGGTGCTCGTTTAACGGCACTTGCCCCAACAGCATGCTAACGGCTTCACGGTGGGACCTTTACCTTTGTTTACGCGCGTGCCGCGTGCGTGCGAGTGTGTCGTGTACAGTGAAATCTACGCTGCCCATCCGATACTTAACGCGCAAACCCCATCAGGCTCTTAAAGCGCGGGCATGACCCACGGGGTGAGAGGGCATGGGACCAGAGCACGCGTGAGCTGGGGGCATGCGGCGAGCACCGCAAGACACACACACGCACGTGCAGACGCACGTGCAGACGCACATGCAGACGCGCATGCACAACACACGCACACACGCACACACAGTGCGCCACTAACCACGGAATGAATACGCACACACTCACGCGTCTAGACGTATCCTCGCTATCACCATACACATGGATACAATGCCAAAGTACAGATACACGGATACACATACTTGTACGATGCCATAACACAAGTACAGGACGTACACACACGTAAAGATAAAGAGCCCCTTATAGTCTTTAACAGACTGTTGGGGACAGGTGCTGTTAGCGAGCAGATTTTAAGGCCGGCGCGGCAATGGACGGGGTGGGTTGCCACCAGCACGCCCGGCCGCCTTTGTCTCCCCAGTGGATGATGTTTACACACCGCACCAGGTACTCGTTGACAGTTGAGTCGACCTAGGGGAGGCCCGGGACCGGTTCAGATATCCTTCACTGGTGTTGGCCGTGAGCGGGAATCGAACTCGGGTCACCGTGTTAGTGGCGCAGCACGGTAACCGCCGCGCCACCGTTCCCACAGCGATGGGCACACAAGGACAACGGCAACAACAACGACAGCCCTCACTCGCCGATAACCAGCGGTGCCAGGCGATGTGCACTTGGGACAACAAACACGCGGGGAGGGGGTCGAACTCCGACAAACACTCGCACACGTGGCGGTGACGACCACCGCTCTGCCCGTAGCGGACCGGACGCGCTCGCACAGAGAGACGGAACGCGCGGGGCACGGCAAGCCACGTGTTGGTGCTTAGTAGAGTCAGTGTGTTACTTACTGGACACACCTGACACGAGTCGGAGCGGCCTGAGTACGCGGAACGCACGCAGGGCCTTCACGTCGAAGCCCACGCTGTTCCCGCTCGGCAGGCCCGGGTCGGGCTCCGCGGATGTGGCCTCTAGCCACACGCTCAGCACGCTGTCGTCAGCACCGTCATCATCATCATCAGCGTCACACTGTCGTCATCGCTGTCATCGTCATCATCGTCACCGTCGTCTCAATGAGACTAGGCTCTAACGAAAGCCGTCTCTAGTGTTGGGCCAATCAGTTTGAAGGACAATGCGTATATTATCATAGCATTTGTTTGCATGTTTTTGCCACAAGCACGTGTGGCTGCCTGCAAACTGAAACCTTTGCAAAAATGGTGTCCATTTGGTGTTTTAAGATCTTAACACGTCTCTCATTGCCATACGTAGCGTTGCATAATGCGTCAATCGTGCACGTTGTGTCTTACACGATCGCCCGAGGAACCGCAGACGAGCTTGAAGCCGAATGGTCGGTTAAAATCGGTCGTCGTCAATCAGGTCACCGTCACTGAAGTCCATTATTGCAACATTCATTGTGAGGATTCGGTGGTTTTTCAACAGTGGAAGGGTGGAGTGGGGGGGGGTCATTAAGACCGCCCCCGTGTGATTGTGATGCGTGTGGTAGTGGTGATCATGGTGAGCGTGGTGGTGATCGTGGTGAGCATGGTGGTGATTGTGGTTGTGATGCTCGTGATCGTGGTGACCGTGGTGGTGGTGCGTTCTCCGCCGAGCGGGCTCTGACCCAACGACGACGATGACGAAGTCCATGATGTTCCAGCCGCTGCGCAGGTACGCGTACTGGTGGAAGAAGAATCCGTACGCGATGATCTTCAGCAGCGCCTCCAGTGTGAACACGAACAGGAAGAGGTACTCCACCTGCTCCTGTGGGCGGACGTCAGCGGCGTCACAGTCAGCATCATCACCTTACAAGAGCTATCCACTGCTGGACGGAAACCTCTCCAAGACGTCACCTTCCTACGTGGACGTGAAAAGTATCGGGCTAGAAGGCCCAAAATTCTCTCCTTCAGCTGCCACCTGATATCACATCAGCCAATCCATCTCTTCTTCAATCCATGCGGCGCCTATTTGGCGCCCTCATTTTGGCCAAACATAACCTGTTTGGGTTTGCGGTGGCTGGGCATGTGGGTTTAAATCTCACTGGAACAGACATTCTCAGACCACGTTGTCAAAAAAGGTTGTTAAATAGTGTACTGGCAAGAGGACATCCTTGCTGCAGCTCAAGGTAAGCAGGAAATTACTCCGATTCTTACGGCCACACAGCTTTTTCACGAGCCAGCTCAACATCATTGATTGTGAGCAGACAGTCAGGGACCCCGAAAGCACAAAGAATTGCCAAAGCCATAGCCTACTGATGGTATTCTAGGCCTTAAACTAGGTCAACAAAGCGGGAGGGCCTTGTTGAAATTCCCTAAATCTGAGCTGTAGCAAACATCCATATAAAAATAATAATGGAATTTTCAATCAAATGGCGGCCCTGAAGTGTGACAATTCATTGAATCGCCACGGTAGTGTGAAGGATGACGCTTGCGCGTGCTCCGATACATCGGTACGTACAAAGGCGCGCACGCAGTGATTCACACGAAACGTTAACTCCCGCGTTCGATTCCTGGCCGTGGTGCCCGAACACACTGTTGACACTTTGACATGCGACCTTACAGAGTAAAATCCATCCATCCATTTAATAAACCGCTTGTCCTGGTGAGGGTCGAGGCGACAGCAGTTCAAGGAGAGTGGACCAGACATCCCTTTCCTCAGCCACATATTCCAGCTCTCCCTGGGGGGATACCCAGAGTAAAATAAAAAGTCAAAATGTCTCCTGGCTCCAAGGGGCGTATGGCAGTAACTATCGTAAATTCCACTTGTGGCCCTGAGAACAGACGGGTGTGGAAATTCCACATTCCTATGGCATCAGGCCAGTCTCTAAATAGGATAGGACAGCAGCTACAGGTCAAGGTAGAAGCGTTCACGTCGCGATCCCTGTCAGGTAATACTTGGTGTTGCCTGCGAATTCTACCAAACACTTCGAGGCCGAGCTGAAAGACAACGATGTCCAGAGGCTGACCATAGTGCTTCGAAGAATCGCAAAGAAGAAGAAGCTATTGGACAGACGAACAAGGATTGATGTGACTGTTTTCTGGGAATGCCTTTCTGCTGGGAGGATATAATGGGAGGCCTGGGGCACAGTGGCTGGTGACATAGTCGGATGGAGTAGAAATGTTCTTCTTGTTTGTGATTTAAAGTGGGGCAAGTTACTGGGTAAAAGCAAATCAACAATAATAATGAATTGTTATGGGGCGGCACAGCGACAGCGAGTAGAACTGCCGCCTCACAGCAAGAAGGACCTGGGTGTGACTCCAGGCTCGGGTGCCGCTTTTCTGCGCGGAGTTTGCATGTTCTCCCCGTGTCTGCGTGGGTTTTCATCACGTACTCTGGTTTCCGGACACAGTCCAAAGACACGCTGCCAAATTTAATTGGCCCGACTAAATTTCCCAGGAACTCAACCCCCAGATTTTAACATTACAGCTACGATCGTCGCATTTCAAAGCTTTCCTTTCGGGAAAAAAACAGGTTTGAAAATCAACTATCGCGCATCGAACCGTGAAAACCTACATCACTGAAACCTTCAAGTTTGCTTTGAGTAATATAGAGTTAGGTAGTATTTACCAAAATCGTATCGGTTATGTACAGTGGGAGATGATGGCTGACGATAGCACGCGGAATTCTGAACGATGGCACACGGACGGCGGGCGACGGCGACACACGGAATTCCAAATGATGGCACACAGCCGGCGGGAGACGGTGGCACAGAATTCTGAATGAGACAGCAGGACAGGGTGGCACACGGAATTCCGAATGACGGGACACACTTGACGGGCAGAGGGTGGCAGACACACACGTACACGCACAATAGCCCGCAGCAGGAGCGGCACGGGAGACGCGTGGGTTGCGTGTGGGTGTGTGTGGGTGTGCGTGTGCATGGGTGCGTGTGTGTGTGCGTGGGTGTCCGACCGGTGCGCTCGCTAGGTGCAGCAGGCGCGGTACAGTGCCCGCCTAAAAATACGAACACGAAAAAAACTTCCCCCTCCCGTGCCGTAAATGTGGGACTCAGCCACTCGGATCCCATTTCACCAGCGCAGAACATCCCCTCTCGACCCCGCCACCTCCCCCCCATGAGGACCCCCACCACAACCTCTAACGCCACAATCCACCACGTCCACGCAACCTGCGTCCCCTCGAACACGTTCCACGCTCGGGTCCACTCGGACGGCGGCCAGGGATGCGTAACGGAATTTATAACGTCACTTATCAATCGGTCTTTCAGAATTTGACGCGTTCGTTTCGTCGGGTACCCACGTCGGGCGCGGGGGTTGGTGCGCCGCTAGATGCCTCCCTTCCGTTCGTAACGCGCGATGGCAGCGGCGATGTGTTCACGAGCTCGACGCCGATACTGAGGTCGGCCAGCCACGACGGGAGGGCTTCGGGGAGGGTTCGTGTAACTTTGCCGTCCCAACTCCTCCTCCGCCGTTGAAGGAGCGCAGACTGCAGCGGTTTTCCACATGGTCCACGGTTTGGGCCGCGTGACCACGAGCTGTGGCTTGTTTTTAAATCTCCCCTTAATGAAGGAGATGTTCGTATCGGCCTGTTGATGTTCCGTGCTGACGGTTTTGGGGAGGCCTTCATCCAGACGTAGATAAATCGTGGCCAATGATGCTGCTGATTAATCATCAGTTAATGTATGAAGAGGACATCCCCCTATGTCTCGACATTTTTTCAAGGGAGGCCTGCGACTTTTGTATGTCTGGCCATGTCATTCATGAGAGATTGGCTTCGCGTGGAGGAGAATCGAATGGGGTAACACCCGTAACACATGACCCCACACAGATTTAAAAAATCCCTTGCCACACTGCCACCCTTATGGCAATCTCCAATACCCAGAAAGGGATGTCTGGTCCACGCTCCTTAGACGGCTGCAGCCATGACCCTCACCAGGACAGGCGGTTTATGAAAAAGATGGACGGATGGATAAACTGCCCCCTGGTACAGCCCTGCCTTGTGCCCTGTGTCTGCCGGGATAGACTCCATCCCCCCGCGACTCAGCACATGATTAAACGGGTACCGACAATGAATGAATTACATGTTGAAAACGATTAAATCGTGTTCGTTGCAACAGACGGTGACGATGTTTTGGCGGTGGGACCGGTGACGACGGTGATGACGACGCGATTCTTATCGTTATTAAAAATACAACCATTACATCTGTGCGCGGCACCGGGTGGTTTAGCGACGCTGGCCAGGGCGTGTAAATCTGCTTAGTGTGCTGTACCGCCGATATAATTAGCCGTGAATATAATGTAAGAGGATCTCTTCGCCTTGAGTCTCTCCGCGGAGCAAAGAGAGCGAGTGTGGTGGGAGTGGGGGGGGGGGGGTCAGACATCACGCTCATCCAATTCCCCCCCACAATCGCCCGCCCCCACACACGCTATTCTACAAAACTCATTTAAATAATCCATCCGTCCATCCATTTTCAGAAACCGCTTAATCCTGTACAGGGTCGCGGTAAGACTGAGCTTATCCCGGCAGACACAGCGCACAAGGCAGGGATATACTCAGGATGGGACGCCAGTCCATCACAGGGCACCAGGGGAAATTTAGTCCGCAGGCCAATTAGCCTAGGCAGCAGCATGTCTTTGGACCGTAGGAGGAAACCGGAGTGTCCGAAGACAACCCACGCGGACACGGGGAGAGCGTGCACTGTCGACGCCGGTGGCGATGACGCGTCCACGTCGCCCCCCATCGCTCCACGTGGTGCAGAGACGGACAGCGACAGGTTCACAGCGTGCGGCGGCACTCGCTCTCCCCTCGCCAGCACCCCCTCGCTCCATCCGTGCACCCAGCACCCCGATAACCCATCACCCCCAACA